>SSNS01000081.1:1330077-1784866 GCA_006937985.1 Aphyosemion australe | reverse complement strand
GTTTAGTCACACAGGAACACGTTCTGTTACTTCTGTTCACATTTGAGGTTTTCTGCTCATTCCTGTTATTTCATTCTGATTATTTTATGTTAAACAAACAAAGCTGCTGCTGCTGTAACTGAGACATTAATGTCAGAAATTTCAGTAAAACTAACCTTTATTCATTTTCTCTGACATTTAATGAAGGCATTAGTTCAAAGCTTAGTTTGTTTTATCAGAGCGAAGAGCAAATTATAGTTTTATTTGAAGAAAAATGAAGAAAATGACTTATTTACACAATTTCTTATTTGCTTTTTTGACTTTTTACCATGAAAACTAACCTGCTACGTAGAGTTCAACCACCAGTTGCCATGGTGACAGACTCAGATGGGGATGGAGGAGCTTTATCCTGCTGAAGATCCCAAACTGAAGCCTAATGTAGCATCCTGAAGCCGATTAGCTGCAGCAGCTGTTTGATACGAACGCTTCCTGTCCTGAGACACTGATTAAGATTCAGTTACATTGATTTCCTGTTTCCATCTCGTCGTCGCAGGATCCAGTAACACTTTTACAGTTAATATACAACTCATTTTTCTTCTAAATCTATATTTATTTTGTAGAATAATTCAAGTTTTCAAAGAAAATTTCCCTTTAAATGTATTTGAAATGTAACTTTAATCCATTCATAAAACTTCTTATTCTCCTTTAATTTTTACAAATTTTTATTTACTGTTTTCTTTTAAAATCTCACAAAACCTTTTTCAAGTTTATTTATTTTAATATTCTAATCTATCTACTGTCCATTGGCGGCTCGTCCATAGGGGGCGCTAGGGCGCCGCCCCACCAGTCTCACAGGAAGAGGAAGAAGAAGAGAGGAATCACAAAATGTATTTAAAAAAACATCAAATTTAAACTAAACGATCTATACACCTTTTGGGCTGTAAGTGCTGTGTGTAATCTGCATTTAATTGTAGTTTAATAAAGTTAATACTTTTAACACGGCTCAAACGTCGACGTACTTCCTGTCACGTGTCCTCTCGCGGGCGCAGCAATCTTTACCATCGACTTAATACGGGCTAACTGGCGCATGCACACTGGATCCCCAACGACAAGGACTAGGAGAGCTTTTGGGCGCATATGGTTGCAAACGGGGGAGTCTGCTCAGATCAAGAGGAGGATGCTGATTGGTCAGCTCACCCAGCCCAGACAGAACCAGAAAATTCTCCACAGACTAGTTCACGTCCTTTGTTGTTGTGGGGCCGCTGCTAACGTTGACTATGGAGAAAACTAGTAGTTTCATCTTTTTATCATTGGATTCTACGAACCAAGTGGATTTTTTACTATTAGATGGATTATTTTGACCAGCAAAGTAAGACAGAATTTAGCTTTTGACTTCATGAAAATAGCTTTGTTTTGCTTTTCATTTAGCAGTCATTGGGTGGTGTTGAGGTAGAAAACGTGGATTCTATCGTTTAAAAGAGCCTCTTCCTGTTTAGTGTGTGTGAGGTTTGCATATATTGGTCAATATGAAGCATGTGTTTGGAACAACTTTGTTGCTAACTTAGCAAAAAAGTCCATCGATTTCAAGTTGTGTGACGCATAAGAATGGTAATTTGGCGTTCCCTAGTGGTGATATGTGGTTAGCGCATCTGAAAAACTGACCTGCAAAATGAAGAAAACAACGACTGTTTATATAAAGATAAAGATAAAAACCATTCACAAGAACTAATATAAAAATAAAAAATGCACCCCACCCAAAAGAATATTCACCAGCCGCCACTGCTACTGTCTTTCACATTATTTTGGTTCACCCTGTAGATTAAAATCTCATTTAAGTGTTTCCTTTTCAAGATTCATTCTATACTTTTTTATTAAATTAAATATATTTTGAACCTTTTTTAATTCTCAGGTTTTAAAAATTTCATTTAGCTTTTTAAAAATGTTTAACTTCAGGGTGAAAATCTGAATTTAAAGGCTTCACAACTCATCAGAAATGGTCCCTTGCAGCATAAAGAGTTAAAATGATTGTGTGCCTTTTATTTAAAAAGTCAAAAATCCATTTTTAATGCAGACTGAATAAAAGACGAGACCAAGAGGATCATGTCTGTGAAAATGTGAGACTTTTTATTCAAAAGCGACGGTCAGATCAGCTCTCCAGGATCTTCTGCTGAGAAGAGAAATGGACGAGACGAACGAGCGGAAAAAGCCCCGTTTGTGCAGCAGATGAATGACACATGTAGCCGACTTCGCTCAGATAGCAGTAGGTGTCCAGCGTGCGCCATCAGCCCGGAGCCGACTGAAGCCAGCGGGGTGCTGATGCAGCCATCTACAGTCTGGAGATGTCTAATCAAAAGCACTTTTGTGGAAGACTGGCAGCAAATGAGCAATCTCTCCCACGTGGAAAGACGCGTTGCTCCGAGGAACCTTTAGCAGGAACTGGGTCAGGGAGAAACGGCTGCAGCTGCTCTCCAGATGGAGTCAGAATATGGGAATATGCAAAAGCAGATTGTTTTCTGTTGAACAAAACCTTCAGGTCCGTGTTGGACTGAAACACAACTCACTCAGGACCAGAGCATTCAGATCTCTGAGATGCATCATAGCTGCCAAGTTCATTACAAGCTGTAAACAACAGAAACTTGCAAAAGTGCAGCTCAGGGATGTTTGAATCTTTAGATTAAAGGTGATTTAATGAGCTGATATTCCAGATTCATGGTGCCTGAAACGCTCCTGAATGGATCCAGTAGATCTTCTCCTGGAGCTGTGAGCAGAACCCAGAAGAGCATCAACAGCACGACTGATTTCTCTCAGTGAGCAAATGTCACGCCAAGTCTGGTGTGAGGTTTTAATGAGTTTTACTTTCCGTCTAACCCTTCTCTTGTTTATCTCGCTTATGTTCTTCATCCTCCTCTTCTGTGTAGCTTATAACTTCATTTAGGATTTTAAGGCACACAAAGACAGAATTTAGACCCTTTTCTCTAAAATTATTGAATAACTTGAAGCTAAAGAAAAATAATTTTGTTCTCCTATTTTGTTCCTAAATGCTGTGAAGGAGTCCACTTAACAAAAATGGCTTCATGAGTTTAAAATCCTTAAATTTATGTGATCAAAGCTGCAGATGTTGTTGTACAGACGAATTACGGCCACGGCCTCTTGTGTGTGCTGAGGAGCTGTTCTTCAGCACCACGCCTCATGTGATGAGAGGAGCTGTTCTTCAGCACCACGCCTCTTGTGATGAGAGGAGCTGTTCTTCAGCACCACGCCTCATGTGATGAGAGGAGCTGTTCTTCAGCACCACGCCTCATGTGATGAGAGGAGCTGTTCTTCAGCACCACGCCTCATGTGATGAGGAGCTGTTCTTCAGCACCACGCCTCATGTGATGAGAGGAGCTGTTCTTCAGCACCACGCCTCTTGTGATGAGAGGAGCTGTTCTTCAGCACCATGCCTCATGTGATGAGGAGCTGTTCTTCAGCACCATGCCTCATGTGCTGAGGAGCTGTTCTTCAGCACCACGCCTCATGTGATGAGAGGAGCTGTTCTTCAGCACCACGCCTCATGTGATGAGGAGCTGTTCTTCAGCACCACGCCTCTTGTGATGAGAGGAGCTGTTCTTCAGCACCACGCCTCTTGTGATGAGAGGAGCTGTTCTTCAGCACCACGCCTCATGTGATGAGAGGAGCTGTTCTTCAGCACCACGCCTCTTGTGATGAGAGGAGCTGTTCTTCAGCACCACGCCTCATGTGATGAGGAGCTGTTCTTCAGCACCACGCCTCATGTGATGAGGAGCTGTTCTTCAGCACCATGCCTCATGTGATGAGAGGAGCTGTTCTTCAGCACCACGCCTCATGTGATGAGAGGAGCTGTTCTTCAGCACCACGCCTCATGTGCTGAGAAGAGCTGTTCTTCAGCACCACGCCTCATGTGATGAGGAGCTGTTCTTCAGCACCATGCCTCCTCTACCTTGCAGTCTGCATCCATTTCCTCCCGCTCTGCCCTGAACCGCCGCCTGAGGAGCATCACAATCAGCGGCTTGGAGAATGCCAACAGCATAAAAGACATTCTGGAGCAGATCTTTGCAGAGCTGACGGTGTCGAGTTTAGGATTGTTTGATTATGATAAATTATTATAAAAGTGTAAGTGCAAATATTCATTCTTCTATTGACTTTAATTGCTATTTTGATGTTTATAAAACACCATAAGCAGGTGAGTGGGCGGGGCTTCCAGCTCCACATCCTGAGTTCTGAGTCTGGCTGTGAGAAAACAACACGCAGCTTTAGTTTGTGGAATATTTTGGCTTCACTTTTGAGAAAAAGAAAGAGGTGGAAACTCTTTGTATTATTTAAATGGATTTTGTTAAGTTGCTGCTGAATGGAACAAACACAGCTGTCCACCTGCAGATATGCAAAACTCTTGGTTTTTAAATCTGAACATTAAAAAAAACATTTGTAGTTGTTTGACTCCAACAATAAAGGAATTCCTGCAGAAAAGGCTTGGCCCGTGAGCGTGGTTTTCTCATGTATCTTGTGACTGATCATGCTCGGAGCACATGACCTCATGCTGCACACGCCTGACGGTAACACGGGGTTACCTGCAGAGGACATCAGGCTCTGCTGGAGTCACGGTGGCATCTGATGACCTTTCCTTTCAATGTGCCTTCTCAGACAAGTGAGTCAACCAGTCCGTCACGCTTCGTACCCTCTACTACCCTCAAACCTTCAGTCTCCACTCAATTAAGTGAAATGAGTTGTATTTATTTCTGTTTTAAATGTGAAATGAGTCAGAGCTTCTGGCTAGCTCATAAAAATCAACATGAAAAATGCTTCCTGCTAAGATTTCAGTGCATCTCTGACCAAAACTTTTTCATTTCTAGGTACAAAAACTAATAAATAAATGAACATGAAGAGTTTTAATTCTTCTACCATCCCTTAAGCACTACTTCAGAGCGTTAGTTCTGCATGTTAGCCTCATCTCTCTTGATGTTTTCTTTCCTCTTTGACCTTTCATGTTAAAGAACCACCATGAACAGAACACAAGGTGGTAAAATAAATATTCCATCTCCATAAACCGCCCAGGCATGTAAAAGAATTATTTAACACTTGCTTCTTCTTCTTCCATGCAAAACATTTAGTTGTTGCTTTTGCTACGGAAGCGGGTTATGATTATTACATGAAGTGAGTCATGAATGCTAAAACTGTGGAGGTGAAGACAGCGTGTGTAAGAGTGGCAGAAGGTGTAGGTGTTGCCTTGCAGATGATAATTAACACATCATGCAGCGAACAGATTGTGGCGTTCTTGCTTTAAGTCAGCCCTGTCCTAATGGACGCCGACGGGAGGAAACCATTATTTATTCCATCACTTGTTTTTGTTCAGAGGCAGATTAACTGGAGTTCTGCGAAACCACGGCTCCATTCAGGTTTTAGAAACCAGCAGGAGAAAGGTGTGCAAATGTTTCAGTCACTGAAAAATAAAGAGATGCTCTTTACAAATTAAATGATAAATTAGGGTAATTGAATTTTATTATTTCAAATTAGACATTATTGCTTCAGAGATTAAATGAGATGATGTGGGGGGGTTACCAGTCATGCAAATCTGGGTCAATACTGCTTTTAAACCTCACATTGACACAGGTAGCAGGCTGTGTCTTGTTCACATAGATGCTACTACACTGCACGCAGTACTGGAGGACTCCACTAGGGGGCACAGTAGAGAAGTCAGACCGGATAGAGGGCCCGATTTGTAGAGTACAAACAAAACATACATGGTGACAATCAAAGAGATCAGCAGCTGGTTAATTTTGAGATCAAGACAGAAATAAAAGACAGCAGATAGTTTATAAGACCTGTAGACCTGTAGACCAGTGACAATGGTGAGTATGTCTCAGCTCTCCCTACTGGTTACTCACACATTGTAACTTGGGAACAGGTTTCATTAATTTCAGAGGATGCACACAAACAACGCTTCAAACAAATGCTAGTTACACAAGGCAGCCCTAACCCTAACCCTAACCCTAAAAATGCTAAAATAAAAGAAATTCTAGACAAATATGGAGACTTTTTATTGAATGGTTAAACATTATCTTTTGCACCAACATTTATAAAAATAAAAGATAAATTAAACTTGAATTGGTTTAGTTATGAGTCATTCTATGTTTCCCAACACACCTGGTTAGAATAATAGGTGATGAACAGGCTCCTGAAGAACTTGAAGGCCTGCTGAAGAGGTGAATCAGGTGTGTTGGAACAGGAGATTATTTATAGAGGGAGGGGTGATTAGTGGATAATAAAACAGCAGGATGATCGGCAGACATGCACAGGTGTGTAATGAGCCACCTGCACATGGATGACTAACGGAAACAATTAGTGTTGGACTGAAGGGAGAAAAAACACCTGAAAACTAACAAAGAAAACAAAAATCTAAAACGATGGGAAATGCTTCACAAAATTTTATTATATATGTGCACTCAGTGATGCATTCTCTAAAAATACACACACACACACACACACACACACACACACACACACACACACGCATACATGCAGCAGTTATTTTTCTTCATTGTTAGGATTTATAGCAGCAGCTCCACTTTAAAGTAAAAATTCGTCTCAACAAAAGGTGAGAGAAGTCTTGCTCTCAGTCATGTACATTCTGTAAAGGCAGGAAATCATCCACCTGGAACATAACTCTGACTGTGTGAACACACACACACACACACACACACACACACACACTCTAAGCTTTCGATAATAGACAAGACTATAAGAATTCATGATGGGATTTCCGTCTGAAATTACATCAGCTTCCTTTTGAATGTTGCAAATGCACACGCACGCACACACACACACACACACACACACACACACACACACACACACAAACACCGGCAAGTGGCGCAATCCCTTTAGAGACTGTTATTGGAAAGAGTGATTGGATATTAAATAACCCAGAAGCCAGCCACACACACACACACACACACACACACACACACACACACATGCAGAACACTATACCGTTACATATGTGAATCCAGCACAGATTCCATATTTGCACAAATGGAGCCGAGTTCAATCCTCTGACATCTACTGAGGTTTCCATAATGAGAGCAGATGAAGCTTATTAATATGATAATGATCTATAATCTAAATAATTTGTACCCGCACATTTGTAATCTCCTGTAATCCTTTTTATATGATGTCACTGTAGTTTGTGCTTCCCCTGTGATGGATGTTGGTCGCTGGCTCAGACTGGAAATGACTAACCGGATCTTTGACCCTGAGTTTGTGCGACGGTGCCGAGAGAAGAGCTCGTTTTAATTCTGTTCAAAAGGTTTCAAATGCAGAAATCATTCAGAATGTTAGTTAAAACCAGACAAAATGCATTTGTTCTTTATTTAACTTTAGTTTTTGTTCATTTAAAGGTCAGCTGTGCTGACAGGTGTGTGTTTAGTGAAGCTAATCTTAGATTCGTATAAAACACCTGAATAAGAAAACCGACTGAGTCAGTAGAGACCAAAACGAGCACGTGTGCTTTTGAATTTCTGCTTTTATTTACTGAGTAGAGTCCTTGTGAACGATGACAGCCTGACGAATCATCGTCTCTCATTTCTAATCTTTGATTCTTATTTCTTAAGGCAGGTATTTATTTCTTACATGGACCAGCCGTATTCACCAGCTTCTTTTCCAGTTTCTTCTGGTTGGATTTTGGAGAATTTTCACCAAAACCTCCAGACAGACTTGATCCTTAAGGCTAGCATCACTCTGGGATGTTGACAGAAAGTTGGAAAAAGTAAAATTACAGGTTGGAGCTGCACTGAACAGGTCACTAGGACACTTTTGCAAATATTCAATTCAGCGAACAAATGTTGACACAAAAGTCGTCCTCCTCAGGCCCGAGCCACTGAACGCGAGGGCTCAGGCTCCTGGAAATGTTTATTTTATTCATGTGCCAGAGGAACTGCCTATTTGGAGGCTTGAACACACCTCTAAATGCCTGAAGTCTTCCATTTAGGTCAGTTTAGGAGAAATTTCACCTTTTTGTGGGTCTCAAATTAAGAGCAAGTAAACTGGTTCAATAGCACACCCTTATTCTGTTTGCTCTTGTCACCTGATACAGGTACTATAAAAACCTCGTGCAGACTAAGCAGTGGGGAAGTGGAGAATGTTGAGTTGAACCTTACTTTTGGAACACACTTCTTAACCTATTAGAACAAACATCTAGAGTTGCTGTCCTTCTTTGATGCGTCCTATCCTTGATCAACACAGGATAAACAAAAGTCAGAGGCAACTGGACCCTTTCCCTCATCCCTCTTCAGAGGGACTGGTTGGTTGATCCCAGATATCAACAGTGGGTGGGACTTGTTCCAGTTAGTGCTGGCAATGTCCAAAACAAACACTGAGTCTTTTTCCATTCAACATGTCAGTCATGAAAATCATCATCATCATCATCATGGTAAAAATATGGTAAATGGCCTGTATTTGTATAGCGCCTTCTTAGAGTTCTACAACCCCCCAAGGCGCTTCACAACACAATCAGTCATCCACTCATTCACACGCTGGTGGGGATGAGCTACATTGTAGCTACAGCTGCCCTGGGGCGCACTGACAGAGGCGGGGCCTGCCGTACACTGGCGCCTCCGGTCCCTCCGACCACCACCAGCTGAACGTTACTTTTGTCAGCAGAGAAAAAAAGTAACGTTCATCATCAACAATCATCATCATCATCATCATCATCATCATCATCATCATCATGGTGAGTGTGAACCGCACTGAAACCTTAAATATTTGGTGGTAAAATCCAAACTTTCAGACGTTCCAGAGCTCGGGACTCGAGGTCCGTCTGGTCCGCTGATAGTTTGATCTTTCTGAACACGCGCTGCTATGAGATCCACCACGTAACATCTCTAGGTTATATGTTCTGGAAGGACTTTGCAACCATTGAAACTAGGTTGTGACAAACTGAAAAACGAGAATCTGACTTTCGAATTTTAACTAAACACAGAATACAACGAGGATGAATTGCAGACAGAAAATATCATCAGAACAATCTGACGGAATTCCAACCACTAAAGGTTGCAACATCTCAGTTTATTTGCAGCTGACGTCAGAAGCAGCTGTTCAGTTACCTGTGTCACAGTTTAAACCTTTAACCAGCTTGTTTACCTTTGACTCTGAAATGCTGATCATGAGACTCTCATCCAGATACAGAAGAGTCAGAGATGACATCACCACTAGGAAGCCAATGTCTGCCTTTGTTTTCTGTTTAAATGACTTGAATGTCCGCTGCTCTTCTGTCCCTCTGTCTTTAGCTAAACACTCCCTCTGCACACACACACACACACACACACACACACACACACACACACACACACACACACACACACACAGCTTGAACCATTTCCTCATTATTAGGGCATGCCACAGACTCTGCTGCTCATGAGTGTTTCTTTGTGTTGCTGTGGAATCTGGTGCTAAAAATAACCGGAGATCGTTTGTCTTCTAAGCCGAGTGGAAAGCCTCGACCGTCTCAAAATCCAAAACACTCAGATGAAGGTTTTGAATTAAAAACAGAGAGCTATATTAACAAGATATATTTAAAAAATAAATCTTTCCTCTGCAGAAAAAAGTAACGCTCAGTCAGAGCAGAGCTGAAGCTTCCATGAACTTATTGGATTTATTTTTCTCTCCTTTAATATCAGTTTATTCTTTTAGACTGGTGATTCATTTATGTGGTTTTCAGGTTTATATGTAAAAGAGCACATACTTCTGCAAGTTTATTCAGGTTTTTCTTTGGTGTTGGAAAGGTCCAACATTCTTATTACTGCATCTCTAAAACTGTATATGAGGAGCTGTTCAGACACACATTCAGACTCAAACAAAGTTTTATACCAAATAAGCTCTTATTGTTGAGGAAGGTGCTTGTAGAGACTCACATCTGGGTTAACATGGAGGTAAAGGTGCATGAAGGTACTAATCCTGATCCTCCATCTGGAGGATCAGAAGTGGTTTGATGGGACTTTATGACAAGAATCTACATGAGGTTAAAACTCTTTCAATACCTTGAAAATCCTTTAAAAAGGCATGTTGGATTTTCAAGGTAAGAACCCAGCGTCTACGTAGATCCAAATCCCAGTTCCCAGCACTCCAAAAGGCAGAATGGAGAGAAAAGAGTTCCCAAATATTTGAGTCTGACCAGTAAAATTATAATAACAAACCTGGTTAAAATATACAGTTAGTGCTCCAAATCGGTTTTTATATTAAATATGACAACAACAAAACCAGATTTTATTTGAGTTCTGAAGATTACGTCAAACCCAAAACTTAGTGGGTAACGATCTAATCCAATATGAAAGGTCAGATTCGTTCCCCACAGAGAGAAGCACAGTTTCTATTAGCTGAATGAAGTGTGTGTGATGAGCAGATTTAAATATAACTCATAATGATAAGAGAAACTGTAGCACGTGAGAATAAAAAGAACCAGACAGGAAACAGCAATTAGGCTAAGCGTTTCCAAGAGCGATAATGAGGGTTTTGTTTTGCTGCTCTTCCATCACAGGTGTCACTGAACCTGCTTCAGATGCATTTTTAGCAGATTTCATGTTTGAAAACATTTAAGTTAATGTGGATATAAAATGAAATTAAATTTGTCCAAAGACTTGGAAAACTGCATAAATCCAGAGGCAATGATTAAACTCTTAACCCTTAAATTAGCAGCTTAACCTCTTAGCAGACATCGTTTATTCTCTATGTGGTTTTGGAATATGCACTGAAAATGATAGGGGTCGTAAAAATCTATAGAGATGTTAGGAGAAAGGTAAACATTATCATTGCCTTCCTATTATTATTATTATTATTATTATTATTATTAACAATAATAAATTAGTATTATTATTATTATTATTATTATTATTAATGCTATTATTATTATCATTTCATTATTAGTATTATTATTAATGTTATTATTGTTATTATTATTATTATTATTATTATTATTATTAACACTAAATTATTATTATTATTAGTTTGAATGCTTGGAAAGCATTCAAAGTATTGAGTTCCTCCTCCTCCATTTTTCAGTTTCCGTACGTTTTTTGGCATCTAACTAGTGCCACAATTTTTACACTATTTACAAAAATTTGGTATCAAACCTTTCAGCTCGTTCAGGTAATTCCGGGAATGACTTTTGGTATTGATATCTTCAACCGTTTCCGAGATATTCAGCCTTTCCTGCGATTTTTCAGCCCATTGAAATGAATAGGAAATCCTTCAAATCCTCAGATTTTTCACAAAATCCTTTCAGCTCTTTGAACTTTAACTACTTCAACATACTTCAACCTAGAGACTTCATTCACCTTTAAACAAACCCAGAACAAGTTAAACTATTCTCGAATGACTCTGCTTCTTGATATCTTTTACGGTTTTTCTATATTCACAGGTTAAACTTGAGGTACGATTTTGGAAAGTTCAGGACTTTCTCCTCCTCCCCCCATTCAAAAGAATAGGGCCAAAAACAGACTTTGCTCAACTTCAGGAAGTGCCATAAGAGAACCGTAGAACCGATGGAAATGAGACTTGCTCTGGATGAAAGCTGACGGATATTCCTCCGTTTTGAGCTATGATTTATGGACGTACTCCAAAAATTGTGGTCGTAGCGTTATTTAGTTTGGAAAAGATTTAAAACATTTCTCCTTCCAGCCACTCAAAGGTGTGATAACCCATATATGGTCATGCTGTCTCACACTGTAAGTCAGAGCTCCAGATCTCAATCCAGAAAACTAAATTCTGCTACGACCACATCTTTTGGGGTAGATGCGTAATTTTCTCAAAAACAGTAGGTTTATTTGTGTGCTTCGATGGGATGTCTTCGATTTTGCTGTAGCTGCCACGGGTTTTGCACTACGAGGCTCAGAAGGAGGAGTGATCCTGATTTTCTCCCATTGGCACCCATTCAAATAATTCTCAGATCTTGTGCTTCGATCGCTGTCTGAGAGCTAAACTGTACTCGTCATATCTCCTACAATATTAAAGATAGGCACACAAAAATCCACATAGAGCACCATCAAAGCCTTTGGCCGCTGATGGTTTTGGAATTTTTTGAACCGGTGCAATAGGTTTCGAATGGTGATGCGAGGTTCGAGGCCTGCAGATGGTATTCTCTAAACAAAAATCTGTTACGACCACATTTTTTAGAATACACTCATCAATTGCGCAAAAACAGTAGTTTTACTCGTCCGCTTCGATGGGATGTCTTCGTTTTAGCTGTAGCTGTCACGGTTCATACGCTACGAGCCTCAGAAGGATGATTCAGCCAGATAATTCTCCCATTCACTGCCATTCTAAATAACAGCATTTTCTGCTCCAGACAGCTGAATTCGTCTCCTCATATCTCCTACAAAATTCGACATAGCCACACAAAAATTCACACAGAGTACCATCGACGCCTTCTGCTGCTGAGGCTTTTGGAATTTTTCAAATCGGTGCTATACTTTTCGAATGGTGATGAGAAGTTGGAGGCCTCAGATTTGACATCTAATAGCTGAAGCTGACTGTAAGTACATGCAGACAGGTCGTTAACACATGCAGACGGCTCGTTAAGCCTAATTATAAACAATTAAAGATCAAAGGATCAAAGGCTTTTCCTTATGAGTCAAGTTCACCTGTGTGTGTGTGTGCGTGCGTGCGTGCGTGCCTTTCTGTCTATCTTTCTGTGTGTCTGTCTGTCAGTGTGTCTGTCTGTATCTGTCTGACCCCAGAAGCCAGTAAAAAGGTGGGAAACCACAGCTGCTCCATCCCTTCTCCCTGATTGGCTGAGAGTTTTCAAATTTCTGCTGTCTAATCAGACATACACACCCACACATATTTTACCTTAAATCGTTCAGCTTGGTCTAAGGAACCCAGTGCCCCCCACCCCCACCCCCATCACTGCTCTCTGATTGGCTGAGAGAGTTCAAGCTTCTTCTTGGTTAATAGAAATACGCACCCACACATATTATACCTTAAATCGTTCAGCTAGGTCTAAGGAACCCAGTGCCCCCCCACCCCCTCATACCTGCTTTCTGATTGGCTGAGAGAGTGCAAGCTTCTTCTTGGTTAACAGAAATACTCACCCACACATATTATACATCAAATCCATCGGCTTGGTCTCAAGAACCCAGCCTGCTCCCTGATTGGCCGAGAAAGTTCAAGATTATTCCGGGTTAACAGAATTACTCACCCAGACATGTTATACACCAGTTTGATCGGCTTGGACTCAGGAAACCAGCCGTTAACCATCCCTGGTCTATGATTGGCTGAGAGAGTTTTGAAACTTCAAAGTTCAATTTCTGCTCTTTATAACAGTTTATATTTTATCTCATTCTGCTAACTTTGACAATTGAACTCATTTTCAACTTCACTTCAGTTCTAAGGCATGTTCATCTATCAGTTTCAGCTGCTAAATTCACAGTTCAGCTAATTGTGAAAATGTAACTATTAAACTATTCCTACTCAAATACCAGCTGTTTAAACATTTCAGCTGTCCAGGTTTTTAAACTGTGTACTGAGATTTCAGTTTTCTGATGTTTAGATTTTTTTTTCTCTTTTCTCCACGTACTTATTTGGCTTTATTACACTTGTTAGTGATTTTTACTCTTAAATCT
Source organism: Aphyosemion australe (assembly GCA_006937985.1). NCBI lineage: Eukaryota > Metazoa > Chordata > Actinopteri > Cyprinodontiformes > Nothobranchiidae > Aphyosemion > Aphyosemion australe. Next base: position 1,771,259 of record SSNS01000081.1, on the reverse strand, counting down.
TTAAATCTTTTCAGCTAATTTTTACAATTAAGCTAAATTTTTGCAGCAGAAAACTGCTTATTTCAGTTCAGCTACTCAGCATCTTCAGCTATCAGTTTTAAAATTCAGCATATCCTGCTAAATTCACAATTTAACTAATTGTGAAAACTACATACACTCAAATATGAGCTGTTTAAACATTTTAGCTGCTCAGTTTTTTAAACTATGCTTAGATATTTCAGTTTTCTGCTGTTTAGGATTTTTTTCTCTATTCTCTACCTACTTTTTGGGCTTTTTAAAACTTTTTAGCAAATTTTGCTCCTAAATCTTCAAATACATTCAGCACATTTTGACAATTAAGCTTAGTTTTAGCTTCAATTCAGCAGTTTCAGCTATCATATTCAGCAATCAAGCATTCAAACGCATTTCTGCAAGAAATGCAATTAATCTAGTTATTATTATTATTATTATTATCATTTCATTATTAGTATTATTATTAATGTTATTATTATTAATAATAATATTGTTATTATTATTATTATTAATGTTATTATTATTATTATTATTAATATTATTATTAATGTTATTATTATTATTGTTATTATTATTATTGTTATTATTAATAATAATGTTATTATTATTATTATTATTATTATTATTATTATTATTATTAATAATAATGCTAATATTATTATTATTATTATTAATGTTATTATTATTATTATGTTATAACAAAACAAAAAGATGACTCTTTTTGTGTAAAAGTTAAAGGTTTAAATTCAAAATGACTAAATACTCTGAAGTCAGTGTGTGATCAGTAAACAGGAGAAACTATGAATAAAAATATTTATTATTAATTATAAATATTTATGCAAAATCAGCAAATCCTGTGATGAATCTGGACCGGTGCATGCAGGATCCTAAAGATTTCAATATTCAATAACGGATTTCTGCAACAGCAAAGCTCCAGGTACATTTAGATGAGCATGCTGCATCTGGAAGCTCATTTTAGTTCGTGCTCTGTATGTTTCTCTGTCTTTAAGCAAAGCGTCTCATAAAGCACCAGATGGATAATCTTAATCTAATCTAATCCTAATCATTAGACGTTCACCTACAACTGAACTACTTTTAGAGTCGTCCTGGTTCAAGATGGAAAACAGAACAATCATTATACGGACAAAGCAGTAAAAAGCCTGAGCAGGCTGCTGCATGCTGCACAGTTGGCAAAAAGCAGCAGGTAGGTTGCAGGTTCAAAACCTGGCTATAGCCTTTCAGCACTGTTTGTATCTTCTTTATTTTAAATTAACTTATTTTTATTTTTTACATTTCAAGCTGAATATGATGCAGCAGCTGAGAGTCGTTGCACCAGATCACAGCATCACGGATCTCAGTTGGGTTGGGTATAGAGTTCCATCATTTTTCACGTAATCAATTTTAAAAGTTGGTATGAAAGGCAGAAGGTGATTCCTTCCAGCAATAATAACTGTTTAATTTCCTAAAGGTTTTTACTCAGCGATGCAGCTATCAGCCACAAGTGCCTTCAGCCTCCTCGCTCCATTAGAACTGAAGCTGACCTTCACTGTACTTCTCCTCTTGTACAAAGGATGTCTCTTGTAATTTTTCCTCTATTGGCATGAAGCAATGATTACAGAAAGCCATTTAAAACCATCATTATACCAACAAAGTGGTGAAAGCCTGGTGGATTGCTGACACCTGAAACCTTTAATCTGCTTCGCTGCTGCAGCCAATAATGGGGCCGAAGTTAATGACACATCTCGTCCACCCACTTTCTGATATCAACTTAGCATGCGTGTGCACAGTCGCCCTTCAGCGGAGCTTATAGTGTCAGTGATACGTTGGCATCACGCCACTAGCTGGAAGACATGATGATGATGCTGATCTTTGACTGTTTTTCCTCTCTGTGAGAAAAGTTTCCTCTCCTGTCTTCAAGGGGACCGGCTTTTCCAAACAGGGTTAGATTTCAGTCAAACACAAAACATTCCATGGCAAAAGATAAATGTCATGGAATCAGTAGATGGGATCATTTCAGGTCTGCACATTCCTCTAATAAAGAGATCCAGTTCAGACAGGCTTCACATGCATGCATCACTTATTTATGGCTTTAGTTTGCCTCTGCTCATCCAGAGGAAGTCACACGACTCCGGCTGCTGCAGCAGAAAATTAGACGTTGTTTACCTCCATACCTTTGGGTATTTAAAGCCGGGTACACTAAACATTACTTTATACTGAAGCAATATAGAGGCGCTATTTTTGGCTCATGGTGCATTAGAAACCTGTCTAGAGCTGCAGCAACGCCCTGCTGCGCTGCTGCTCTACTGGAAGGACACTGAAACGGTACAATACTAGAAACTGGTCCAGAATACTGATGTCTTTAAACTTGTCCAATAAAAAGACCAGTAGGGAATGCTGGTATGAGTTATTTTTAACGTTTATGACAAAACGTGGAAAATTCTGCAACATTGCAAAATATTGTTAATTATCAAGTAAAATGTAGCCTACTCCCTACCTATCCTGTCCTTTAGGCACGTACCCATGTTGGTGTCTACCTTGTAAGTATGGCTGTACTACAAGATGCTGCCATTATGTCTGTATCTGCAAGAACTTAAGTTATAAAAGTGATCTGATGCCTTTTCTAACTTCCTGTAGCAGCTAGCTTGGCTACATTCCTAATGTTAGCTTATTCAAAAAAAGGAAGTCATTGCACATGTTTTCTGCAGAACTGTCGTGTCTGTTCTCTGCTACAGATGCTGGTCTTGTTAGCTTCTCTGCTCGTGCTCTTTGTTGATTCTTGTGCACATTAGCTGTTAACGTAAAAAATCCTTTAACAACCACAAAAGGCTGCAGCCTCAGCAGCTCCCAAGTTCCTGCGTGCATTTTCTGGAGAGGCGACCTCCATCTCCTTTGGTTCTTTGTTTGCTATGCAGTAACTCTGGGTATTAAGGTTTTCTTCTCAGTCAGAGCATTTCATATGTTCATATATACCTTCACAAACATTTATTTATGTGCTTTAAAATTCACACACAGCAGACTGAGGTCATCAAATGTTTGTTGGAGTTGGTTACGACCCCAGCTGGTTTTGCTAGGAGTATGAGGCAACATGAGGAGATGAGTGAGAGGTGTAAATAAAGGTAAAGTGGATTTATTTTGGTCTCAGAGGTCACAGCTATCTGGAAACACAAACAAAGGAAGTGATTCCCTCTAATCACAAAATGAAAATGGCTTCTCCAAGAACATCAGATAATTAACTCTCATTAGAGAAACCAAGAGGCTCAGACTACTTGAGAGGAGAGTCTACTCTTGCCAAAAAGACATCACTAAAATGAAAGGGATTCACCAACTATCAGGGCTTTCATTAACAAGCTTAAATCTATCCACAAACATTTGATTCTGAAAACTTTTACTATATTTAATCTATAGAAATAAATCACCCAACTAGTGGTTTCCAGAAGCTTTGTGCTTATCTAAAGATCAAGTCCTTACAAACAGCCAAAGATGCTTAAATGTGGAACATGAGCACAGATCTGTGTCCACTCTCTCCACCAGCCGCTGGTGCTCTGCTCCCTTTTTAAAGGTGCTGCTCGTTTAGCCATCTTTAGGGTGATTCGGCGCAGCTGTGCAGGCCCATCCAGCGTGGCGCTGTCCGAGGTGCTGATTTCCTTTAGGGTACGACCAGAGCGGCGCTGTCCAAGGTGCTGAATCCTCACTGCTTTGCTATGCAGCGGTAACTGACAGAGTCATCTAAAATATTCTCTAAATGCTTTATTAGACGTATTTCTACGTTTCTGTCGTGACAGACCTAAACTTAAATCGACCCTAAAGCTTAACCTTTCAGCCACAATCAGCACCTCTCCAAGATGATTTCAACATTTCTCACCTTGATTCATGTAACTGTGTCGCTTTATGATGGCCAAGTGGGTCAGTGACACACATGCTGTCAAGGTGTGAGCAGGAGGTTAATGGTTGTCATGGTGACGTGCAGACAGATGAGAAATGTCACGTTTAAGGTTTAAAATAAGAATTCCTCCTCCCTCCTCCAACAGCTCGGATTCCTTCAGAACATTTAATGAGTCCCGACCAGAACTCCTCTTCATTTAACACGAGTGTGAATAAAGCCCAGATGATTAATGCTTGTTTTCCTCTGCAGCACTAATTCCTGTTCTAAAGCAGTGAAATTTGGCTCCTCGTCGAGCCAAAGCCTCATTTTCACTACCGTCTGCTGAACTGTGCAGACTACAAAAGGAAACAGTGACGAATAAACACTGTATTGTTCTGAATTGCTGTCCCATAGCAGGAATGAGTTGTGGATGTGCTGCTCAAGTTTCTGCTCATTTTCCACAAACAAACATGTTTCTGCTGTTGCTGTTAACATGTGTAGAGATCCTGCACTGCTGTTTTCACAGGAACTCAGACTCAATGCAAAACGTGAGCAGCGTTTTGTTTACAGCACAGCAGGAACTGTGGATGCTTCTCTCTTTCTGTGATGACAACTGTGGAATAAACTGAGTTTACGTCCAAATAAATGCAGAAAATGGAAGCTGAAACATTCACAGATGAACAAATTCAGCTCCATTTGTTTGACAAGATGCTGAGTGTGTGGGTTTTTTTCTTGCACACTTATAGGAAATCAGAAAAAAGTGTTAAACAACACTAAACAGGATTTGCATAGTTTTTCAACATTATTGGTCTGATTCATGAAAACAGAAGGAATAAATCAGACAGAGCATCACTACAACACAAATCAGGGCTCGTCTTTAATACTTTACATGAATGTGCTGCAGGACATTCCATGGTGATGATGATGTAATGGGACGGAACACACACAAGACAACCCAACAGGATAACGGGCACTCATTGGTTATTTACAGCATCCTGGTGACATCAAAAGGAGTCATTCCCTCTCTGAATCCATCCATCATCTTCAGCAGCAGAGATTTATGATCACAGCACATCTCTAATCTGAGCTCATAAACTCCACGGGAAATCTGAGGTGATCACTTCAACCTCTGTCACTCCCCCGCTGTCTCTACTTACAGTTTAATGCTCGGCTGTGAGGTCCCAGATTACTTAATAATTGGCCCGTCTATCACGCTGCAGAGTCGCCCATTGTATTCATCATTTATGTTTTCTGTCACACGGCTGATTCCTCAGCTCACTCAGAGCGAATTAGACAAGATGAGACACGGCAGATTCTGGAAAACTCCAGTAAAATGTGGATAAAGTTACTCAGGCGTGATTTTATCAAACTAACGGACAAAATAATCCTTAAAGTTTTATTTAAATGTTTTTTAATTGTGTGCCAGGATGTTTGACACCTAACTGGAAATGTTATTCCAGTCAGATCTACATTACACTGTTTAACATTCATGGACTCACCCATCTTGACTCACGACGGGGAAGGCTGTTGTTGGTTTAGTGTCCAGGAAACAGCAGAGAACGTCTGGGCTAGTAGAAGCTAACCGTTAGCATTAGCAACTCCACCACACAGCAGAACTCCTCCAGGCTTGTGTTATTTGTGGAGATAAAACATCAACGTTGCAGAGCAAACAGAGTCAGTGGTAGAGTCGTGTTGCTGTTAGCCAATCAGAGGAGAGATGTCCACATATCAGGAAGTAAGACTCCAAGGTCTTCATTTATACTAGAGACCACTGCAGATGTGTTGAAAAAATGACTGAACTTGGTCTTAAGGTGCTAATTGTGTGAAATTTCATTCAATTGTGCACACAAAAAAGAAAATTCAGACATTCATTTTAGAATCAGACAGGTTTATATGAGCAAAGTTAGATTTATTATCTCTTTTATTTACCAGTTTTCTGACTTAATCTGATATTGTGTGACTTTGTGTGCGTGTGCATGCATGCATGTGCATGAGTGTGTATGCGGGTGTTATCTTCTTTGCGTGCTGTTGTCGTTCCATTCAGAATGGTAATTTCCCGACGACTTCAGATTGATTTTGTTGCCTGCTGCAGCAGCCGGTAAGGCGGCGGTTAATGAGATCACCAGCAGCTGGACTAAACACAAGTGACAACAAAGAAACTGGTTTTCTGGCTCGTTGGAATGGAAACACACACACACACACACACACACACACACACACACACACACACAGATGGATGCAAACCTCCACAACCTCTCCAACCGACCAAGCAAGACCTCTGTTATGGATTTTATGCCTAATTGTTCATTTTGTATGTTTAGGATTCTGCTTCACCTGTATGCAGGTAAATAATGTGAGTGTGTTGTGATGGATGTAGCTAAAGGATATGAGTGCATTTCCTTTTGGGGGTAGGAAACAGATCATGCAGCAGAAGTGTGCACAGCTTCTTACATTATGCATGTGTGTGCATGACCACACTTACTCTTCAGCACCACACCGCTGCTTGTTCAGCATTAGTGGGTTTCAGATGCCTGGAGGGAGGTCCCGCAGCACAAACCAAACCTACACCAGCTGCTGTTGCTGCTGTGGCAGCTCTGAGCTGTTTATCACTTTGGTGTGGTTGGTGGGAGTCGAGAATAAAGATCCAAGCCCAGAGAAAAAAGAAAAACTGCTAATGCACGAAGAAAATCTGCAGCCAGATCTAAAAAGCATCCACTGGATGTGGAACACGGTTTTATTCCACCAGTCTGGGGTCAATTATTAACCTACTACACACACACACACAGAGTGTGAGATCATTAATTGTTAAACCGAGCCCCTCCAGGGTTCACCTGGCTGGTCCATTTAGTAGAAGACCCAGATATGTTTGTATGTAACTGGGTTAATGGTCGTCGTGTATGGAGGTCGATGTTGAAACATGGAGTTAGGTCATCGACGTGTTTCTCTTCACCCACAGCTTCAAACGCAAAATACCAACTTTTGAATTTCTGTGGAAAATTTAAGTGATTTTCTTCATCATCCTTTAACTTTGTGTGTAAAAGTGATTGTTTGAGAAGTTTATCTCCATCGACCTGCAGTCTGGATGTGACCTTTAAAACAAAAGTGTGAGGATTATTACTTCAGGTTTGTTGTCCTGAAGCAAGTGTTTCAGTGGACGTTCGTTTGTCTCCGTCTGCTGGAGGCGATCACACAAAAGTAGCTAAAAGGAAAACAAAAGGAGTAAAAATGGACCGACTGATCGGGAATGTCAGCTCCATCCGGAGGTGCATCCTGGTCTTATTGGAGAAAGTAAAGGGAAGGATGATGACCGTGCTGTCACTCCCACCCCAGTCCCTCTGTGATGCATTTAAGGCCCGCAGGAGCTTCATGGACCAGACTCAAATCAGGGATCAACAGTTTTGCACTCTAATGTGGAATTTCTCCACACCTGCAACATGTTTTTAAAGTCACTGCAGAAATATCTTTTTTTTATGTGGACAGTTTTGATTAGAGAATAAAAAAGAAAACAACCAGGAAGTTTCTTTTTTTGTGTTTCTTAGTAAGTGTTGGATTAATAGAATATCTGCAGTTCTCTGGAAGAGAAAAGAAAAAGGCTTTGTTATTTAAAAGGAGGATATTAAAAATGCTGAATTTAAAGAAGAGCTGGAGGAGGTAAAGCATGTTTGAACCAAACTATTAATATAACTTTTATAACTGAAGGATACATGATGTGTTTACCCCCTGAAGCATCTTTAACCTCAAATAACCTTCTTTAATCCTTCACAATAAGAGCCTCAAACATATACATGTGACTATAATCCTCCTATAAAACATTTATCCTTTTTTTTGTAAAATTGCTGTTGCAGCTTAAAATTCTGGGAATTCTGAAAAGTTTCTGTTCAGATCCGGATACAAGTTAAAATATTTGAGGGAAAAAATTCCTTTTTATTAACAGATATTAAAATTAGGTCGCCATAAATCATTTACACGGGGCATTATGGGTATTGTAGGCCTTTACGCTTAAAAATAATCCGTAAAAACAGTTTTGGGGATTATTTTTCTTTATAATTTTGACTTTAAACCCTTAATTTTGCTACTCCCCCTGCCTTTTTTTTAGCTTGATGTCAACTGCTGTAAAATAGCTTACCTGAAGCTCCTCTGCATGATTTTGCAGCTCAAATGTTTCCTAATTTACGTTTCAACTATAAGTTGGATTGTGTGTCCTCTTTGGTTTCCGTAGGTTGTAGACTACAAACCCAAACTTTGACTCTACAGTAAAGACATGATATTTTAGCACAAATGTGCTTAACAGCCTCCAGACACACACCTCCATGCCTTCAGGCTACAGATCACCCAGATGTTTTACCACCAGATGTAGAGCTCGTTTCAGCAGATACGTTTGTGCCTCTCTAGTAAAAAAATATCACAGTTAAAAATAATTTCAACAAGGTAAACTGATAAGCAAAGAGTACATTTATAATATTATTTTCCATCCATCCAGCGGCTTTTAAGGATAATGGAAACAATTCCATTTTAAGGTTTTTTGGGTCCCTTCAGAATAAAAGCATCTTCCCTTCTACTGACATACAGATGTTTGTTCTAGTAAACAATTCTGGTTTCATGATTACAATGCTTAATCACGATGCCAAAAAGCACCAGTAGTTCGACGCATGCACACCGAGCGGATGCATGGAAACCAATCCGCTCGTCCATGATTGCAGCAAGTGTGTTAATGAGCGAGTGTGTGCTGTACAGTATGTGTGATCGTCCTGACTCGTGTGGGCTGAGTATACGTTCATGCATGCATGTCTGTGCGCGTGGGTGCACTTGTCGGTGTGTATAAAAATCCCACACCAGCCTCAGGTGTGTTTGGAGCAGATTTTCAGGAGAGTTAGAGATAAATCATCCGAATCCTCGCTGACATCTAAACCCCCAAAGCTCTAATCAAGCGTGGTCTCCACCAAATGGGAACAGGCAGGGAGTTGGCCTCTATGAGGGCTTCAATCACCACCGCTGATGTCTTACTTTGTTTGTGTGCCTAACAGGTATCTGAGGAGAGAGATAAGGACAGCACGCCGAACATCAAGTGCAATAGAGCACAGGAAGATGATCTATTCAGAAAGTCACCCTTTATAGTACAAGTTGTTCCTTTCCTCAAAATAATTTATCAATGTGAACGATGTCAGCAGAACAGTCTCCTGCGGTAGTGAAGACGCACAAACCGGAGTTTCCTGTCGTTACACAAAGTTGCTAGCCTAGAAATCTAGACAGACAGCAGCTGAAGAACATGATTTTGATCTGCATGTCACCCGCCCGACGGCCGAACCAGTGGAGTTCTGATTCTGTTCCTCCGTGTTCCAGAACCCCGTCTTATTGGGCTCTTTGGGGCCTTTCAGATGGATCTCTCTTCTGGTCTGCAGTGACACTTTCATTGTTAAAATCAGAAGCTTTGTGGAGGATTGCAGTAAACAGCAGAACACACCAGGCAGGAGTTCTCTGTGCGCATCGCTGCACATGTCCAGTTACCCTGGAGATGTCTGAAGGCACTTTTAAATACCAGATACACCGAGTGGAAGCACGGCGGGGGGGCATTGTTGATGCTGGATCTTTACGTCAACCATCCTGAGAGTGTCTTGTGCTGTGAACATAATTGGAGTGTGGTGAAGGATGTAAAGTGATAAACAATTAAATTAAACACAGCCTTGTTTTGCTCTGCAGCGTGGAACGGCAGTTCGCTTCAGCGGTGCACAAACACGCTCCCAAAGAAGAACCACAATGACATCTGTTCACTAGATGTCCAACGTCATCTCTAAGTGTCAATTCTAAATAAAACAAATTGAATTTATCATTAAAGGTGCGTTATGTCAGAATGGAGTAATAATGACACCCTGTGGTCAAACGTGGTTACTGCAGCCCATTTTCCAAACAAACCAGGGACCTCATGAGTCTCATGGCTGTTGCTGCTACGGATCAGCACCAGATGATTCTAGATGACGAGTGAAGACGAGTCACACACAGTCGATAAATACATGTCACTGTTATTTTTTTAGAGCCGACTATTTGTTTCTAATTCACTGTTAGCATAGTTAGCTCCACATTAGCCTCTAGTCTTCTTTACCAGATATTAGAGTGGCTTACTGGCTGAGGGTCTTTACAAGACGCTGCTAGGTTTTACCGGCCGGTGTTGAATTACTAATGCTGGTGCTGCAGCGTTAGATCACACAGACTTGGCAACCCGGCGAGCTCTCAGACTTTAAACAAAGACTTCGTCCATCTTTGACCATTTTGAAATGAGAAAAACTGACAACCCCCAGCTGGTTGAGAAGGAAATTTGTTTCAGTATCACCTTCCAATCCAACATGAGTGAGACATTAGACTGTTTAGTGATTATTTCACTCTATTCTTACATATTGTGCCTTTAAATAACCTCCAGGACACATTAAACTTCTAAAGCTGACCAAAGAGCTGCAGAATGAAGCGAAATAAGGTTAAAAAGTCTATATTAATATGATTTTTCAAGTGTTCAGCTTATGTTGACACTCCAGGGTGAAAGTGTCCGGGAGCTGCTGTGAACCGTGTGGCTTTAAAAGGATTAGAAATAACAGAGCCAGAACTTCTACACTCCATAAATAACCCATAAACTTTATGGCATAAAGCGAGCTGCAGCTCCAGGTTCACACGGAGCGACTCAAGGTAATGAGTCAGCGTTCCCGAGCCAAACACAAAGCACAGTAATGAGACACTTTATAGGCTTCATATTCACAGGATCAGTTCATCAGGAGATGCACAGATTCCTGCAACTCCAGAGGCGCTGCTGTCGCTCTAACCAGCGGGGTTTGAGGCTCGCGAGGATCTAGAGTCAACCTGTGTACGCCCAGGAGCCCGTCACCAACAAAAGGCTCATCGTGAAGGTTTAACCTCATAAAGACGATCCAGTCAGAGCCATTTCCAGGCAGGATAAATTTAGCCTAAACTTAGGCTTTTTAAATATAGTTTCTGAGTGAAGAGAACCACAAACAGCATGGTGGACAGCATCTTTTATAGTTAATCCTGTAGTTTCCTGAAATGATTCCCAACATAAATGAGCTGAAGATGAAGAGTTATTTGGCACAAATAAAATCAGCATCAGTGAGAGCACCATTTCTCAGATTATGTGAGGACTGGATAATCTCTGAGTCTCCTGCCCTTTTAACTTTTTCAGATCAAGTTCTTTCTATTCAATCAGCTTTAGAGCTCAGACAACTGAAAAAAAACACATCAAAACTAAATTCATCAGCATGTCGGGGTAAAAAAATCCACCCAGCGCTCCGGGAGGACGTTGCAATCTCTCCACCAACCAGACGCTGCGGTGATGGATGGTTGGACGGGTGTGTGCCCGACTATTTGTTGCCGCCCATCAGATGATTGTTTTGTAAATAGCATGGAGGGGTTTAATGTGCGACAGGTCAGCATGAGGAGATTAAAAAGGCAATTTCAGGTGAAAACCGTCATGACAAACGAGCAGCTGAACACAACAGGTAAGAAATCGAATCCATCTCCTTTGTAATCTTCATCCTACCTCTGAAAAACGGCCCAGGCCTTTTGTTCTCTGCTTCTGTTGTTTGACTTCTTTCAGTAGCTTTAATAGTAACATTATTATTATCATTATTATTATTATTATTATTATTATTATTATTATTATTATTATTATTATTATTATTATTATTATTATTATTATAAGTAGTAGTAGTAGTAGTAGTAGTATGTGCCTCCCGTTTATTCCAAAGGTTATGAACCTGTGTGTATGAAACCCATCAGGTGTTCGTTTTGCTTACGTCCCTTTAAAACAGAGTGATGATGTCATCATACAGGTAAGCTGTTTCTGCACCGAGTGGTGTTGGTGAACTCTGTGTTCTAGAGTTCTTCATCCTGAGCAGCTTTAGAGTTCAGCTTCATCATCTGATGTCTGAATCTCACCCTGCTGGAGCTCCACCCCCTCTCACAGCTCTTCCAGCATGGCAGCGACGTTTGAACAATGCTAACCGTCGCTCTCGCTGAACAAAAACCGTAGCTTCCTCTCTGTGAGTCTGTAAAGCAGCAGGTTCTGAATCGTCTCCAGATCAAGTGAAAGGAGCTGTGTGAACGTTATGAATTATTCACATCTTGAACGTGTCGCTGTGATCCTAGAAAGTTAAAGGTTTTTTTTACTTTTGAAAGTATTTTAACTGCTGCAGATTCATAATAAAAATGATGATTAACAATAAAAATAAATAGGGAGGTTTGATATATGCTCATGCTTATCATCTTACTCTTCATTTCCAGTATAGATATAAACTGATACCAGTAGATGCAGGTAGCCTCTGGGTCTGGAAGTTCCAAGACATGAACCTCTGCTGGCCAGGAACAACACAAGGACCTGTTTCACATGTATTACAAACATCCTGATGGCCCAAAGGCTTCTGGGTAAATATTCTGAGACTAAAGCTGAAGCATCTGGTTTCATCTCAAACAGCATCAGACATGGAGGTGGTAGTGTGATGGTCTGGAGCTGCTCTGCTGCTTCAGGACCTGGACCACCTGCTGTAACTGATGGAACCATGACCTTTGACCTTTGACAGGCCCTTCCTGCTGGAAAACCCTCCACTGTGGGTGAATTCAGACGGCTCTGGAAAGAGAAGCGATATAACTCACAGGGTTACAACAAATGCTGGGCGTTAGGTTTAGGGAGCAGCAACTTTTCCACTTTTCTGAAACATTTAAGAGACAAAAGAACAAAAACAAGAAAGAAGAGCTGTAGGTCGGGCTGTGAACCAGATTACTGTAGCGTTTTATTAAATCATGATTACACACCTTCTCAAAATGACGGAGCAGCTACATCCACAAAATAACAACCTTGATGCGTTCAACCAGACGGACTTGGTTGTTGTTTGTGATGAAAAGCTGAAACAGGAAGAAACAAATAAGCGTTTAGGTGAGAGGGACTGCAGCAAGGTGCAAAAATAATGAAAAAAGCAGAAATTCTCAGCTCTGATAAAACTTGTTTCCCTTCGGCAAAACAAACACCTGACGTGAAATATCAAATATTCACGAGGAAAACTGCAGCTGCAGACTTTGACGAACATCTAGTGGTCCTCTGATTGATGCGGGTGTTTCCAGGCAACGGCTCGTTCATGAAATCAGCTTGTTTCTCAACTTAGATTCAGCTTTGTGTTGCGCCAGAATAAGGATTAAAAGTTTAGGATTGTTCAAATCTAATTTATTGCAATAACGGAGTTAGTTCGGTTATCATGTGCAGCAGGAGTTCAGATTATTTGGCTGATTTTTATAAAACTGTAACCATGATGCTGAACGTAAATGAGCCAAAACTGAAGTTTTGCTGACAGTTTTCTCTTTTTACAAAGACAAGCCTCAGTTTATTCTGCCTCCATTCGGTTTTGCTTCAGATGAAAAACTTGATATTTGTGTGAATATTCAGCCTGAAGAGTAACATCAGATCTGCAAACTCCTCGTTTCGCTGATTTGATTCGTTGTTCTTGTCTCAGTCAGGTTCAACTTGGCTTTTCTTCTTGTAATTTCCTCACAATGTGTCTACAATTCTCAAAAAATGTTCCTTCATTTCATTCCCGTCTTAGTCCTGCAAAGGTCGTCTTCCATGTCCTGCACACTTTGGTTCAAGAAGAAAAGGGTTTGGGGAGAACTAAAAACTTTTTCTGAGGAGTAAAAAACCTCCGGATTTGGGAATTCATTTGTCCTGCAAAACTGACAAAATTAAAGCAACACAAAAGAAACAAACTCAACACTAAAGGAAACTTAAACACGTTTCAAGACATTTTGGAGACTTTTGCAGGCGAGTGAGTTTTTATGCATAATTAAATAAATACAGTTGATTCCAACAAATTAAACTATTAAGCTCATTACCGTTCCAACTAAAGTGGACGCAGCAGTCATGATGCTCACTTTTATAACCTGTCGCTTCTAGTTAAAGGGATAATGACACAAGTTTGCACACACTTCCAAACACTCCAGCTCTTGTTTTTGTCGTCTCTGCTCCACTTCTCTTCAGGATGCAGATTTATTTATTTTTTATCCTGGTTTGATTTGTGCCTCGTGGAAAAATAAAAAAAGAGTCTGAAATGAGAATGTGCAGACAAGCAGCAGCTCCTATACTGTCTGCTGGTGGCAGCTCTTTTCGCCTGCAGCATCTGAGCTTAACAAAGAGAGAGAGTAGGAGCTTGTGGAGAAAACATTCTGCCAGATGCAGCGTGGAAGTGATGTTCATGCCTATTTGCATTTATAGCAGAGGGAGAAAATCCAATCAGAATGTGAAACAGGGATGGATTTAGATGCCAAGTCAACGTAAGAATGGAAATGTGTGAGTGGTGGTGTTTGGTGGGGGGGCAGTTGTTAGGGTGGTGGCATCAGACTCATTAGAACTGAACTTTTTATCGTGTTAAACACCTGCTCTGTAGGTCAGGTCTCTGGTGACAGGTGCTCAGCAGCCCCACTGGTGTTCACGCCAAGTGAATCATCAGACTGGAGAGGAAACGTCGTCAGTTCCTCTGCACACAGAAGAACACACAGGGTCTCACACGCTCAACCGAATCAAGAGTGGTTCTGCATATCTAACGCTCTCCTCGTTTGTCTGCAGTCCCCAGAGTGCAGCTGTTTGAAGTAGAGACGCTGGAAGCCGTTCTAATTTATTCCTCCATGCGCCTGCTATCAAAGACACCATCCTGAGTTTATTTGACCATGAAGTCCTCTCGCTGTAGATTTAGCTCAGCGGAGTTTCCTTCCCCTCTGTTATCATACACTAAACTATTTATTATAAAAACAACATTAAAGCAAAGATCCCTCCCCTGGAAGCACAGCAGTTACATCTTTCTGTAGATGTTTAGAGGTGATGTCACTGGAGCCCATGTGTCATTCTAACACTTATGAGCCAATCAGCATGCAGAGAGATGTAGCATCAAGACGAGACTTGGACGTTTAAGTGACAAAAACAAAGATGGCAGATTGGAATTCAGGGTTTGGGGCTTAAACCATTGGTAGTATTTCAATCTAAACATCATCAAACTGATTCAATCAGATCTGTTACATGAAATATGGAGCTTGAGTCTCCTCGCCTTCCGGTTGGCTCATGGGTCCCTGGATCACACACATATGCTGTACAACAATCTAAATGATAAATATCGATGTGTTTTCACTACATCTGTAACCTAATTTGAGATTTATTAGCTTGTAAAAATTGGTCAATAAAAAGACTACAAATATGACATCACAGCAGAATCTCTTCTCCCCCAGTGTAGCTGCTACTTACCACATGGACAGGTTTATGGTGGTTATCTCCATGTTGCTCCTTCTTTCATCCTGGAAGAAGGATGTGAAGCTCGCTAACGTCACAGACATTTTTCTTCTGCTTGTCCTCGTCAGGTTTGATGATGTGAATTAGGTGAGACGAGCAGTTGTAGTCCTCTACGTGTTTTAACACTAAACCTAAAATAACTTCTGTCTCCTGTCTAAAATAAGTGCTTTCCTGTGATTTAACATAAATTAAATACATGGCACATATGAAACGAGATCAGGTAATAACTTTTATCTACCCATAGACTCCCATTGATTTTGTTGGTAGTAGGGGACCCATGGTCTGGATGTAGAGGGGCGTGGCTTAAGCGCCCTATGTCTGTAAACAGATTTGTGTTTCCGTGGAAAAGGTTTAGTCCTGGTTCAGCTCTTCTGCTGCTGACGTTCAGGTGTGTTATTTTATTACTCGTACTTGTTTGGAGCTGCAGCTGTTCATTCCTTAAGTAAAAGATGTTTTTTTATTCTTTTATTTACACAAGAGATCATTTTATTGTTTGGTTTTAGAAAAGCGTAATATAATTTTGAAACAACATGTTTCTGTCATTTTAGGTTTAGTTAATAGAACTGCAGTTTCATTAGAATCACCTCGTTTTCATCTTTCAAAATAAGAGCCTAACCCTAACCCCCACTGTAGTCTTAACATGGACCAGTCCCAGGTTTTAGGCAGACTAAACAGGAATCTGATTATTAATTTCTGTTATTAACGACATCAGACCTGACCTGGAACAATAAATTCTGGATTTGCCTTTCTTCAGCATCTAGATTTTTCTAAATTTTCTACGCTCTCACGGATTGATTAGTTATTAAGTCCCTTTTAAACCGGATGATGACAGGTTATTAAATGAACCTTCTCTAATCTCATTTAAAGCCCGAGTGATGCTCTGGTCATTATAAACGGTGAAACTGTGAACTGGTGCTGCACTCGAACATCCTGACCTCTAAAAGAACTTCAGCATTTTCAATTCTCGTTCAAACCTCCAATCACGTTTTTGTTTCTCGCTTGTGTCATTTTTGAAACGCCGCTCTCTCTGAGGAAATCTGACTTCATTTATCATCAAAGGTATGGCAAGAAATCTGAGACGGGAAATTCTTGGCTCTCAACCTTTCTTCAGTCTAAAGTCCCAAAAGAGCTCCGACTCGGACCTCTCGTCTAAATCGGCCTCTCTTGCTCTCCCTGTCTTTCATGTGGCTCCGAGGGAGAGGGGATTCTAGGCTTAGAGACTCAAATGGCTAAGTGAGGATAATACTACCATTAAAGAGAGAGAGAGAGAGACGGTGCTGGAGATGCAGAAGGAAAGTGGGATGGGAGAGAGGGAGGGACAAAGCAGAGAGGGGGAGAGTTCAGTCAAAAGAAGGATTTCACAAAAGACTCAGAAAAAGAGACGGAGCAAAAAAAATCTTTTGGAGGTTTTTGCTAAAATCCGTCTATCTGCATTGCTGGGAAGTGTTGGATTTGAGCTCCTGGGAGAATATTTTTGGATTGTCAGTAATAACATTCATGCATTACAACGCTAGAAAATAAGAGAGCAGAAAAGGGCAGAAGAGAAGAAGGAGTGGGAGCAGGAAGGGATAAAAACAGGGATTCCTTCTGACACTCAAAGATATGAAAACGTGTGCATTTAAGAAAATCTGTCATGTTTTTAGTTTTCGGGAGGAAAACAGTTTCTACTTTTCTTCATGTAATTAGACTGAGAGGAGGTCCAGGGACCTTGTATAACTCTATTAACCCGCTGTGGTCAGGATGTGATGCTGCGGATCATCCCTCCTCCTCCTATTTTGCATCAGTCGCTTACGTCTCTTTTTCTGGTCTGATTATGATTTGCATGAAACTTGTGTCTTTGATTTACTGGCAGCCATGTTGTATTTGGTTCCTTTCCTGTCTGTAGTAAATCCACGTTCTGGTTTTATAGGAAAATCCAAGAAAATCTGAAATAAAAAGTGAGTTTTTTTCTTATAAAGTCAAGTCAGTGGAAGTTACCAAATAATAAATGTTCTCATGTCCAAATAAATATGAGAGTTTTGGATTTTAACAAACAGAATCAGAAGATGTTTAAAGACGATTTAAATGGAGAAAAGAAAATCCACCAAGGGCTCCTTTTTAAAGATGTCTCATCATAAATATTAGTGAAGCACTCATACGCTTGCTGATACTTTAAGACAATAAAGAATAAAATAAAGTAACTCGTTCCAAGCCGTTTCAAATAGAGCGTCAGATGAAGTCTGTGTGAAAGGAACAAATTCAGCAGTGAAACAGAAACTGGGTTCATTCTCTGGGGGAAAGAAAATCTACTGAACAAAAAGCTTCTGAAAAATCTGCAGAAACGTCAGAAAGTCTGACTCCTCGTGTTCCTGGAAACCAGAATCCGGCTTATTCTGGAGAACAGCTTTTCCATGAATGCATGAACTTTCCTCAGTTATTGTCCCAGAAGAAGAAAAAAAGACATTAATTTATTATTTAGGAAAAGTCTGTGGAAGCTGGAGGGACTGGTGGAATTCCATACTGGAATGTGATCAACGAGCATCATTCTTCTACGTTTAAATTCAGTTCACGCTTTATGAAGAAAAACTGATTTCTAAGAAAGTAAAAAAAATCCTCATTTTTAGTCTAAAAATAAAATAAATTCTTCTCTAGAAAAACAGGATTACTTAAAATAAGGTAAATATTCTTTAATATGATCCAAATTTTCTTGTTTTGAGTAAAAAAATCTGCCAGCAAATGTTGCTTAGCTAGAAATCTTAATAAACTCAAAATTAGATTCTTTTGCTAGTTCTCTACAACTTTTATTTGCCCCATTGGCAGGATTTTATTTTTTACTCAAATCAAGAAATTTTGGAACACGTTTAAGAATATTTACCTTATTTTAAGTTATTTTATTTTGTAGGGAAGAATTTATTTTCTTTTAAGACTAAAAATAAAATAAAATGTCTGAAAAATCAGATTTTTTTACTTTCTTAGAAATAATTTTTTGCAGTGTATGACTTGGTTCAGGATGTAGAAAGACCAAAATCATCCGATCGGGATGCTAGCTGCATCCATTCATGGAAATTCTTCATCCTACCATTTATTCTCTTATGACGTACCATGAAGAAGAAAAAAATCACACACACACGCACACACCAAGAAAGAGGAACTTTATCATCACTGGTGTGAAGGCTGTGCTCAGAATCATAAATAATACTAATGACGTGTTCAGCTGTGATTCATTAGAAACTTTCTCTTTTAGTTTCTCTGTTTTTCTTGAAGACACGATTGTTTCTGTCCTTCCATTACAGCAAAGAAGTCGTTCTTGAGTGGATTATTTACAAACATCAGCATCATTTTGTTGCATCTTTCTTTTCTTTATTGGCACAAAGGCCGACTGTTCCGTCCGTCGGGTTACTTTCTGCTGCATGAGGACGGTAATTCCCCACCGACAGAGAGTGCAAAGGTAGAAGCCATTAGCAGTCTCCAAGTGCACTAAGAATGTGTGTGTGTGTGTGTGTGTGTGTGTGCGTGTGTGTGTGTGTGTGTGTGTGTGTGTGTGTGTGTGTGTTTCTGGGAGTTGAAGGTCAGTGAAAGGAGAGGCAAACACCATCACAGTTGTCAATCTGGGTGAAGCAGAGAGAGGAAGAGTGAGGGATGTGTACTACAGACAGGGTGTGTGTGTGTATGTGTGTGTGTGGGGAGGGGGGGGGGGGGGGGGAGAAGAGAAAACAGTGGAATCAGTTCAGATGATGAATAATTGAACCAGAGCTGAGCTAACTGCTTTAAAAGGAGCTCCCCTCACACCCCCTAACCCAGATGCATTCCACTGGTCTGGCTGTCTGAATGAGTGCTTTGCTGCTTTTATCGTCTCTCATGTTACCAGTTTATCTACAAGACAAAATGCCCAACACGACTGGTCAAACTGGGTGAACTAAGTGGAAATCTGGACATGCCAAAACGGCGCTAGAACCACATCTTCCTCGTTGTTGTTGAAGAAAGGCGGTTTGGGACGTCTCATGCAGCAAAGAGTCAGAACACTGATAGAACATGTCTATCAGTGACGTGTGTGTGTGTGTGTGTGTGTGGGGGGGGGGTCCTTCTCATCAGTGATTGGGTAAGTCATGGACACCTCACGCTGTAGCAGGCAAAGGATTGTTACAAATCAATGCACACACACACACACACACACTGCAGGGTGTTTTGCAGGCAGCTCTAATCAGTGTGAGGCTGTAGCAGCCTGTGATGGCTGATTGATTCACTTTCATCCTCTCTACTTTCTGAGGCTGTTGACCCTTTTGTCTCTTTGGACATGTTGGACCGCTCTGTCTCAGTCCTGGCACGATGCTGTGTGTCGTTTCTTCTTCATACCTGATCGGTTTCATGTTTATTTACCAAACATCTGTCTGCCACTTCCACTTCCAGCTGTGTGCTTCATCCCCATAACCCTTTCTTTGATCCCATCTCATCTGTGACTTCCTGGGTCTCCATCTTTGTTTTATGAACGTCGACTCAACATTCATCTCACCTAATGTCTTCTGTGCATTTTGGGACGTTAGTTTTGCGATTGTTCAGCTCATAAACGGTCCTTTTTGGCCAAATGTGAGGTGACCAAAAAATAAATGAATAAAATAAAAACACCAAGAGAGACCCAAACTAACTGTGGCTACTTTAAATAATCAGAAATATAAAAACATTTATTCATCTATTTGCATGTTTTCAATATCTACACAAGTCTATTTGCCCTTTTTTATATTGTTGATGTCTTCTCCCTTGATGCATAATGTGCTGAATAGTAAATCGTTTATGAAAAGTACATTGAATAATATCAACATCTACATTCTGACAGGAAGCATTTTTCAAAATAAGACGACACAATTGAATGGAACTGTGGATTCTGGGGATTCAGGAATAGTTTTGGGCAACGTTGTGCAGAAAATGTTCAAAAGTCAAAATAATTTACAAAACACACTCAGCCTGACTCCATGTGTGAACTTGTTTAGTCAGTCCAGGACTCGTGTGTGTGTGTGTGTCATGTGACAGACTCACCTGCATGACAACACACACCTTTGCTTCCTTCACGTCTCTGAATCATGAGAAAACATTTCTGAACCAATTACCTGGGTTGTTTGGATCCTCACCTGCTAAATCTGAAACAACATACCTGCATTTTCCCACACTTGATTAGGAAACAGTTTGTTTTTGTGGTTTTGAGTCGAAGCGACACGTCTGAAAACTCGTCATACAGGTGCAGACAGCTTCTGCTCAGTTTAAATTCTCTCCTGTATCCTGATGCTCCTCTCATCACCGTGACCCAGTTTCTCCAAAAGCATCATTAAAACTTTGACTTCCTATTTATTCAAATTGTTACCTGGAGTCCTGATTTACTCGAGTCAGATTATTTCTGCCACGGCGAGTCGGCGAAACTCCGGCTGCCTTCTGCATCCGAATAAGTGAAATAAAAGTCATCCATCACCTGACAGACATTTGTCACAGACATCTATCATCTTCCACTACAGTGTCACGCACACACACACACACACACACACACAGATGTCATAGATGGAAATGTATTCCACATCTCCGGCCTACCACAATCACACACTCAGAGAAAACACACACTACATATAAAGTGGTGCACACGGGAGTCATGGAGTCAGACAGCTGTATCCATCACTCAGCTGAGAACAGTCACAGCAGCAGTCACGTTAAACTGGCTTCTATTAGCGCCGACTGTCACGTCCCATTCCTTAGCGTTCTCTATGCAGGTAAGACAAGTCCATCTCGACAGCTGTCTCTATTAATCCCCGTTTCCTTCTGTCGACCCCTGCATCATTTCTGGGGAGGGGGGAAACGATGCACTTGTATTGGATTTTTTTTGTACCATTGATTTCCTAAAGGCTAATGTGTTGGCTGGTGTATATTATAGGATGCCAGAAGAATAATAGTAAATAGGAAAAGTCAGTTTGGATGCTGGAAAAGGATCCATAAATCCCACATCCTCAGCATGGGCGTGTTTATGAACTCCAGCAGGTTGATGTTGCTCTGCTCCAGTCCAAGGTTGTGTTGTTGTGGTGGTTCAAGGTTTGGGTAACAGATCATGTAAAAATCTCACAAACTAAAAGACACAATTGTGACAAAAGACACAAAAGTTCAGTCGGAATCAAACTGAAAGAGTAAAAAATTAAATAAATCCACATCCTTTTAAGGCCAGGTCACAGCTTCCTCACATCTTTTTTTTCCATCACCATCAACTCCAACTCCCATGACGACTCAGGAACTGCAGAAGTTTGACATTGGAGCCATTTTGCAAACTCCATTCAGCTTTTACTAGTCGCTTTGTAACCCGTGCATGAACCCATGTAAAGAACCGCCTCTCAGCGTCTCCCATAAATAAACTATCATGTCTCACTGAGATGCATCCTTATTATGTTGGTTTTTAAACTTATAAATGATCTCTTTGCAGTTCATTCTGAATATTTGTTATCATAGTAATATTTTATTTCAGTTGCTCCTGTAACGCTTCTTCTTATTTGAAACACAAATGTTTATTAACCTTGACAGTTTGCCTTTATCTCAGCTAAACTCAGCTGAAGCAGCACATAAACAAGCAGCAGGACTGGAAGTTCATCCAGAAGCTTTGGAGGTGAATAAATGATGACAGAATTCAGGTAAACACACCTGTTGAGTCCATAAACATCTAATGTCCATCCCTATTGTTTTCTATTTGATAAACTCTTGTTATGTGAAATTAAAATTGGTGCAAAAATCTCATGAACTGCTGAGAATTTTTGCTGAAAGGTGAGAAACATTCAGACTACCGGTTAGCCCATCAGTCCTGAACTATTTCTCCAAACAGAGGCTGTTCAAGAAGCCTTTTATGGTTGAATTAAAGATAATTCATGACTTTTACACACAAACACGCTTCACAATGGCCAAAGTTATCCTTTTATTTCTTTGTGCGTTTTCAGTCACAGATCCTGTTAGGAAAGAGATCAGCAGATGGAGGTTGGAACAGCACGTCTAGAGTCCATTCTAGTTAAAACACCACAAAAACAAAAAGCTGTGAACTTCAGACGAGTTGTGACCAACATGACCAGCTGCTTCCAGATAAAAGAGCTACTGTGAGGAGCGTTTGCCCCCTCGGTTCCCTTTGAATGGGACTCAGTGTGCCGTTACTCAGTGTTCCAATATCAGCCGTGCAGAAATCCAGTTAGACCCTCAGTAATCACAAGGAATCAGAGCCAATTTGTTATCACTTCAGTCACAATTAATGGACAATAACAGAATAATCGTTTGAAGGAGGGATGCACACGTTCCTCTGAGCCATTTGTCGGAGACAGAACGGCTTCTTACAGTCGACTTCCTCTGAAAATGATTCTGCAACAACGTTTCACCGACAGCTAATCGAATGAGCAGCAGGACCATTCCAGCGATTTCTCTTCAGTCAGTAAAAGAATCACTTCAGCAAACACGAAAACAGCAGAAATCAGAGAAAACATTCCTCAAAACCCCCTCAGTCAGCTGTTATTAGCTGTGCAAAGCGACGGGTGCAGGCGGAGGTTTAAGGAAGAAAATCTAAAACCTCATTTTTATATTTAATGTAAATGTCTGACCTGTTTTATTTGATGAATACAAACTTTAAAATGTTATAAATGCACAGCAGCAAGAGTCAAAATTAAATTTCAGTTTCGGTTTGCTTCAAAACAATCATCACAACAACAAAGCATCCGACCCAAAAACAGATATTTATTATTTTGTCACATTCAGCTCTGCAGCCATGCTCTTATTTTGTCAGGCCTTCAAAAGGAAGAGCGTTTCCTTCCCTCCCAAATGTTAAACTCACAGCTGACTTGTGTCGTTTTAAAAGGTTTGAGCAGGTCAAGAGGGCAGAAAGAGGGCAAAACACACCGGTGGTAATAATGTGACTCAGTTGTTACCTTTACATGCGTTGTAGTGTCAGTGTGCCTGAAATAAACACACACTTTAATTCACTTCCTGCTTGTATCTGGATGCCTCTGATCCGATCATATCAGCCTCATAAACACACGTTTGAATGAACCTGAGCGCAGCGTCGAGCAATTTAAAGAAAATTATAATATTCCTGGAAAATTCCCCCAAAATCAGGCATCTTTCAAACCCAAACACAGTTTTTACCTTCTCATTTATCCATCTAGCTGTTTGCGTAGCAGCAACCCAGCGGGCTGCACTTGATGCCATCAAGTGTGTGTCCTGATTATTCCAGAGCTCTTAGGAAGGACGGATCCATCTGCATCCGACTCTGAATCACCACTTCAGATGAAACTAATTAGTAACGTGAATATTCAGGCATTTGAACTAAATGTTCAAAGAGGTTTAGTCAACACGGGAGCAGAACAGCGTCAGCCACAGTGTCTGAAAATGTTTGTAGATGTAATTTTTCTATGCATCCAACACAGACCATGCTGTTGTTAAAGACGGTAGAGCCATTTTCCATCTGGACGTTCTGCCTTCTGCTGGCAGCTTTCTGCAGAATGAAGTGATGTACAGGTTTTATGTTTGTGTTTGTGTGGGCTTTAAAGCCTGCAGGCTGTGTAACTACAAGGAAAGGAACATTAATTCTGTGAGTTTGTCCTTCAGGCAGCTCCCCTTCTGAGGTTACTTATGTTATCGGAGATTTTGCCTTTAAGGCGAAACTGAAAGAAGATCCTTTAGGTGCAGAAATAAAACAATTTTCTAAATGCTCATTTAAAGTGTGCTATCATAGATGAGTAGGGCGGAATCAGGCTCTAAAGCTGCTGTTTGAACGGTTTTAGCAACAATTAATCACAACAGTGACTGAGGTAATTTCTGTCACTATAAATCTCTCGGGATGTTTGTGTTTGATGAATAAATGGGATTAAATGAATCTGTGTGGACTCAGAAACACGACTTGTTTTGTGTTTTTTGGAATCTGGTCAGTTTGCTCTAAAAACATGTTCGATGTCTCGTTTTCCCACAACAATTAGTAAAAGGCTGGAAGGTAATTAGAGTTTTTCTTTAATAATCTTTGGTTCTAATAAGCCTAAAAACCAAATTAATTCAACAAGAAGTCAAATCCGCTCCATGTTCAGCATCTTGTCAGATCAGATGCTTTTAAAACGCCAAACTGCAGAAAAATGTTTACTGAAGGTATTTTATGACCAGAAGCTGCATGAAATGAGGATAAATGTTGGCATGCAAACTTATATTTAACAAGGAATGAATTCAGCTCTTAATGCTTTTATGTTTGCAAACATCTATTTTTGAGTTTTACAGACCAGCAGCAGCAAATATAAAACAGAAGGTGACGACTGGGAAAAGTTTTTCTTTTCTTTTTTGTTGACTGACGATTCAATAATAAAAAAAAACTTTTTTAATCATCAAATTTTTTGTTTTTAAAGGGACACTAGTCAGTTTTGGCTTGTTTTTAGCACCCCCTAGTGTTCGTTGGTGAAACCGAAAGTAAAACTTCTCTCCTCGCTGTGCGTTGATCTTTTTAACACCTTAATCTAACTGCTGAAATGTCTCCTCAGCCTTCATTAGTGTCTACAGGAGCGGTTCATCACTAAATCAAACACATCAGCTGTGTTCATGATCTAAAACATGCAGGAAACGTGCAGGAAGCAGACTGCAGAGCCAGGTAGGTCAAGCTGAATTTTTCCAAGTCCCAACAGACCGGACCGGCAACTGTGAAGTTGCAAGTGGAATATTCTGGCCACAGGGGGCGACAGGGCGCTTTCATTAACCCTGTAAAGGGTCATTTTAGCACATACTGGCTCAAGGAAGTGATTTAAAAATATAAAAAAGTTGCAAAGTGTCCCTTTAAGTTATCTGCATGTTTATATATTTATATTGAAATCTATTTATTGGGTAATAATATGTTTATTTATCTCTTTGTTTATTTTTATCCATCAACTTTTTTATTTGTTCATCTATTTATTTATGCGTTTAGAATAATTTGATACACAGAAGTCCCACAAAAACAAAAGAGCAAAACACCAACATATAAAATATACTTAAGCTCTGTTGTGGCCTTTTGCATCTTCATTCATTAATATTTTTATATCATTCGTTGTAAAATAACGCCGCTGACAGACTGATCTTAAAGCAACCCGCCCGCCCTGCTGCAGACAATAAAACGACCTCTTCGTTATTGCCGACTGACACGACACGATCACGGTAAATGGAGGTTAATGACAACATCAGGGCTGCGTGACGCGGCGTGTTGACATTCAAACTGAACCGTATCAGAGTCCGCTTTGATTAAGGACCTCTAGAAGCTCTGACACTCAAACTGTGAACAGATCAGCTGCAGGAAAAAACAATCAGGTGTTTGGTTTGAGGAGGATTTATGTGGTTTAACAGAGAAATCTGAGTTAAAACTGAGATTGAATTAATCTGGTTCCTTGACCTGGATTAGAAAGCATCAACGTTCCACCATTAGAGATCAAACCTATAAACCTTTAGGTCCAGAAGAGTTACGAAAGCTTTTCTTACTCTTTTTAAATATGTGACTCATTAATCATGCCACTGATCTTTCTTTTCTTCTAAACGATCACATCTCTGCTCCTCTCATGGTCGTTTCACACCACGAGGAACCCTCTGAGTAAAGCTTCTGAGCGATGTTTGACTTCCTGCCCTCAGCTGTGAGGCTGTGAGGCCGGTCCGTGTGGAATAAAAGCCCTTTAAACAACTTTTATGGTTGACATTGAGGTTCAGTGCGTGTGTGTGTGTGTGTGTGTGTGTGTGTGTGTGTGTGTGTGTGTGTGTGTGTGTGTGTGTGTGTGTGAGGGGTTTAATAATCAGTCCGGAGAATTGGAATTCTGTTCCCGTCCTCAGAAACCCGACTGGGGGACACGGATATCAAATCAAATCAGACAAACATGGTTGCGTGTGTCAGGATTTGTACATAAATAGATTTCCTCCTTATCTGACGGATGGAAGGCGACTGTTGTTCAGGGAACATCCTTAAACTTTCCTACCATTCTTCCCTCTGAGGTTTTCTGTGACAAAGAGAAAAATTAGCCTCCAGGGTGATTCTGACCCAGCTGCAGAAGTCGTTTTAACCCACTCTGGTACTGGACCCTGGATCAAGGTGATTCATTAGAGCCTCAGTAAATTAAAAGTGGAACACAATAGTCACTGGAACAGTAGGCTATTGAGAATAATGAGATCATGTTCCTGCAGAATATGTGGTAAATCCAAGCGTCATAGAGCTGAGAACAGTTATCCATCCATTATTACTTTCTGCTATTTCAAGGTCAAGTCGTGCTCGTAACAGACTGAGGAAGGAAACAGCATTGCTCCTCTGCTCCTCCTGGGAAACCCAACGGCGTTCCCAGGGGTAAAATTGGATGTGTAAATAAACGCTGTTGTCATGTTTTTCCACTGACATCGACCGTCTGGGATCTTGTTGTCCAAAGGCCACCTACAAACAGTTAGACACGCCTCCATTAGTGGCTGGCCTTATTCAGGCCTCCGTCGCGACGCTGTAGGTTTTAACGAGGACCAAGAAACGGAAGCACGTCACGCCTGTCCTGACAAACTTCACTTGCTTCCTCTGAACGATCAGGCCAGTTTTAAAACCCTAGGTGTTGGGTTAGGGTTAGCTGCATGACTGCACAGGCGTGTCTCATCACTTCGGTCAGCAGAGCTGGGCGATGTGAGCGCTCTGGAGCACGATAAGCTCCTCCTCAGGAGTCGATTATAGACGTGTTTTTATCTGCTTGCCTACAAGCATAGTGCTACACGGATCCAACAACTCTAACTTTGGCCGTTTTAGGATAAGTTGGGATTACTTTGAAGTTAACTTGATCTTGTTTAGATCCAGATCTTCTCCGTGTTCCAGACATAAATAATGTGAGGATAAAGATGCTTTGCATCCACTTTTGTTTATGGATTTTATGATGACTGCACTAAAAAACAGCTTCTAGCTTCTGAAAGGCTCGTTTTACTATTACTGCCCTCCTGCACAGCGCTGTTTATGATCAGATCATCTCGTGTGTGCATTTATCACCATAAATCTGTGCTTTATCCCATTGAGTGGTCTGGTGTTGGTGCTGCACTAACAGAGTTTATTAGCTGACTTTGGTCGTGCATTCAAAGGTTTGTCTCTAGTGAAGCCGGGTTTCGCTTCGCTCCTCCTAACAAGCACCACCTGCAGCTCGTTTTCCCCGGGGTGTTTTATTTTGTTCTTGTTTGAGTCAAACAGAACAACACAAACTAGAACTTAAGTGGTTGCAACCATTCTCTTCACAAATGCTTTATGATTTATGTTTCCAATGTTGTTCAGGCCGAATCAGACGATGCACACAAACCTAGAGCTATTAAAACAAACTGAGACTGGAACAGAAATATGGAGCCGTGCCTGATATGGAGACTATTATGTGACAAATGTATGGTTAATTATCCTAAACTGAGGTAGATTGGTCGTTTCTCATCTTCATTTAGGATAATTTAATCTAAACTTTGGTCAAAATTACTGCAGAAAACTTCAAGCTGATATCAGGAAAAGAAAAACTGGTTTCAGTGCATCAAAGATGCAACTATAAGCACATTCTGCAGTCGATGTGCTTCTTATTTCAATATTCTGTCCTTTTTTAAAACATTTTCTATTCTTTTCTTCCTCAGCAGGTGTAGCCGTCATTCCATCGAGCATTAGTGGCACGTAGAAACAAAATAAACAAAGATGAGATTTAAAGTTGAAACCTTGAGAGAGAGAAAATAGATATTGCAAAATAATTGATGCATTGATGCCTCTGCAGCAGCATCCACAGGGGAACTCTTCACAATAAAAGTCTCAACCTTACACTCGTATCAATGAAACACCTGAAGCCTTGGGAAAAAGCTTGTTAAAGCAGGAATCTGGAGTTTCCCCCTTTCAGGAATTATGGATGATTTTTTTTTTTTTTTTTGAAAAGTGATAGTTTGACCCTGTGATATAATGTAGGCCAGGGTAGACAAATCCCTTTCCTGAGGGCTGGTATCCAGCATGTTTTAGTTGTTTCCCTGCTCCGACACAGCTGATTCACCTGTTCAGCAGCTCATCAGGCTCTGCAGAAGCCTGTTCATCACCTGCTGATTAAAATCAGGTGTGTTGAAGCAGGGAAACCTCTAAAACAATCTGGACAGCGGCTCTCCAGGACCAGGGTTCTCTACCCCTGATTCATAGACTAATTCTAATGTTGAACATTCAGCATGAGTGGTTCCCCTCATTCCTTTTCTTTACATTTTAAAGCTTAAAACACAAATTATCAAGACAAAAAAAGACTTGTGGGAAAATACATTTAAAATGATCAGATGGAATAACAGATAACCTTTGCATTCATTCCTTTCTGCTTTAAGGACATGCTGATTTTTGTTTCTCATTATGTTCACACACACTGCGAGTGTGTGGGTGTGTTAATAATGTCTGCATCTGTCTGATTAGTTGAGCATCAGTGGCTCCATATCTCAATATGTGTGTGTGTGTGTGTGTGTGTGTGTGTGTGTGTGTGACTTATTTATAGTCTGTGGTAACCTATACCAACTCTCCCTCAGTTAGAGGAGTGGTTATGAAATCACAAACAGCGTCCCACCCAGGTTAGAGCGAGATGTCTGGGTAGAGAGGAGAGATGGACATTGGTTGACATTAAAAAAGAGGCAAAGATTTGAATAAAAGGAGACAAACTCAGCGTGGCCGCACTGAGAGGTGGTGGTGATGAGGAGTATAAGTGGGTGAGTCGAAGCTGGAGTCGGACTGAGGGGGAGGATCACGGGTGAGTCGAAGATGCCAGGAGACCGTGCACTTTGAATAAAAAGCTCTTTATGGACGATTTAGTGGATTATCCCTTTACAAAGGGCAACGCTGGTTTGGAGAACATCCCAAACAAAACCAGACAAAAAAGCTTTAAAAGGCGTGACCAGTAAACAAAAACAACAACAAGCGCCGCAGCTTAAGCAACAGCAGACTTTAAATGAGCTACTTGAAAAGCAGCGTTTCCCTAAAATGATTATAACGTCCTAAAACACACACACACGCACGCACACGCAAGCATACGCACGCGCATGCACACACACACACATGCACGCATGCACACACACACACATGCATGCATGCCCATGCACGCACACACACGCACACACACACGAACGTGCACGCAAGCATACGCACGCACACACACATATGCACCCACACATGCACACACGCACACACACACATGCATGCATGCCCATGCACGCACACACGCACACACACACACACACAAGATTTACTTAATAAACAAATTCAAGTTTATTCAATGTCAAAAATACCAAACCTTCACCACCTTCCTCATGGAGCCGTTTTAGTTTACACACACATCTTTGTAAATATCAGTAACTCATCCCAATAACTGCTCCCAGCCACAACTGGACCAGTTTGGTCCAGGATTCCCAGCTGGAAGCGTTCCAACTAGAGAAAAGAGGCTACGGTGACGGTCGTTACTCAAATAAATCTCCTTGAACTACATTTTTGTTGCCATGCAACCTCAGGACTGGAGAAGATGATTGGCCTTTACCTGAAGGAATTCCTCCCTCAGTCTGTGGATGTCAGGCTGTGAGTTATACAGCATGAACCTGACTGATGGTTGACTTTTTAAAGTTATTATTATTTTTATCATTTAACACAACAAAACCCTGTCATGTGATTTCTGATCATCGGCTCTATCAAGCAGCCAATATTTGTTCAGCTGAGTTTTTTATTTGATAGTTTAGGTTAAACAGACTAAACTTGTGGTTACTTACGGTCCTCCCAGATGTTTATCCATCCACCTCTAACTTCTGCTTTAGCTCAAAGCCCTTTATTGGAAACTCACCTGATTAAAACAGTAAAACACACATGTTGTGTTGGTATTAATAATATAACATCAACGCAAACAGCCTGAAGGAGAGGAAAGGTCATCGACGTGGAGAACAGGTAGGAGCAGCAGATCAGAGGATCAGTAAACACTTTTTAATCAGAAATAGATGAGAGTGAATAAGTGGGCAATGAGGGAGGAAATGTAAAGGGATTAAAGAAGAGAGACAGGTCATTAAGAAGTCTCTAGTGGAATAAAAGAGGCATTATCATTTTAATGCATGAGTTAATATCCCTCCCTCTGAAATATGTAGGAGGTGAGCCGACGCTCACGTGTCCTGATCCACTCGCTCTCTGCTCCCTCCGTGAGAACGGATTTACTTCACGTCTCCGCCGGGGAAAGAAAGTTAAGAACAATTGTTTTAAAGAAAAATTGATTTTGATAAAAGCAGAAAGTAAAAAAGTAGCAGAATCCCAAAGGAAGAAAGTTTTCTGTGCTAAAATCAGATTTTTGTCTGCAGGAACTTTTTGAAGGTTTTTGGTGAAAAGCAGGTGACCTCAGAGCCGTCTGTGACATTTAACACAAACATATGAGCTCCGTCTGGAGGTGGAGGTTTCCAGGAAAACGCTCCAGCAATAAATCCACCAATATCTTCATTTCATGAATAAATTACAGAAAATGGGACAATGCTTTAACTGCTGGAGACCTTGTGACATTTAACATAAGTGACTCACATTTCTGCTGCTCTGACACATGCATGCATGCTTATGTATACACAAACATGAGATCAGGAGCCAAACCTCCTTTAAACAGTGAGGTTAACCCTAAACTCAGCAAGTTTGGTTAAATGCTTGAAAACAAAATAGTTCATTTAACCTCAGACGGCCCTGAAGACGTTTAATGAACATGAAGAGTTTAAGGTCCAGCTGCTTCCTCCATTGGATTTT
This sequence comes from Aphyosemion australe, assembly GCA_006937985.1. Classification (NCBI taxonomy): domain Eukaryota; kingdom Metazoa; phylum Chordata; class Actinopteri; order Cyprinodontiformes; family Nothobranchiidae; genus Aphyosemion; species Aphyosemion australe. Next base: position 1,740,341 of record SSNS01000081.1, on the reverse strand, counting down.
CTTGTTTTAACACAGTATAATGATGTTACATTTACCTTTAATTACTGACGGTTTCGGCGACTACTGTCGCCATCTTACTGACTTACTGACTTACTGACATCTTACTTAGGACATACTGACCACTTTCCACACTCTGCTACTCTCTTCTACCACCACTCTATAATTGCATTATTTCCTGTTATTCCAGCTGTTAACTTTATTTTCTCTCTAAGTGTTTTTCTCCCCAGAAGAAGCTACACTGGCGTTCTGCTGAGCTGTGGTGGCCTCATGGAGGGGGCCATCGGCTGGCACACTGCTGCCAACCACCTAACATTCTCCCTCTCCTGATATTACATCTTACTTTCTTTAACATAGAATGTGCTACTATTAGTTCACCTATTGAATTAATTATAGATTCACTCAGATAAAGACAATAAAGTTTCTCTTACTCTTACTAAATAGAACTTCTACTAAGAAATCACAGTGTAGCCATAGAAACGCTACTTGATATATGTGGTGTGTGTGTGTGTGTGTGTGTGTGTGTGTGGGTGTGTGTGTGTGTGGGTGGGTGGGTGTGGGTGTGGGGTGTGCCTGTGCCTGCTCTGTCTTCTCAATCCCCAGTGAGCCGTAGCGGAGGCTGCTCATACTGAGCCAGGATCCTCTGGAGGTTTCTTCCTGTTAAAAGGGAGTTTTCCTTCCCACTGTCGCTAAATGCTTGCTTAGTATGAGGATTGTACCAACACAATGACACTAGTCAGTGTCTTGATGCAATCTGCTGGGTCCCTTATATAGGAAACTTTTTTACTGATTGGCTTATGAACTGAACTGTATTGAAATGTTTACTTTGTGAAGTGCCTTGAGACGACTCTTGTCGTGATTTGGCGCTATATAAATAAACTGAATTGAAAATTGAATTGAATTGAATCTTCAGAGTCACGCCGACTTGACGGCGTCACTTCCGCTGTTTATTTGCAGGCAGTAAGGGGCGTTGCCGCCCCCTACTGCCTGCGCCTTCCTGGTCGATCACCACGTCCCATGAATGATCCAGCGTGTAAACTCCTTCATCCCTATTCATGGTCCTGGGTCCACGTCTCCTTATCTCGATCGCTTCCTTTATCCATCGTCTGTATTTTTGTTGTTCTGTTGTTATGATCTGTGTGCTGTCCCAGTCCATTATATGGTTTTCTCTTGCACAGTGGTCTGTTATGGCTGATTTCCTTATTGTGTTTTCTGCTTCCTCTTTGACTGCTCTGGTGTGCCTTCGGCTTGTTTCTTTTTCACATTCCTTTTTGTGTTCCATTCTGCGTGTGTTGAGTTGTCGTCCTGTCTCTCCTATGTATGTTTTATTGCAGAGTTTGCATGGAATTTCGTAAACCACTCCACATTTTTGTTCCTGTGTTATTGCGTCTTTTGGATGTACTAGTCCTTTTTTGACGGTCATGTATGGTTTTATTGGAGTGTTTATGTTATGTTTTGACATTACATATCTTATTTTTTCTGTTATTCCTCTAATGTATGGTAGGGTTATCGCTGGTTTTGGTTCTGTTCTTTCTTGTTTTCTGGTTCTTTGTTTTAGTTTGTCTTTGTTTACTGTTGTCTGTAGTCTTCCTTGTTTTATTGCCCATGTTGGGTATCCGCAACTTTTTAATGCCTGTCGTATGTGTTTGTCTTCTTTGCCTACATCCTTTTCCTCTGTTATCATTTTGGCTCGATGGTATAATGTTCTGATTACTGACATTTTGTGAATCACTGGATGTTCTGATGTCCAAAGTAGATACTGGTCTGTGTGTGTTGGTTTCCTGTATGTGTTAATGTTGAGAGTCCCATCTGTTTTCCTGGTTATTTCCATGTCCATGAATGTGATGCTGCCGTCCTTCTCTTCTTCATATGTAAATTTTATGTTGTTTGTTTCATCTATGTTGTTTAAGTGATTTGTTAATATTTCAGTTTGTCCTTTTGGTATGATTTCCAATATATCATCTACGTATTTTGTCCATATCTTTATTTTGCAGTCGGGGGGGGGGCTGTTCTCATCGCTTTTTGCTCCAAGTCTTCCATAAAAAATTCACAGAGGGTTGCTGATAAGGGGTTTCCCATTGCGAAACCTTCAAGCTGTTTGTATATTGTTCCATTATATTGGAAGTATGTTGAGTTTGCTATTAATTCTATTACCTGTGCTATGTCTTCTGCTGTTAAATTTGTCCTTCTGTGTAGGGTTTTGTCCTGTTTGATCCTGTTAACTACTATTTCAATGGTTTTCTTGGTTGGAGTCTTGGTGAACAAGGATGTGACGTCGTGTGAAATTAATGTTTCGTTTTCTTCTATGGTGATGTTTTTAAGTTCCGTTGCTAATTCTGTACTGTTCTTGCAGTGTTGGTCTGTGTTTCCTAAAAGTGGACTGATGATTTTACTGATGTCTCTTGCCATGTTGTAAGTTGGTGTTCCTATACTATCTACTATTGGTCTCAGAGGTGTACCTTGTTTGTGTATTTTTGGTGTTCCGTATATCCTTGGTATGATGTTGGCTGTTGGTATCCATTGTTTGTACATTTTTTCCGTTATTTTTCCTTTTTCCTGTAGTGGTTTTAATAATTTTTTCATGGTCTTTTTAACCTCTTCGGTTGGATCTTTTTTCTGAGTTTTGTATGTACTCTTGTCTTCAAGTAGTTGTTCCATCTGTTGCTTATATTTTTCTTTGTCCATTATTACTGTTGTCCTTCCTTTGTCTGCCGGTAATATGATGATGTGCTCATTTCTACCTAATGTTTTCATGGCTGTTCTCTCTTCTTTTGTGATGTTGATGTGTTGAATTTTACTGTTTTTTAATATTCCTATGACATCATTTTTTAGCTCTGCTTTTTTCCCTATGTCTGTTATTTGCTGGCATGCTATCTCTGTTGCTACTATGAACTCGTCATATGGGATGTGTTTTGGGGTTATTGCATAGTTTAGTCCTTTTTTCAGTATACTTTCTTCTGCTTCTGTTAATTTGTGTTGTGAAAGGTTGCAAATCCAGTTGTTTGGCCCAGCGTTATCTTGTTCTGCTTTAATGGAATATAATGGACTGGGACAGCACACAGATCATAACAACAGAACAACAAAAATACAGACGATGGATAAAGGAAGCGATCGAGATAAGGAGACGTGGACCCAGGACCATGAATAGGGATGAAGGAGTGTACACGCTGGATCATTCATGGGACGTGGTGATCGACCAGGAAGGCGCAGGCAGTAGGGGGCGGCAACGCCCCTTACTGCCTGCAAATAAACAGCGGAAGTGACGCCGTCAAGTCGGCGTGACTCTGAAGATGGCAACAGTAGTCGCCGAAACCGTCAGTAATTAAAGGTAAATGTAACATCATTATACTGTGTTAAAACAAGAAAATCCAATGGAGATGAAAAACGAACACAGGAAGAACATAACAAGCAGCTGCTTCCTGTCAACAGCTGAATTTAAACTGAAATAGAGAATTAAGGCATGCCAAATGTGCATTTATGCAATTGTAACACTTTTCCGTGTAGCTAGATTAAGCTATATTTTATTTAGTGGGTATAGTACAACGAAAAGTGCCCTAAGTTCGATTTACTTTAATTGTTATAAACGTTGTTGAGTATAAAGAAAATAAATAGTTACTTATTTACAAATATTAAGCTGAGTTCTAGTTTTGTAAAATGGTGGTGCCTCCACTTAACAGGTAGAATAAAAGAATTTCACCCTGCTAAGAAAAATAGTTCTTTAGAAACCTTCTCAGAAAGAAAGTAAGCTCACACAGTAACTTTTTGTTTTACCAAACTTTAGTAAAAATGTTTAAACAAAAAAATAAAATAAATTGTCCAGTTCAAGTGTCCTTTTCAAAGTGTTGGTAGTTTTCACAGTTCAATAAACAAATAACAAAATAATAAAACCCCTCGTTGCAGGCCTGTGTCGTGGCTTGGGTACGGTGTGGTCCAAAACACAACGACCCCTTCACTTTTCAGCAACAAAAAAAATAAGCACGTGCAACCAAATGTTTGTACTCACGGATCCTTCAGAGTTTGGTGATTAGGTTAAGAGAGGATACTAATTAGCTCCAGGTGGTCCAGATGAACTAGAGTTGAAAAGCTCACATTCCTTTGACAAACAGGCATGACTTCGGGCTGGCCTGTTCTTAGTTGGGGGTCATGTGGATGGGGTTTGTGACTGTGGGGCTTTGGAGACGGTGGGTCACGTCCTTTTTCATTGCAAGCGGTATGCGGCGCAGCGTCGGGTGTTCTTTGGTGCCTTGACTGACGCTGGGGTCACTGTGTTCACCTTGGCCTCGCTTTTGGGTTCTGATGATGTGCGCAGGGTGAGGGCGCTTATGCGGTTTTTGCGTGCGGTGGGGGTTTATGACCGGGTGTGAACTGGGTGGTTGCTGGGATTGGTTGTTGGGGCAGCAATACGCCAGTGGGCGTCCAGTCTGCCTTTACGCATTGAAGAAGAAGAAGAAGAAGAACAAACAGGCATGACATTCGCTCCCTCACTCCAACAACGGCAAAGATGGTCACTCACATCTCATCCAGTAATGGGTTCAAAGAAACCTCCCGGTTCACTTCCTCAGCTTCACAATAGTCCATACACTTAGTTAACTCTGCATTAACTGTTGTACAGCACAAAGTTAGCTTGAACATTCCAACTTTCGTTCCGTCTCCTTCCTTCTCATTCACACGACACGCTCGCTCTTTTTTTTTCTCTACTGAAACGCTGCTTCCAGCTCTTTCTCTCTTAGTCCCTCCCCTTCTCATCACCCATAGGTGAACTAACGTCAGTACTAAATTACCATTGGTTGAGAAACAAATCAATCATGCACCAACAAAACTAGGTTACACTTTTCTCAGACCATGCTAGAATCCACTACATTCTTAGCAAACTATGATACATTCATGGAACTTCAGTAAAATGCATATTTAACCAAATTATACAAATTTTAATACATCCATCTCTTAAGACACAGCATGAATAATCATTTTAACCTTTTAGAACCCAAATCATGTTTATACCATTTTTGAATCATGCTTTTACCATTTTTGAATCATGTGTTTCAAATAAACAATATTTTATTCATAATATTTATTTCAACCAGTTAAATACTAATGAACTTAACGTAAGTTAAACCACATTTACCTTAGGCTATGACTTTTAGCCTGGGCTACACAATAACTGAGCGTTTTATTACTAGTCAGACCCAAAGCAAGCTGGTTTTTCATTCTCTAGTAAACATTAGACCCAATAGTTACAGTTTAGGGCACTTGTCCCATTTAGAGTCTTTAGGTAAGAAAGATGCATCGTTTGTGTTGACTGGTCAACATGAATGTGTTTGCTACATTTGTTTCTAATTTATGGTAAAGTTATGTTTCCTCTGCCTTCTCACATCTGCCTTGGGGAGTGCCGCAGGGTTTGATGTTGGGGCCCCTGTTGTTTTCACTTCACATTCTTCCGCTGGGTGACATTCTGCAGAAGTATAGCCTTGGCTTCCACCTTTACGCTGACGACTCCCAGTTATACCTACCTTTGGATGGTACTGGACACCATACTATCAATTTGTAGATTGTTTGCCTGAGTGTTTCGACAGTCAAACTTGGAGTGAGGATTGACAATGCATTTTGTTTTGATGCTCACGTCAGTGTTGTGGTATCTTCCTCTTTTTATCATCTGAGGCGTCTGGCTAAAGTGAAGTCATTTCTTACTAGACATGATCTTGAAATTGTTGTTCATGCCTTCATTACCTCACGCCTTGACTACTGTAACTCTGTCTTATTTGGTGTAAGTCAGGGTACTGTAGCTCGCTTGCAGCTTGTTCAAAATGCTGCGGCGAGATTTTTGGAAATGCGAGAGAAAGTATATACACACAACTCCAATTCTTGCTGCTCTGCACTGGCTGCCAGTCATTTTTAGAATTGGTTTTAAACTTCTTTTAATGGTGTTCAAGGCAATGAATGGGTTGGCCCCAGCCTATTTGTCAGAAGTGTTGCAGCCACACATTCCTGGTAGGGCACTTCGCTCTGAGAGCCAATTGCTGCTCTCTGTTCCCAGAGCGCGGCTAAAGACAAGAGGGATAGGGCGTTCTCGGTAGCGGGACCAAAACTATGGAACGCCCTTCCCTTAGCTATTAGGCTCTCCTCATCAGTAGAGGTTTTTAAAAAGAGGCTGAAGGCCTACTTTCATGACCTGGCTTATAACTCTGTGGGTTAGCTGTTGCTGATATTTTTACATGTTTTTATTCTGTTAAATTTGTATTGTTGGTTTTTAATTGACTCTGCTGGTTTTATTTTATTTTTATTCTTATTTTGGTTGTAAAGCACCTTGGTGGCATGTTTCATGCCTGTAAGGTGCTTTATAAATTAAGTTAAAGTTAAAGTCCCAAGTATTCATCACACACTGGTGAAATTACATCTCCGCATTTGACCCATCCCCATGGTGGGGAGCGGTGAGCTGCAGCTGTGGCCGCGCTCGGGAACTATTTTTAGTAGTTTTATTACCAGTACTTTTTACTTTTACTCTATTAAAAAGTTTGAATTAATACTTCAACTACTACAGAAGTCTTGTATCTATACTTCTACCCAAGTAACTTTTGACACCTCTGAGCTTGCCATACTAGTCAAAAACTAGTTAAACAAAAAAAAAACGCCAGATTTTTAAGGTATTGAATAAAGACACTAATGGCTTGCCATACTTTATTCCCGCCATAATTTCACATCAGCAGGAAACTATCCAAGCATCTAATTTGTCTAAAATAACTAATAGATGTTCTATTTCTGCTGCCAACGAGTCAACTCATGAATGAAGATCAAGGATGAACCGGAGAAATTCCCTCAGGACTCTTTAGGAAGCGACGTAGCAGTAATTCAGCTTAGGTGCTGCAAAGGTTTCAGAACATATCCCGAAGCAGGAAGCTCGGTAATCATGGCTGGCTGATTAGGCATGCACAGAACTCCTCAACTGTCTGGAGAGTTGTTTGTGAAAGCGCTCGGTGCTTCCAGCTAAATGGATTAGTGCAATAGAAGAAGACCTTCGCCTGAAAAAGTTTCCTCAACAACTTTAATTAAGTCTAAAGGGACATCGTTCTGTGTCAAAGGGCCCATGTGTGGTCATCTAAATACATGTTTAGGGTTTTTTCTAGATTTACTGCAAAATTAAATATATAATAAATACATTCTTCAGGATTCCAAATGAACTAATTAGCTTTGAAGACTTTTTCTTCCTGTTGTGTGCATGTCTATTTAACTGTAGTGTTTATAAAACCACTGATTTTCATAAAATTCTTACAAAAGCATCACTGGATCAATGTCTGTCAGCCCCGTTAAAGGAAGCCTCCACCACTACCGATCCTCAGCCAGGTTCTCAGACTCAGAGTTAACATGTTAGTCAAAGATGACCTCATCACGGTCTTCCTGGATCATCCTACGGTCATCCAACTGGAATCAGTTAGTGTTCCTGATCATTTAGTTCTGCTGTAACACTGACTGTTTCGGTCTCAGACGTCAGGAGAGCTCAGGTGTTACTAGAACTAACCGTGTCTTCACCACCCAGCTTCAGCACTTCCATGTTTGGGTCACGTTAGTAAATTTAAGTCCTCCATCAGATGTGTGCCTGTTCTGGTGTCACTTTTAAGGATTTTTATTTACTTGATTATGAGTAATAAATAAAATAAAATAAAAACACTTAATTAAACAAACAACTGAAACTGAAAAATTTAGAAGTCCAGTTCTTAATTCAACTTAGACCGACAGACCATTTAAAGGCTCAGGAACCCTTTGCAGGTGTTTTCTATTTGCAATTATACATTTTAGTTGATTGGGTCTTGTTTCATATTGCTGCTGTTGTTGCACAGCTTTTTTGGCAAGACCAGCCAAAAGACCACTGCAACAGTCCAGCCTGCTGGAGATGAACGTATGAGTGAGTTTCTCTAGGTCTGGTCTGGACATGAGACCGCTGAAGATGAAGATAAAACGCTGATCTAGTTATAGCCTTAATGCCTTAACTTGTTTTTATTCCTCTGGAGCCACGTTGAGCAATAACCTTCATCCAGCCCATTTTTCTTGCTTATTTTTATGAAAAAAGTAACAAGATAGTATTTTTTTTCCTTGTACTTAGTTACTTTTATAATGTTGTAACTCAGTAATTAACTCAGTAACTTTTTTGAAAAGTAACTATAACTGATTACTTTTTTAAAGCAACGTTCCTGCTAACAGATCACTTAAGACCAGCGTCTAAAATGAGCTAAATCTTGATTTAAACTGCGTCAAAACCCCGATAAACAATAAAAGACTTTTGCTTGCATGTTTGGGGCAAGAAAGGTTATCATATAATGCAAATTAGTAATATTAAAATGTATATATAAGATATTTATATTTTAATAATATATATTATTTCACAACAGATCAAATGTTTACAACAATTCTACACCCACCACTTTCAAAACTGAAAGATTATTTAATTGTAAACTCTGAAAATCCGCATTTCATGGAACAAAAGGTCTTTTTACCAGGAAAAGTTATTTCTAGAAAAGTCCAGATAAACTTTGAAAACTCCCATCTGCTCAGCCACACGTTAGCTGAGAAAGTTTCCCACTCGCTCATCCGCTTCACGGGTGAATAAAGAAATCGGGAGTGTAATAAATCTACCGGAGTACGGCTGACTACATAATTGCGTGTGAGGCGAAGTGTTGGAGGAAGCACGAGTTCTCTGACGTGAAAGCATTGACTAGATGTAACACACACACACACACACACACACACACACACACAAGGTATAGAACCAGTCTATTATGTCAGCAATGATAACTTTCCTTTTAGCTCTCGGCTTCTGTTTGGGGCCAAAGAGCTGTTATTACTGGGAGAAGCACACACACACACACACACACACACACACACACCTCAATTCAGCATGTGAAACATTTCATGTTATTTAACAAAAGCTGATATCTCAGATGAAATCCCGAGAAAAACAGCTGATTTACACGTTTAAATGTTTTTAACTCCTTTCTTAATCATTTTCAACCAAATTTAAATGTCAAATGCAATAATTTCACCAATTGAATGAAGTTTGAGGGAAAACAATTTGAGTAATGAGCTGAAATCATGAAATATGATTATAATAAAATGATTCAGGTAGGTGAGAAAGTGAATTATTAACTGAAAACTATTTAAATAATGGTGGAATGATAATGAAACACTGATTATAAAATAAATCCACTTGTGTCACCTAAAGTGTGAAATCAGTCGACACGTTTAAGAATAGAAGCACTGGAGAACATGTGGTTTAGGTTGCATTGCTCTTGACACGGAACGCTGTCGGAATTCCCGGCTGCATAATGAAGGTTTGTAAACTCATTTTTGGTTTTAATGGGGGTCATGAAGGGTTGTTGTTAGTAATAGACCGTTTAGAGGCCTGTTAAAGCTGTCAGACTGGAGGAGGAGCGTTTCCTCTGTGCTGTCGGGACGCTTACAGGATCTGTCGATGCTCATGTGATCACCTGACCACAGCTTCAAAATAAACCAGTCAGACCAACACTGGAAGTAATCACGTCACTTTTATAGAATATTCTCTTTATTTACCTCTACTATGAAATGCGTGTTAGGAATCATTCTGACTGGAAGTTGACCTTTTCATGCAGAATAAATCAGCTTTTGTGTGACCTTGGATTAAAACCTGAAATAGAAATGAACAAACCAGAACATTTCTTTGATTTTTTATTGACCTCATCTGTCCATACATGTGTTCAACCTTTAAATCTGTGATCTCCAGCGGCGTCTTTCCTCGGTTCCCTTCACCTCCAACATTAGACGCTTGATATAAAAACCACTGGCGCGTGACGGAGGTTTGTTCAAGGATCTGAACTCTTAACCTTTCCGGTCTGAACGCCTCTCACACCTGTGTGTGATGAGAGGGTGAGTGAGGAGACCTGTCAGCTCATTTCCATCAGGCCAGACGTCATAACGAGACTTTCTTAATACCAACTCTTCCTTATTTTCTCTCTAACACACGTTGAGCTGTTTGTTTAAATCAATTATTTAATCCCACTATATTCTCAGATTAATAGAACTTCATAAACATAAAATAAAACATTTTGAAATGCAAATAAAGAAAATAAAGTCTCTAAGTAGCATGTGACTGTGGGGTTCTTAGAGCCTGATGACTGGAAATAGCTTTTAAAAAGAATAATCCAACATTTACTGGTGAGATGTAGAAATTATATAATTCTAAAAACATTGGCTTGTTATGCAAATAAAGGTTTTGCACATTTACCTTAAGTAGTAGACGTGTTTAAGGTTTTATTTTATGGCGTCTGTGTTCAGCACCTTGTACAGTAACCAAACTCAGGTAGGGAAAATCTAAAAGATATTTTTTTATTTAACAAATTATGGATCAAAATTATCAAAGAAAATCATCCATCCATCCATTTTCATCCGCTTGATCCGGGGTCGGGTCGTGGGGGCAGCTGCCTAAGCAGAGAGGCCCAGACTTCCCTCTCCCCAGCCACTTGGGCCAGCTCCTCCGGGAATCCCAAGGCATTCACTGGTCAGCCGAGAGACATATTCCCTCCAGCGTGTCCTGGGTCTTCCTTTAGGTCTCCTCCCAGTCGGACGTGCCCAAATAACCTCACCAGGGAGGCGTCCAGGAGGCATCCTAAACAGGTGCCCGAGCCATTTCAACAGACTCTTTGACGGCGTTGCAAAGGGAAAAATAAAACATTAGACAAGAAATATCTCTCAAAAACACGAATAAAGATCAGTCATTACCATAAGGCTAGAAGCAAAAGCATAGAAAACTGTATAAAACATAGAAACAGCTCGTGACACCCATCTTTTCCTGCACTGGTGGAGGAGGAAAGACTTCCAACAGTAGCCCATTTCAAAGGTTTACGGGCTAAAGTAATATGAAATGAAGTGCCAGATGAAGTGGAGACTAATGAATAACATTTTTACTTAACAACAACCACAATGAAGTGTAATTGAAAATAAATTAGAAGGATGATGAAAACAGCACTTTTCTGGAGAGGCCACATTTACATACGATCATCCAGCGATTCTCGCAGAAGCTCGGAGCGTGCTCTAATTCTCCCGTCTTTGAATTCTTAAAAGGCACTTCAGCTGAAGCAAAAGCTTGATTTACTTTGCACATCCGAGCTTCTTCAGCGTGCTCTTCCTGAGACTCTCCTCTGGTGCTGCAGAGGAACAGACCCAGCAGAGCGCTGGTACAAAGTACCAGGATGTTCATTGTTACAGATGATTTAGCAGGAAAAGGAAGATATAGGATTAGTTGTTTAAAAATTAGCTACAGGATTAGTGAGATGCTGCCCCAAATGTCCATTTAAATCTAGCTTACTGGTTCTCAAAGGGTTAAACTGTGGCTAGAGCCGGAGAAAACTACAACATGGATTATTTCCAGGAAATTTTATACCAGATTAGAGGGAATTGTTAATTTTATTTTCAACTTGAAATGTACAAATTCTGATTAAAGGTCGATTGTTGTTTTTATCCATCCATCCAATTTCATCTGCTTATCCAGAGTCAGGTCATGGGGGCAGCAGCCAAAGCAGAGAGGCCCACACTTCCCTCTCCCCAGCCACTTGGACCAGCTCCTCCGGGGAATCCCAAGGCTGGTCAGCCGAGAGACATAGTCCCTCCAGCGTGTCCGGGTCTTCCCTTGTGTCTCCTCCTAATTGAACGTGCCCAGAAAACCTCACCAGGGAGGCGTCCAGGAGGCATCCTAACCAGATGCCTGAGCCACCTCAACTGGCTCCTCTCGAAGTGGAGGAGCAGCAGATCTACTCTGAGCCCCTCCCGGATGAACGAGCTTCTCACCCTATCTCTAAGGGAGAGCCCAGACATCCTACAGAGAAAACTCTTTCGGTCACCCAAAGCTCGTGACCATAGGTGAGGGTAGGAGCGTAGATCGACCACCTGGCCTTCCGGCTCAGCTCTCTCTTCACCATGACAGACCGGTACAACGCAGACGCAGCACCAATCCGCTTCCTCAATCCTGAACAAGACCCCGAGATACTTAAACTTAAGCTAGCAGCAGCTACTGTAGCAAATAAACAGTGTTATTAAAGGTCTGAATGAGTAAATGGACATAAAACAACATAAATAACCTGAACAACGCTGTATTTCTGTGTGTAAATGTCCAATAGAGCTAATAACCTGGAGGTTGTAGCATATTTAAGCAGAATAAAGTTAAGAAAATGTCACACACGGTTCCCCTGAGTAAACTTTATTTCCCCCTGACAGGCTGTCAGATTAGGTCCTTAATTGACACAACCTGTCATAAAATGTGCAAATGTCTCAGAAATCAATGAGCTGTCCACGCTCCGGTCAAGCCTCGCATCTGTGGACCAGAGAGCCGCAGAGAAACTAGAATGCAGAGCGTTTTCAGCTTGAGCACATTCCTGCATGTGAACTTTAAAGCATCAATAAAAAAAAACTTTATTTAGACACAAGTGTTACAGATCAGTGAAACCCACTAACGTTGCTCTTAACTCTGATAGATTTCTTTATAATTAATAGTTTTTAATACCACTCTATTCTTATGCATAGGTCTTGTGAAAAGTTCAAACGAGGTCAACAAACTTCAGCCTGTGAGAGAATAAAAACCATGTCAGTTAAAATCAGTCTCCTCCCGTTTCTTCTGAACTTTTCACGACCTTTTGCTTCAAATACCAGAATGAAGGTTTTTATTATCGTCACACTTTAGTTTCTGATCCTAACGCTTTAGGCGTCTAACAACAGTACAGAGGTTAGTGCGCCACATGTTGATGATTTTTACAGGAAAGTCTAAATGCATTAGAGACATTTAGAAAACTCACCTTTTACCGAGTAAATAAATGAAATAATTCATATTTCATCTCAGAAATAACAGGCTGTCTGGAATTATTATACAAAGAAAATCATTTCTATCGTCTCGATTTCCTGCGACTGAAGACGTCTACGCAGGAATCTGATTCCTGTGGTGGATGTGGTTCTGGGTTTTTGTCCCTGATAACAGATAAAACCCATCATTTCCCATGCCAGCCATCATCCAGAGGTGAAACCCGCTCTTCCTCTCAGCTCGCTGACTGCAAGGCTTCAAATGGGATTGTGGTATTTAGTCTGCTGGGTGAGCCGTCGCCCTCGCCGCGTTAAATCCACGTTCATCACGAGCTAAATTAGCTGCAGTGGGTTCATCCTCTCCATTTAGATTGTTTAGCTGAATTAACAGATGCTCCGGCGGAGGAGAGGATAGTTTCCAATAGTCCTGTTTTATTAATGTTAACATGGTGACTGGGCAGGAGGAGAAGCCTCATTCAAGCATTCATAATTACTGATCCTGGGAAAGATGAAGAGGAGGAGAGCCAGAAAGGCCCAGACAGGTGCAGTGGAGTGAACTGCAGCGAGGAGAAGAGTCTCCATTAAGTTCTGTCGTCATCGATATGCCACCTGAGGTCATCACTCCGTCTCCACGTCCCCCTTTGGCCTGATTATTTCCATCTTTCCATCCGACGTTCCAGCTCCGTCTCAAAGCTTTTATTTCTGTGTCTGTTATTTAAATGACCCCAGCCCTTCCTAAATCCTCCCTCCTCCTGATTCCGTGTTTAAAATGCACGGCTGGGACCGTTAGGGTGAACATCCAACTCCAGTCCATCCATCTCTCTCTGCCCATTACACCCACACAATAAGGAATAATTGAAATCAAGGTCTCGCTTTGGGAGCGGGCAGAAAATTAATTTGATCTGATAACAGAAATGAAGATAACTGTAAGTATAAAGCTGCACAGATAACCTTGTGTGGTAAATTTAAATAGAGAGGTATTACTCCGACGGGGCAAAAGGTTCAGGATTATTCAAATGAATGCACAGAGGAGAAAAGATGTTAGAAAACCCGAGAAAGTAAAAGAAACCATTTGGCTGTGTGTCGTGTTCTTCTGCCAGAATTAGAATAAAACAGATAAAGAAATTAAAAAGGCACGATGAATAATAAAGGATTTTAACATCCAGTCATTTCTTTTTATAGCTTTCTATTAAAACCCACACGCATGATCTTATATATAGCTTGATATTAACAGTGGGAGGACTCAGAAATATTGATTCTACCTTTTTTTATTTTTGCAGCAGCAGCAGATTAATGAGAAACAAAAACCAATTTTCTCACTAGAGAGCTGGAGACTCTGAATTATGACAAAATGTGCAAAAAAGTTTTACTTTCTGCAGAGTCGTGAAGAAAAGACACACAAATGAACAAAGTAGGAAATTTGTGCAACAGTCTTACGTATTTTGTTGTTGCAATGCAGTTTCATGCACGTCTGACTAAACTCACCCCTCCCAGAGTTGTTTTATGTTTCCATAATTTTGGGCAATAATAATAATAATAAAGTTATGTAAATTATCATGTGCGTTAAATGGATGATAGAAAAATAAACATTCAGAAGCTTTTTCCTCCAATAATATATTAGACCAAGAGCTTCACACTTGCTAAAAGCTACCCGACATTCACTTTCCCCCTCACACATTTTAATTTAATGCTGCTCCACCAGAGAGTCGGCGCCATTCTTACAATGTAATTCATCTTTTTTTTACTCTTTAAACATCCACTGGGGTTGAGACTTTAGTGCAGGTTATGCTGATGAGTTTTACTCCTCCTGAGACAAAAGTCTGGCGGAGTCACGGCGCGTTTTGTGCCAGTTAAAGAAAATGATTCTGTTTCTAAACTGCTTATGGATGTTTTAAAGTATTTATTTAACCAATAGTAGCTGCATAAGTCACAGCTGATGGTGCCTCATTTACTTCTGCAACCCAAGTTTCTATGGAAGCTGGGCGAGGACATCCTTAGAAATGTGTTTTCATGATGAGAACAAATGAGAAAAGTTTTTATGGTAAAGGTTTTTGTCCCAGAATCAGCAGCTGAAGCCAGAATTCCATTTTGTTTGCATCAATGCTTGTGGGGTTGGTTCCCGACTCTCACTGGAGTTGTTGGTCTAAAGGGAACCACGGGAGTCTCAATAGAGCATTTGGTAGTTGGGGCTCTGTCGGCTGTAGGGACTAAACAACATGCACAAACAAAAAATGCACCAAATGCATGCAGCTTTGTCCATGTGCACCGCCATCTTGTGTGTACATAGAAAGTTCCTGCAGAAACACTGATGCACCTGCCAGGTGGTGCAAACTGCATTGACTGGTTTAGGCCAGAGCCTGACTGGCAGCACTAGCAGCTACTACACACCACATTTGTGTCCATTAACAACGTGTTTGCCCACCGCGGTGGCCATCTTTAATTTTGGAATCAAGCATTTTCTTAGCGCTCTCGTCAGCTACTTCCGTAAGAAATTTAAAAACGAAACGTCAAATAATGGCTTAGATCCCAGCTTGTTGATGTTGCCATGGTAACCGTGTGATGTGAGGGTGGACACAAGCATGTACGCTGTTCAAAACCTTTAACTTAACTTTAAGTGAGAGCTTCAGCCAGCAGCACAGGCCTCAGTCTGGTGTAGATGGCTCACTCCTATGGCACAGATGTAGATGGTTTCCACCTGCACGGGTAACCAGGTAATCACTGTTACCGATCCCTAGATCCTTGTTCTTCAGTTCTGTAGTAATTTGTAGTTTAAATAGATTTTAGGGAATACTATTACTGTAAAATCGACTCATGTTTCAGTTGTTGGCACATTTAGCCTAAAAAAGGTGCAGATTCTTCTGTCTCCTTTCTTCTCACCGGTGCTTCGTGTTATCCCGAGCCTTAGCGCCGCCTCGCTGATACACGTCTGGTGGGAAAGCGCCAAGTGAGTTAATCTTCCAAGACGAGAGTCTTCAAGTAAGATCAAGGTTTAGACCCGGCCGACCCTTTAAGGAGGTGAGGAGTGACAGAATGCACACAAACACAGATGGAGCCGCTGAGAGACGTCACATGTTGTCATGCTGGTTAATGCCGTTAATTCCTCGTGGACGCAGCTTTTTCCAGCTAATTTAACCTCACAAACGGGTCAGGACGAAATAGAAACAGGGTCTCCGCGGATCACACTGTATGTGTGAACCTAATCTCATTAAACATTTCAGAGAGCCAGTGATTCTGGGCTTTTTGGCCCTTCTGCCATGGGTCTGCTGCTGGTTTGGAATCATTGTCCTGTTGCATCATCCAGATTGGTCTGAGCTTCAGCTGCAGGATGTACTGACTAGATCCCGGTGGACTTCTGAAGGGGCTCAGGTACCTGCAGAAGCATCAACTAAATATTGTTCTAGAAGTCTAGCGGCTTTTATTAATAAAAGGTTCTTGGTGTGATCTCAGTTCCTGATTTAATCGTCATGATGAAAACTTTATTTGAATCATTGCTTTCAGAGGAAAACGATTTTAAACATTTATTGGTGATTAACATTTTTTCTTCTTTGTTCTTAAATGGAAATAAAATCTTTGTTCTGCATAAAAACCAAAATAAAAAACGGTTTGTTGTTTTTACTCCACATGTTTAGTGTTGCATAGTAAAACAGAGAAAGCATGTTTTTGTGTTGCCCTCTGGGCGTCGGACCAGTGAGAGAAGACTTAAGTTATTTAAGGTTAATAGAGTTAATTTCTTTTCTAACCTCAGCGACCCGACAATCCGGCTGAGCAGAATTAACCTCCCGTGTCCTCCATTTATCACCCTTTCACATGCATCCGCTCACCAACGCTGCGTGTTCCTGCAGAGTGAAACCAGCGGACGTTTAAACATGCCCGTGGTAATCTCTGCTCACACAGTTCAGCCAATATTTAACCCGACCTTTGACCTGCGGCCGGTCAGCTGGCCGAGACGTCCCTCTGTGGCTTTGTGCAGAACTGCAGAACAATCAGGAAGTCAAGTAGTAAAAGTTTAACACACACACACACACACACACACACACACACACACACACACACACACGTGAGATCAGCTGCTTCATTAGGATGTTTATTGATTGGTTATTTGCTAAAATCAAACCTGACGACTGCAACAAGGACTGAAAAACACTGAAATATTTGGCATTAAGCTTTTTTCTGCTCATAATTGAAATAAATTATGATTTATTTTCCTTAATTTTATTGCAAAGTTTATTGTTTTGTACTTAATGGAAGCTCTTTTGGCAGAAATGCATTTATTTTAGTAGATTTGTGATAATTAAAGTGTTTAAGGAAATTCATACACTAATCATTCAAAATGATCAAATC
Source organism: Aphyosemion australe (assembly GCA_006937985.1). Lineage (NCBI taxonomy): Eukaryota > Metazoa > Chordata > Actinopteri > Cyprinodontiformes > Nothobranchiidae > Aphyosemion > Aphyosemion australe. The sequence continues at coordinate 1,723,193 of SSNS01000081.1, read as the reverse complement.
TATTAAAATGCAATTACATTCTTGTAGTTCGGATCCCTCTTGTAAAAGATTTAATGGACACTTGAGGGTTTCTGTTCTTTTCTGTGCTCATTATCGTGTTTGTGGCCTTTTCCCCTCAGCTCCTGTTTTCCTGTCACTCACCTGCTTAATCTGAGCTCCACTCACTCAGTAATCATGTGAAAACATTTTGATATAATTCAATTGCAATTATTATAATTTGTTTCTATTTACTTCATTTGTCCATCATGACTCAACCATAAATAAAATTATGTTATTAATGTGTTTTAATGGACCTATCGCACATAATTCTGATTTAAAATAATCTCATTTTCTTGCAACTTTTCAGAGATTCTGGCTGCAAGTCAAGACCGACCCTGATGTTCCAACTCAGCCGTGCAAACACCTTAGACTGACCGTTTGACACCAGTTCTGTGATCAGATCAGCTGTTTTTCCTACTTTTTGAGAGGTTTCTATCTTTTCTGTTTCTGAAAATCTCCCCAAATTATGTAAAGCCACTACATGCGCTGAGCCTGTGAGGGATTAACTGTATTTGTTAAACAGATAAAGTTAAAGCAACGTTTGTGGGAGATAAAAACAGAACGATCTGATCTAATTATTTTGTGTTGTAGTGCAGGAATGGTGACGTTTCATTTTAAAAGCTCTTTTACTGTGTGGAGTAAAACGTATTTTCAAAAGAAACGTTCATGCAAAATTCATCCTCAGTTGCTTTTGCTCCATCTTTGATGTAAAACTCTTGAGCTGCAAGTGGATTAAAAAGTCTCGTTGATGCATTAACGGGAAACAGGACTTCCTCTTTCTGGTTGCAGCTCAGCGTTTTGTGTTTAACATTCAAAGGTGGTAAACAAATCCTGCAGAAGGAAGGGAAAAGCTTTACTTTTACACTCTATGTTGATTCTATTAGCAGCTGCTCAACACACGCTTCCTGCTGAGGTTGACTTTGAAACGTTTAGAGGCGGAGACCGACTGCTGCACTCGGCACCGTGCAAAACAAATCCAGTCCTCTTGTGCTCCACAGACATGAAAGGAGGCAAAATAATCCACAACATCCTATTAGAAACTCTGAGCACTTTAATGTCACCGTGGCTGTGTGTGTGTGTGTGTGTGTGTGTGTGTGTGTGTGTGCGTGCGTGCGTGCGTGCGTGCGTGCGTGCGTGCGTGCGTGTGCGTGCGTGCGTGTGTATGTGTGTGTGCGTGCGTGTGATTCCAGGTTCTGTCTAAGTTATCGGCTTAAACTTGGTCCTGACTTTTATTGGTGTTGGTGAAACTCCCAGAACTCCTGGGTTGTCATGGAGATATGACGAACCTACACCCCATTAGTTTGTTCATTTTCTCCTCGTAAGTCTAAGCAGCCTAACGCCAGGGATTTCCTGTGATGCATGACAGGTACATCCTGTCTGCAGGTCTGCAGCAGAAAGAAACTTCTACCCAAAGAAGAGAGTGTAACCCACCCACGTTATACAGCTGAGTGTTGAAGAGATTAAATTACCACTCACTCACTCCAAGAACAATATTTATAATCAGATGCAGATTCACACTCCTGATGTATTAGATTACTTTCAAATATGAGGTCAGCCTGATATTTAACTCTAACTGACCATTTAAGAAAACATTCAAATGGACTCAAAGGCTGTTTTCATTCTGTGAATTTAGTTTGATTGTATTTTTAGAACACTTTAGATCTGAGTTTTAGCTGTAACAGGATACCAGGTTTAATTCTAGACTATAAAGAGTTTATATATCGACACAGACAGATGAGAGGAGCCTCCACAGATAAAGAAGTAGTAGCAGTAGTAGTAGTAGTAGTAGTAGTAGTAGTAAAGGAAAACAGTCCCTTTTCACACATAGATCCTCCACCAGGGGGCAGTATAGGTCAGGTTATGGCAGGTTACTGATGAAGGTACTAATCCTGATGCTCCATCTGGAGGCTTTAGGGACTGAAGAGAGTTTGATATGAATTAGCTCTAAAAGGGGTTAAACCATAAAGTTATGAACAGAAATGGTGACAAACTTGGCCAAGTCCAACTTTCACAGGGAAGGAGCCCGACTTACTGCCGGGAAAGCAGAAAAAACCGCATACAGGGACCTAGGGAAGGGTGGAGCGTGAGATCGACAGGCGGATTGGTGCTGCGTCTGCAGTGATGGGGGCGTTGTACCGGTCTGTCGTGGTGAAGAGAGAGCTGAGCCGAAAGGCGAAGCTCTCAATTTACCGGTTGATCTACGTTCCTACCCTCACCTATGGTCACGAGCTTTGGGTAGTGACCAAAAGAACGAGATCGCGGATACAAGCGGCCGAAATGAGTTTTCTTCGCAGGGTGTCTGGGCTCTCCCTTAGAGATAGGGTGAGAAGCTCAGTCATCCGGGAGGGGCTCAGAGTAGACCCGCTGCTCCTCCACATCGAGAGGAGCCAGTTGAGGTGGTTCGGGCATCTGATTAGGATGCCTCCTGGACGCCTCCCTGGTGAGGTTTTCCGGGCACGTCCAACCGGGAGGAGACCCAAAGGAAGACCCAGGACACGCTGGAGAGATTATGTCTCTCGGCTGGCCTGGGAACGCCTTGGGATTCCCCCGGAGGAGCTGGCCCAAGTGGCTGGGGAGAGGGAGGTCTGGGCTTCCCTCCTTAGGCTGCTGCCCCCGTGACCCGACTCCGGATAAGCGGCAGAAAATGGATGGATGGATGGACAGGGACCTAACAGCTTGTATAAAAAGGGCCTGGTACCCCATACTCCCAGAGTAACACACACACAGGGCCCCCCAAGGGACACGGTCAAACACCTTTTCCAAATTCCCAAACACACGTAGAACTCCCACGCACACTCCAGGACCTCTAGAGCTGGCCCAGTGTTCCACAGCCAAAATGAAAACCACCATGCTCCTCCTGTATCCGTGATCCGATTATTCAGCAGACCCTCCTCTCCAGAAGCCCTGAATAAACCTCACCAGGGAAGCTCAGGAGTGTTAGAACATTTTCTGGACATTCCGTTAAAACGTTCCTCGTGTTTCCTTTTGTTTGTCATCGTCTTATTTTTAAAACTCTAATCTTGTTCGGTGTTCAAAGAGAACAAACGGAAATTCTTCAGCTGAATGAGAACATTTAATGTTTACTGAATTTGAGGGATTTTATCCAGCAGCTCAGTGTGTGTGTGTGTGTGTGTGTGTGTGTGTGTGTGTGTGGGCCGTTTGCCTGTTTAATGTGGGCAGCGTATCTTCTAACAACGCATGCAGCTATGTCACAGGCTGAGTGGATTTCATGTAGCTTAAAACAGAACATGTTTAGCCCAAAGCAACACACAACTGAGCCAATCCTCTACTGTAATAATCTTGTCAAGAAACCCTGTCTGGAGCTTTTTCTCTGACTTCTTAAGGCAGAAATGTCTCATGGACTCAAATGATCTGCTTCATTTTTTTACACTCGAGTAAAAGATAAATCTTTCACTTCATTCAGTCATTTCTTATGTGCCTTTGAATTAACGGGAATCAAAAGACAACCCTGCAGCCTGAGAGTGAAGCGCTCTGAGAAAATATGGAACTATATTATCTTTAAGATGTCATGAAGTTTAGTCATTAGGAGATTTATATGCAAGGCGAGTTCATTTTATTTCTGTGCTGGGTTTTACATAAAGCCATGGAGAGAAGCTAAATAGGAGAAAATGTGATCTCTCATCAGAACTCTGCAGCAGCATCCTGGATCAGCTGGCAGCTCTCAACAGAACTTTTTGAACATATAAGGAAGATTTGCAACAATCAAGCCCAGAAGTAAAAAATGCATGGACTCATTTTTCAGCATGTTTCTAATTTCAGCCATACTGCTCACATTTTACATCAGAGCTATAGGGCCTATTCTAGTCAATTACATTCCCCCACCACTAACCAAGTCTATGTGATCCAAAGCACTTGAATTGTACTCGGGTCCACAATCTTTGAATATTTAGTTTAGATCTAGACTTTGATGTCTTTAAACAAGCTTAATGTTTAATTGCCAGGATTAACATGCTGATACCAGTTTACAGATATGTGGATGTTGGCTTTGTTCAAAACGGTGTTTTACATTTAAGTTCCACATACATTTCTACATTTGCATGAGTCAATTTTTATGCTCAAAAGAATGTTTGTGTTTTTTATTATGCTTGATGTCCTGCTAATCCCAATTGCTCTGCAAAATAATGCACACCAAACAAAGCTCAGGGCTCAAGAAGTTCCTCAGGATTGATGACATATAATAGAGTATCATCAGCATAACAAGAGATTCATCTTCTGTTGTTGAACGAGCAAGTCCACTGAGAAACTGTTTTTACTTTTTTTAACTCATCATTCTGAGTTTTACATGCAGGCTAAATGTAAAAATAGTCATCTAGTATCTACCCCTATTTCCTGCATTAGAAGATAGAAAATTAGATGGGGAAATGCTCGGATTAGAAAAGCCACTAAGAACTACGTCACACACTGTCACTTAACATTCATGGCCTCAACCATTTTGGCTCACGATGGATAGGGCTGTTGTTGATTTAGCATCCAGGAAACAGCAGAGAACGTCTCTGCTAGTAGAAGCTAACGTTAGCATTAGCAACTCCACCACACAGCAGAGCTCCTCCAGGCTTGTGTTATTTTTGGAGATAAAACATCAACGTTGCAGAGCAAACGGAGTCAGTGTAGAGTCACGTAGCTGTTAGCCAGTCAGAGGAGAGAGGTCCAAATATCAGGAAATAAGACTCAAAAACCAGCCCCACATATCGACTCACAAGGCAGTCATTTATAATAAAGACCACTGCAAATGCATTGAAAAAATGAGTGAACTGAATTGAAGAGTAGTGGTCCAAATACAGAGCCCTGATGAACTCCAAGGCTAGTCTTAATTATGAAATAAGCAATAAAGGTAACAAAAATTTTGTTTAACAAAACAAATAAGTGCATTTAAATAAAACAAAGACCCAACTGTCAGAGTGAACACCTTAACATCCCTCTCCAAACTAAACTAAAGCTGTCAGGCTGAATTTCACCACATTTCGTTGAATTGCAGCAGAATTCAGTCAAACCAGGAAAAAAATAAAATCCTCCTAATGACCCAACGTTAGTGGACTCAACATGTCAGCTACAACATGTGAGTGGAGAAATGGAACTCGTTACAAGAGGGGCTGCCTCTTTCACACGGTAGATGCACACTGTCATTGCTAATGGATGAGCTCTACTTATTAGGATGCATTCCTCCATGTTTCTGTGAATGATGTAAAACTCCCCCCATTGAATTTTATTATTAGTTATTACAGTGTGTGTGTGTGTGTGTGTGTGTGTGTGTGTGTAGCAGTGCAGAAACATCTTTGACATGACTGTTTAATCATCATAATCATGGGTTTATTTTGCCACTTTGTCCTTTTGCAGGTTAAACCGTCTTCTACTGAGCATGCTTGAGTTTTTCGACCCACTCTGAGTTTAATCTTAAAATAAGCTTCTGCCTAGAGTATACGCACGAGTGTAAGATATTCTTGTACTGGGATTGACGTGAGTGAAAGTGTCCTCACTTCAGTGCTTCAGTGTGTCCCTGAGATGTTGATCTGCACAATTTGAGTCAAATTTAGTGGAGTGGGACAGACTGGGTAAGTTTTGTGAATGCTGTGATTTGATTGGACAACTTTAAACTGTACAAAAATACATAAGAATTAATCAAAATATTAATTTTGTTCTTTAAAACTCTATTATATAATCTTATTATCTTATTTAAATCTGACACGAGATGGTTCACTTGATGGGGGGATGTAGATGATGCTAAATGTTTTATAGTAGTTATTTAAGCTCAGCTTTTATTTATTGATTTTTCTTCAGCCTTGAACAAAACAAAGCCTCATGTTTAACATCTTGTTTTAATCTACCAGTTTAGATTTTATTGTTGCCTATAAACCTTTTAACAAACTGTTTTCAGGGAGTTTTTGCAAAAGGTCATATGTCCAACAGTACTGTTTCTACTACCGGTGCCCCGCAAGGCTGCGTCCTCGCCCCTCTTCTTTTTATTTTAGTCCGTTTTCTAAGGACGCTGCCATATTGTCACTATAGCAGGGGGTCCAGTCAGATCATGATCTTGCCCTGTCTTCATTTGTCAGTTGGTGCGAAGACAACTGCCTTCACTTGAAGGTAACAAATTACTGCTTTTAGGAAAAATTGTCCCGATGCAGCCGCCTGCCGTCCTCATGGGGAAAGTGATCAAATCATTGAGTCATAAATTTGAGAACTCTGTTTGATTCCAGACTCAGATTTGATTTAAACTATGAAACAAAATCAACACAGGAAGCTGAAAACTTTTCTCATTTTATATGTAAGGCAAAGTTTGCTCCAAAAGAAGCAGTTCAGCAGCCCGATTTGTGCTCCATCAAAAAAAGGTTTGTCCATGAAAACGAGACAGATCTTTGACAAACAAGGAATCTCGTTGATGACATCAGGTCGGCACTAGCTTGGCCCACCGAGGAAGAAAAACAGAAATAAATGGATGCTCAGATTATTTTATTCCTTCATCTCAGCCCAGCTTTTGGTAGAGACATGAACATTCATGATGTCAGCGTGCAAACTGACATCTGTGCCACTGTGCATTTTAGAGAGGTCTTTTATTGTGGCAATCGTAAGGCACACCTGTGCAACAGCATGCTGCCTAATCAGACACCTGTGAGGTGGCTGGATTATCTCGCCCAGGGAGAAGAGCTCCAACTCAGATTTAGACAGATTTGTGAACAATATTTAAGAGAAAAATGGTTTTTGTCTTAGATCTTTGAGTTCAGCTCATGTCCAAAGGGACAAAAAACAAAGTGTTGCATTTATAACTATCTAGTGTATAAAAATATGTTATTATTCTGTTCTGCCCAGCACCAAATGACCCATGGTACCGGTACTGCTTGTCCTGCTGGTTGGAGACTCTAGAATAAAAAATACTTGGCAGCATTTTTAAGTATTTATAGCTTTAGATTTTAAAACCCTTAAAACAAAATTAGCTGCTTGGTTTCACTGCATTTGGATCATTATTTTTATGATCACAGAAAACGGAGGTCAGTTTCATCAGATTCAGTGACGTGCACGCCCTCAGGGCAGATAGAAATACACCAGTGTGTGTGTGTGTTATTAATTTATATTTTTGTTTTATTCAGTCTTGCTGTTAGACATAGTCTCTCATATGGATGCTAACATTGACCTGGATTATCCTCCAACGGTTACACGTCTGTTTTTGGTCAGAATAATAAATATTTAATGATCATATCAGTTTGTGTAAATGAAAACAAACCAGGATCAGTGAGAATCAAAAAGACAAAAATAAAGCAGAAGATGAAGATCTCCCCGTGTTGAGCGCCATCTGATACCCTTAGCCACGTCACTGATGTCAGCTAAAAAAGTCCTGAATGGAACGGTTTCTGTCTGCTTCTAAACAGGCTTACGTCACAACCCTTTCATTCTGGCCAATAAAGGATTGTCGGCTAGCCGTACAAAGACCATGCTCAAGACCATCCATCGAGACTCTTCTCCTGTGTCGTTCCATGATGGAGGCATGACCTACCAAGCTACCAGAGCCGAGGCTCTTCAGAGAGCATCTCCTACTCCAGCACCTACCCTGCTGCACTTTCCTGGTGCACTTCCCTCCTCTGCATGCACGTCTGACTTGTGTCTGCCCTCTAAGTAGTTTATTGTTAGCTTTAAGGCTAACTGCCTTGTTACGTACTCATTTGTAAGCTGCAAGATAAAAGCATTTGCCATAAACACAATTACTGATGTGGCGTTCCTCTCAGTTGTTTTGTGGTAAAAATTGACAAAAGATTAAATTCCATTATTCTCTAATCCAATATTATTCATTAAGATGCTTTTGTGTAAATGGTGACGTGCCAAAATAATCCCCACATGTAGAAATGTGGCCAAGAAGTGACATGATTATAAAAAGATTATATTCCTGTCACCTTTAACCTTTTACTACTTCACACAAGTTTCCCTTTCTATGAGTGTCAATCATGAACATAATAATAATAATAATCTGTACTGTAAAGCGGATTAGGTGTAACATATAGAACATATTTATAGACAAAAACAACTTTTATGTTTACAGCTTTACAGTTTAACATCCTTCCTCCCACATGTATGATTAATGGCATCTTATCCTCTAAGCTTTATTATCTCCTGCAGTGATGCTGTATGACGAGTTTCCTCTGTTGTGGCAATAAAAACAAACTGAGATTTACATCCGTCTCTCTGAAGAGGTGTTACAATAAATCGCTGGAACCTCAACAGAAACATTGTTCTTTGGGTTTTTCATACTTTTGTGCCGTGAAACTTTCTGAATTCCCCTCATCCTGCTCTCCACAGACATCATCTCTCCCCTGGTTGTGTCCGGGTCATTTGGCCCATTCTGGACAGTTTGGAGTATCCTTGCACAGCCTGTGCTGTCTGGAACGCACCCGCGCTTCAGAGCTGTATAAATTACAAGAGACGCGCTGCCAACTTTACCATTAGGACCATCAGACTCGCTTTCTGGGTTCATTTCCTCTAATTGTGCCTGCACTGTCACATCCAGCAATGAAAGCTGGCACAGTGTGCCCAAAAGGTATTTCACTGCCTCAGCAGCAACATAAAGAGGTTTCCTCTGATGTTATACAAGTTATATGTTATCAGAGTCGTAACGTGTGGAAGTGACGCACAGCAGCTGCTTTTATGTTCCAGCTCTGAATTTTAAAAGTTTGAATAAAAACTCATACAAGGGTCTATTTGGTCTAAAGATGATGTGATTAACAGGGTGGAGTCATAGTTTAAGCTACATTCTGAGTATTCCTAGCTGATATTTCACAGTTCTGCATTTAAAAAGAATGAACATTTTTGTTTGATTCAATGTTTCCCTGATTGAGCCAAACCAACATTTTTAGCAGCCCAGGTTGATGAAAACTGGCCTTTTTTCCTCATAAATGATTTGTGAGAGGCAGGCCAAGGCTTTAGTGATGGTTCTGTTTGTGGAGGTTGTTTCAGATGAGATCCAGATCCTGATCCAGGTTTGGACCTCCGCTACAGCCCTGCAGAGGCGGCTTCATCCAAAGAATGAAAAATGTATTTACAGGCAGAAATAACCACTAAAATGCACAGATGTACAACATTTAAAGCCTAATTTAATGTTTTAGAGTAAAATTGTCTTCAGCTTGTCGTGGTTTTTGGTATAAATCTGATCCACATAAAACGAATCCTCGGATAATGGAGCAGTTTAAAAGGTTTCTTATTTAAGGAGTCAGGCCAGATGTGACGGTCAGGATCGGGGATCAGACTCTAAAGAGTGCAGAGGAAATTATGAAGCACACTACAAATTTCCACTTAGACCACAGACAGAGTACCAGGGGGTGTGGCATATGGCCCAGGCTGCAGGTGAGTTCCGTGGGCACTCAGTGCGTGTACATGTGCATCACAAAACCAAAGTATTGCCCTAAAAAGACTCATGTCGTTTTTTTTAAATGCATGTAAACGCGTTAGTCTGGCTGAAGATGGTTGTCCATTCCTTAAGCCATGGTGCATATCCTGTTTCAACTCTGTCTGCTTTACTCCCGCCAGCGTTTGTTTACTATTTGTGTTGCTACAAGCTAACCGGAAACATGCTGACATGAAAGGGCGCATGTCGCCACCTACTGTACCGGAGTGGAACGAACTTCATTTGAGAGTCGGTTTTCTCGTGTGCATGTAAACCAGGATAAAGACTCAGCTTATTACCATAAGATCCACCTGGATCGACTTAGTTGATACTGTGCATGTAACCGCTCTGAGTGTGATAACTGAAGTGAATAACACTTTCCTCTAGCAAATTATGGATTGTGCAAATGAGAGGAAGACCTTACTGAAACAGGTTGGAGGGTGAGGCAGGAGATGCACTTATGGATCCAGCAGGTGAATGGTTAATGAGCGCGAACCTCAGGAGCGAAGCGGTGAATGACGGGAGGAAAATACAAAGAGAGAGCTCATGAGTCAGTCACTGGATGATTGCCTGCAGGTGTAGGAGCTGGACAAACCTGCAGTCGCCGCCCACAGAGGAGGAGTCAAGAGCTGGCGTCTCCACCTGCGCTCCAGTCCAAAGGTTGGAGTGATGGTTTAACTGTTGGTGCTTGAAGCAAATCCAATGACAGGAGTTTGTTAATCACCTTTGACCCTATCTGGAACTCAAATCTGGGTCTTCAAATGTCAAGTGTTCGACCTCCAGACTGGTGAAAAGCCGTAAACGTGTGTAGGAGTGCAGGAGGCTGCATAACGACCCCACGGTTCCCAACAGATGTTGGTGTTTTACAACCACTTTAACCTGTCTCCTTTCTTCATCAAGCTGGAAATAAAACACTTTGTTTTTACCTTTATAGTAAATTCTTTATGCAGTTGGTGAAACACAAGCAGAGGAGTAAATTACCGACGGAGGTTAATTCAATAAATGTCACTCAGCCCTCAGCGGCAGCCTGTGAGCGTGTTGTTACAGAACAGAGGAGGAGGATGGGAAAATCACGTTGTTTATTAAACCAGAAGTTTCTGAACATTTATTAATGTGCAGCTATGAATGTTTTTCCCTCTTCGCAAACGTTATTCCAAAATTTCCTGATGATTTTCCCCCTCCTCCACCAGGAAGTGAGCCCCGCCTTCCCACACATCCAGTAAAGCGGCTCCTCGGCAGCACGGCTCAGCGTGAACACGGAACACGTGTAACCTCACCATTTCCTCCGTGTAATGTCTGCTGCTGTGTGTTTCCCATCTGTCAGCTCTGTGAGCAATGAGCTGCCCGGAAACTTCATTTACTGCATGCTCCCAGTCTCACGGCCACAAACGTGTGTGTGTGTGTGTGTGTGTGTGTGTGTGTGTGTGTGTGTGAGACTCAGGATATTGTGATAAATATGGTGGCATTGCCCATTGTTTGCCCTGTGGGCAGCAATTATCTTTTACATGACTCAAATGGAGAAAATTAAGGATGTAATGAGTCTACGATGCACAAGAGGGTTCAGATTTAATGTGTTGGTTTAATTTCTCCTCCATGTTTTTCTACTTTTAATTTTATTTTGTCACTTTTCACCATTAATAACCGTTTATGTTGGGTCATGGTTGAGTCTTTACACGTGTACATGTGCAGCGTGACGTGTGCAATGATTTTATATCAGCGACAAAATAACTTCAGTGCATCGACATTATGACGTAATCAGTACAGATCTAGTCGTCTGGCTCTGATGATTCATGTCTTTGGTAAATAAAAATCATTTTTTTGAAGTTTTAGTCTGAGATTAAAGCCTGAAATCTTCTTTTCATCTTCAGTAAATATCTGACATAAAAGATTTCATTAAAAAACACCATTTTGTTTCTAGAATATATTCGTCCTTTATTGTCGTTCCACCCGAAGGTACAATGAAAATGTGATAAACTATTAATAAGATTTAAATTGTTTAAAAAAGTACAGAAGGTTTGCAAAAATAGTAAAGTTATTTATATGGAATGTTGATATTTGTTAATGATGCAAAAAGAATGACAAATATAATATTGCAGGTCCTTTCAGTGTCATTCAGTTGTGGGAAGTCAATGCAATCATTCCATTAAAGGACTAAGAAGCTGCATTATTATTATTACTATAATACGTGTACTCTATAAAACTTGTGTTTTCATTCATTTTTAGCCAAAATCATTACGAGCCATTGTGGTTCCAGAACTTCAGGTGTCAGACCCTGCTGTGGTCCCACCGTGCAGCAGTTCCGTCGGGCACATTGAAAAACACGCCTCCCTTCAGGTGTAAAGGGTTAGGGTTAGTAATAATAACAACAACAACAACAACAACAACAGGTGCATGCTTCCCATCCCAAAACCAGAAACACACCAGCACCCTAAAACCTGCCTAATCTCTTCAGACGTTGTTTAGAGTTCTCGGTGATAACATCAGGGTGAAGATATTACTTATCCATTCAAGCTGGTGAAGGAAAATAGTAATTACAGTAAATTATACATCATTATCCAGCGGCACAATTTTGTTGGCAGCCTTGCATTAATATTTTACCTCTGGGTAGAGACCCAAAGATTCCAGCAGCTTGTAAGTCACAGCATGGCAGGTTAAATCAAGGCTGAGGGAAATGAATTAGCAAATGAGCGCACATTCCTCCGGGGCAAACGATCCGAGTCAGGCCCGAGCTGTTGAGATCTGAAAAATGGATTCAAGAGAAGCAAACTCTTGCAGCTGATTTGCAACAGCACAGCATTGATCTGATGGCTTGAAAGTGAATAAAATCACATTGATGTCCTGCTTTGGGTCAACAAGTGGACGTTTTCATCAAAAATGCAGCTTCAGATTAGTTTAAAAATCACAAATTTACTTCAAAGCCTTTCCAACTCCTAAAAACCCTTAAAGTGTTCTGTTTGAAATGTTTTTGTCTATTTTCTCTGAGTTATGTGACTCCAGATGTTTACAACTCACAACCACTCTGCTCACCCACCTGGGTGGTTGCAGATTCACCTCAAGCTCAGCTCCTCTAGGGACCTGGGAGCTCTCGGAGGTTCTTCCTGGGATCTTCTGGAGCCAGGCTCTCCCAGTGTGGAGGAAACAGTTCCAAGTGCTCCAACAACCACACAAAAACTTTTCCTGGTCTGATGAGTCTGGATTTCAGCCGTCGGCTCAGGGTATGGTGTCACCAACATGAAAGCTTGGATCCATCCTGCTTTGTGTCAACACTTCATCTCCTGCTGCTGCTGGTGTTGCTGGTGGTATAATGGTGGAGGGTGTTCTGGTCCCACTTTGGACCCCTCAGTCCCACCTGAACCTGGTTTAAACACCACAGCCTACCTGAGAATTGCTGCTGACCATCTCCATCCCTTCATGACCACATGGACCATCTTCTGATGGCTGTTTCCAGCAGGACCTTGCACCAAAGCTCAGATCATCTCTAACTGGTTTCTAGAACATGACCATGAGTTCACTGGACTCCAATGACCTCCACAGCCACCAGATCTCAGACCAGTCCAGAACATCTGGGATGTGGTGGAACAGGAGCTTCTCATCATGGATGGAGCTGATGCCGTCATGTCAGGATGGACCAGAACCACTGAGGGACACCGTGTTGGATCTATGAAGAATCACAATGGTTCTGGAGGCCATCTGGACCTAATAAAGAGACCGGTGAGTGTTTATATCTCAGAAACAGAAAGGACACAAGGACAGCCAAGGAGTCCAAACTCTGACTCTTCTGTTATTCCTTCAGCTGATTGTCCCAGTTTTCCTGACGTACTCTCCTTCCCGTTGTCATGATGCTAGAATACTGATGCCCAGGAAAAAACTCGGTAGTCAACAACATTTCTGATAGTGGAAATGATAAATTGTTTGTGAGCTGCACCTGCCTTCAGACTGTAATTGTTTCAGATTGCCTGAGAGACATCTTGTTCCTGAGATCCAGACCATCAGGATGATTCCAGGCTTTCTCCACCCGCTCCTCCCTTCTAACTCACTGCTGCTGCTGCTTTTCTTCCTTTCTGCCAAACTGGGACAAGGACACGGCGAGACAAAGTGGTGCATATTAGTGTTCTGCCCTGAACCCATTCACACGCCCACACAGCTGTGGGTGACGGTGGGAGATGAGAGGAGCCCATCATTTTGTTACAGGTACCTCCTGTTTTATCAGATAAATACAAACCACACAGAATCCAAGGACACAAAGTCACAATTTAGAGTTAATGAAGCAGAAAAAAGGCACAGAACCAAATCCCAAATGAGCTTTTTGATTTCCAAAGCTTCTTGTTTAACGTGACTAAATGATGATGTTCTGCTGCTTCGTCCTCCTGCCTCGATTTGAAGCATCATGCGACGCCGACGGCTGCAAAGGTCGTCTGATAGTCAGTGTTTCTGATTCCAACTAACCAGCTCCTAATAAAAGCTGCGTATTTATCAGCTAATATATAAGATCAGAAACACAGAAGACAGAAATTGCCACCTGCCTGTTAAGGTGTGAGAAGAAACACTTTAAGTGTTGATGGAATGGTTTCCTCGTAGATGCAGCAGCAGCTGCATGTAACTGACCTGCTGTGGAATAATAATAACAGAAAATAAAAACCTCACCTGAACACGGTCAGCGAGCAGAAATCAGCTTTCAGGTTTAGAAAACTTCCGATTGTTGTTCAAGTCAAACGTCGTGATGTGGAGCTAAAGACGAGTGTTTCAGGTCTGTTTGACCAGGTGACCCGACCAGTCCAGACCACAGCTCATGTCCCAGCAGAACAGCCCAAAATAGTTCAGTTTGGAGCCGCAGTAGTGAGACAATTTACTTTTATTCTTTCTTATTGCAACATTTCAAATAATGTGTGAGTCACATGGTACAGAGATGATACAACCTCACTTTATTGTTCCAAAAAAAAACAAAAGAAAAAAAACATTTCCATCCATATGAATGACGTCACCTCTGGATCAGGTGGGTTATACAGTCCCAGAACACAACAGCCTCTGTTTCTCATGTTTATTTTTATTCTTGTTGTTCTCTTAACCATAAACAATGTAAACATGTCAAATGTGTTCAGTTATTTTTAGTGACTATTTTTTAGGGGTGGGACTCAATTAAAAAAATTAATCTAATTAATTAGCGGCTTTGTAATTAATTAATCTTGATTAATCGCATTTTAATTGTTCAAGACAATTTGCCCCGAAAGCAATTTTTTTAAATTAAAAATAATGAGACAGAGAATCAAACAATAGTCATTGACATTATTATTGTAAACACAAGCTCTTTTCATTTCTAAAAAATGCTTTTAAATTGTATTTCAATTCAAAACAGGAGAAAAATATATATATATGTACGTTGATCACTGGCAAAAATAGGACAGACCTACAAGTACAATACTATTTTAAGTACATTTTGATAATGGTATTGTCTTTAAAATAATAATAATAATAATAATAAAAATAATAATAATAATAATAATAATAATAATAATAATAATAATAGGTTGATAGAATGTGTGTGCAGTTTGATTTGATTTAGCATCATTAGAGACAGAAATGAAGGCAAACACATGTGAAGAGGGATTTCTGATCACTCATTTGATTGTAGTTCTAGTTGTGTTTGGAGCACATACAAAAGGTTTACATGGTCTTGTAGCCAAGGTTCTGAGCTTTCTTTAGAGGTGCAGCTTGACTATACTGATATTTAGGACCTGGATTTTATTGCTAAACTTCAACATCCCCCAATTGGGGGACCCTCGGGCTTAAAGGGTTAAATGCATTAATTTTTTTTAACGCTTTATTTTTTCTAATTGATTAATCATAATTAACGCGTTAAATTCCCACCCCTAATTTTTTTTATAAAAAACGCAAAAGAACAAAACAAAACCAAACACCCCCCTCATCTAGATAATGACATCATATCAAAATCCAAATAAGGAACACTCTTAGTAAAAGATTTTAACTAAACAATTTTAGCTTTTAATTGCCTTTATTAATTTCTTCTTCATGATTTTCATGCATTTTTTTTCATTTTAGAGCTCAGAGAGAGATAAAATCAGCATGAAGTACAGACAAAAGTTGATAAAAATGGCTGCCTTGCTACCTGATAACAGGTGTGTGCTAAATAAGCTACATCCTCATTCTCTAAATTTCCATCATTCCAAAAATCTTTTTAGAAATCTGTTATAATTTGTTGTTTAGCAACTTTTAATAAGCCTGATCTTGCGTTACTGACCCCGTTTGAGAAGAAGGTCGTCACCATCTTATGGGTAACAATGGATGCAGCACTTATGATGCACGGGTTAATATGATTGTATGATCATGTTTTTTTTTTTCTTAATCTGCAGCGTTTATCCAAGATTAAGCCTTTATTGTTAAAGGCTTACTTGGAAAATGTTGCCCACCTTTATTTGTCCAGGCTTGACTGTTGCAAAGCTCAGCTGGACTGAATCAGGATGCTGTTGCATAGCTGGTGCAGAAATCTTCAGCCACGTGTTTAGGTTCTGCAGGTCAGTGACACATGTGACAAATGTCTTCTTGCATTTGCCACCAAACGTCTAAAAGCAGAGGCTTTCCCTCCCGTAGCTCACATTTGACTTTTTACAGTCTGCGAATTAAGTATTTTTTTAGTTTCATCATAAAAAGATTTTTTTTAAAGATTTTTACTGTTGGATAAAAATTTTATTGCTCTCTGTTCACAACCTTTACTTACCCATCACTTATTACCTTTTATTCTTTTGTCTCACTTCAAAGTCATTTATTTGTTATAAATTTCAGGTGGGAATTATTTTATAGTTCACTATAAATCCTACAAGTGTAGATACGTTATAGTGATCCATGTTTGGATGTGAAACACCGTGCAACTAGAGAATATTGATTTTCACCTTTTGACCACTTATTAAATAATTTATGCTGCTTCTGTATAATTTGTCCAAAAGCAAATATTATTTCAGGAGAAGCGAAGAAACCGTTGAAATTTTACAGACTGTGCTAAAGGTCACCAAGGGCACAGACCAGACATGCAGGTGGGATCAGCAATGCTGCTGCTTTCTGGCACGAAATGGGCTCTTATGAGAAGTGCCACAGATGAAGAAGCAGGCAGTGGAATAATGTGACACACACACACACACACACACACACACGTGTTCACCCACCAGACCAACGGAGCAGAAACCTCTTTCTGCAGGATGGGATGAATACATCATGTGCCTTAATGAATATATCATTGGTCTACTATCAGGGAACAACATGATGGTTCCCACACGCGATGCAACCCTGCCCTATCACTTTCACTTAGCTGAACACGGTTAGCGCAGGGCTGGTGGAGGATTTAAATATCATGCATGAGATGAAAACAGATGAAGAGTAAGAAGCTGGGGGAGTCAGCTGCAGCAAAACAAAAGGAATGGTGACAGACCGATGCAGCTACATCTGTCTGATCAGCTTCAGTGAAACAGGATTTGGGTTAAATGGAGAAAAGATGCTGTTTAACAGCAAAGAATGAAGAAAACGTAGGTTTGGAGCTGCATCATAATATCAAATGACATCCAAGCCCAGAAGTGACTGGTACCTGGCACAAATGTTCACATGGACTTTGTGAATTAGACAATAATGCAAAACCCTCATTTGCACTTGCAGGACATATGCAGTCCCTCTGAGAATTTAAACTTTAGTCTCCAATAACCCAGATCCTCGCCTCCTTGTTTTACAGTTTGCATTTTCATCTTTAGAAACACTATTTACTGAAGTAGTTCCAAGCCACAGATTTAGAAGAAGTTTGTTCACGCCACGGAGTCAAGTCAAGTTGAAAAACACCCACATCTTAAATATCCCTATTGTTCTTATTTGCATGTTTAATTTTGGTAAATCTAAAGCCATGTATTAATTCTAAACATTATTTCCCCCTGCAGCATTTTTCCTGAGCAGAGTTTGTGCACGCTAGGCTGAAACTGCTGCAGCTTCTGTCTGAAGCAGAACAATCTGGGTGTTGAATGGAAACTTAAAAAGACTGATTAGCCGATTACTCCAACTGGCAACGTGCAAATAGGCTGTTCATTCTTTCTTTGGGGGAACAACAAACTTCCCTGTAAGTAGATGTTGAGCCAAGGTTTGTAATTAAGCAAAGCAATAAATGGCTGCAATCAAGGAGTTTAGGTGGTTCAGAAGTGGAGTCCTCATCGGGCGACGATTATTTACTTAGAAGCAGAGTTCAGCTCACGTACGTCTGGAGACACGTTACAAATAAAAATAAAGGGCAAAATAAGAGAACATATTTGGATGAAATTAAAGAATTGGTTGGAACACCAGTGAGAAGTTTGATTACTAAACAAAACCAGTGTTGATATGTTGACTGGTGAATAAAAACCAAAACTATCAACAACTAAAGCCAAAATGAATGGGACCACAGCTATAATCACTATTCATTTTATACTTTTTAGATTAACTTTGTGCTAAAATTTGCATTTTTTTCTCTCCTCAAGTTATGCTTCTGCTCATGTTTCTACTTTTAATCTGAATTTCTTAAAAGTTCCCACTACTAGCATGTTGCATTCCCAAAAAGCCCCCTGCTGAGCCGGAAATCTGTCAGGATGTTTTAGAAAGCAGATAGAGAGATGAGAAACTGCAAATTTTAAAATGACTTTGAATGTTTGACAGAAAGAAGCTCAAAGACCCAACATAGGGAAGATAATCAGAAGAGAGCCAGAAAACAACAGCAGCACTCTGAAAGAGGACTTTTTAAAAGTTAGGAGGGTGATTACTGAGAGGCTACAGCTGGGCTGCCGGTGGATGGAGAACAGGTGTGTGAAGAGAAAAGGTTCACTAAAAGCATTTTGATGATGAAGGTTAGAAAACACAAAGAACAAAAGAAAACTAAAAGACTGAAAGAAACAAGGAGTAGAAGCAAAAGTACAAAGTTGAATAAAAGTTAAAAAGCCTAAAAAATCCCAACATCATGACAGAAACGACCAGATTTAAACCAAAATCCTGTTTTATGTTTGCAACACACATGGATTTAGAAAGGTCAGCTTTGTGTCATAGCACAGAGCCCACACACACACACACACACACACACACACTCCTGTATGACTCAAACGCACAAAGAAAGCTGCAAACATGCAGGTCATAGTCAACCCTGTTCAGTTTCAATTAAAATCATGCTTTTGTGTGTGTGTGTGTGTGTGTGTGTGTGTGTGTGTGTGTGTGTGTGTGTGTGTGTGTGTGTGTGTGTGTGTGTGTGTGTGTGTGTGTGTGTTTCTATGCCTCAGCAGGACGTCTGTTCCTACACCGACTCTGAAGTAAAGCAATGAAAAATGAAGCTTGTCATCCGCTGGCCTACATTTCACGGTGATGCTCAAAGCCTTGTCAGCAAGAAAGGCACATTTCAGGTAAAACCTTTGATTTCACACAAACACTCAGGTTTGCATTAATTGCAGCAGTGTGACAGATTGCATGAGCTCATAAACATTATGTACAGATGTTACATTTGAGCTGTGCTGATGGGTGGGCTGACACTCGACGTGCAGTTTGCAGACTCGAGCTGCGAGAGTCAGCGTGCGTTCTGCATGCAGGTCATGTTTATATGAGAGAACAAAATGTGTGAATACATGGAGGGTGGCCTGCCACATTTTTCACACTACAGCTGCATGTGTCTCCTTTTTACCACATGTATGTGTGGAGGGTGTGTACTAAGAGTATCTGTGACAGTAAGAGAATGTCTGTGGGTGTGTGAGTTAACATGCACACTGTCAGTCATGTCAAAGGTTTTTCTACCTCACTGGGAACCATTAAGATCGTGTTGGGGGCACGAGGACTGTGTGAATGCATGCTGATGGGGAGGTGCTGGGCGAGTGCACCAGGTGTTGTGTGTGGAGTCATTGTCACCACAGTTCTGGGCTGCTTGTAAAACCATGCAATGGATGATCAACTCTTATGAGGGGAATGTTTTATGTTCCACCATCTCCAGTATAAGTGCTCTGACTGATGACTTTATTAAGCTGCAGTAACTGTGTGCACAGGTGGTGCAGATGGGAAAGACCCATCCTTTGGCAAAGCCTAGAAACGGGGCGGGAGGAAGGATGTGCTCAATGTTCTGAGTCAGCCAAGAAAAACAGAGTCAACAAGAATATTGAATCACATGATGCGAGTTAGTTACTGAAAATGTATTCATTAGACTTTTAATGAACAAAAAATTCACACTGACCAAACCTCAGCAAACCCACCATGACGGCTCTCAACGATGACAAAAATCTAACAAAACACAGATAAAGGTCAGGGTTTAGATTTGTTAAAGGGGATAAGGATGAAAGGGAAGCAGGTGGACCAATCAGAACACAGAACCAGGTGTTACAAAAGAACCAAAAACAAGAACTGATAAATTAAACCAAAGCAATAAACTAAATCAGTACAAGAGCGACAAAATCACTGAAAGCAACAAATAACACAAAACTTGCTTTTCAACTTCAAAATGGTGGCCACTTGATGCTAACGCATCTTGGGACTTGACTTGATAAAAATGTGTTTTGGTGCTTGGGAGTTTCAAGTCACGGGACTCGTCTCTACGCAAGTCTTGACGCTGAAGCCCGGTTCTGACCCAAATCTCCCTCCTGACAGTTAAGAATGCACCCGATTACTGTAACGTCTAAAGATAATCTTACCAGATATTCTTGCCGTGTGTGGTGTGTTAAGATCGCTCTGGTCTTCTTGGAAGCATGCCGAGAAAGCTCCTATCATGGATCTGAACTTTCAAACATGTTGCCTGTTGAACGTGACATGTAGCCAATCAGAAAGCGAGTCAATAGCAGCGTGATGCACGCTCCTCCGCCGCCATGTTTGTTTACACCAAAGTCACGCGTGATCTCGTGAGATTACCTGTCTGACTGGGGAATGTTCATGTGTGTTGTTGCCTGGTAGCCGTAGCCACATCTGTAGGACAAAAACTAGTATCTGACTTTTTGTTACCGCATTTACGTTCTCTGATGTTTTTAAAATTGTCCGACATTAAAAGAAATCCTGTCGTGGAAACCGGGCCTTGCACGTGACTTGGGCCCGTCTCTTGTTTTTATAATTTTATGACGATAAAAAAAGGCCAAAGAATCATTTACATGATTTATTTCCATTTTTCATAACTGTTGTGAATTTTATTCTCTTTTATTTTGTAGATCCGTTTTTCCTAAAGCTTCTGATCTAACTCCATCATATAAAAACTGTAGTTGTTGCCTTTCACTTGTTTATTATTTTCTGTCGTTTGTTTATCAGACTTTCCACTTTCATCTCAGGAATCTCAGAATGTGAGAAACTTCTGGTCTTAACAACAGAACCCCCGTCAGCCTCGTCTCCACCTCCAGTTGCTGTCCAGGAACACCAGCAGCCTTAATTGAGCGGGTACCTAATCCTTAAAGCACAGATTGCTAATTGGCCTTCAGTCTAACCAGCAGCTGTTGTGACACTGTTATCCGGTGTTGTCACCCAAAGCGGTTCTGTCAGAACGGAAACAGCCTCCCCCATTGGGGCCGCGCGTCCCCCACCTCACCCCTAAAACAGCAGCCAAGTTCTCCTTATTAACTTTTTGCTTCTGTTTTGCAAAATCAGCCCAAAATCTTGCTTAAGAGCTGAACCGCGCTCCGATGCCTGCTAACAAGATGCAAATGAGAGAGCGAGAGTGGGTTTGTGAGTCAGCGTTAAGCATTTTAGCAAATTTGGACATACGGTATTTAACACATTCAAGCATAAACGATGTCAACACAATGCATGCAAAACACCAGAATAAAAAAATAAATGGAATCATCAGGAGGCTTTACATAAACTGGAAATATGCAGCTGAGAATCATATTAACACCTGGAGTGGAAATCGTTTATGTGACAAAAACAAATTACCTTTCACGCTAATTTGAGCCTGCTAGCCGTGCGTTCACGCAGACATGTCTTTACTGTAACACGGCTCCAATTAAAGACACCATGGTGGAGGATTTAATCCCCCACACAATTAACCACTCCACCCAGCTCCACTAAAACAAAAACCAGAACAAATCCAGCTGTCGGTTTAATGGTTTCCAGTATCCACTTTTATTTCCTCCATCCATCCGTTATTTGTGCCGCTTCCTCCAGATCAGGGTTGTGGGGAAGCTGGTCCTAACTCCAGCAGGTCTCCAGTCCATCACAGAGCAACTGGTGAATATTTAGTCACATACATTTACTGTTTTTGATGATTTAATTTCCATGCTGCTGTTTTAATGGTTTTGACCATTTTGCACTTTTTAAAATTCCAAATGGCAGACGCACTTTGAATTTTTCTCCATTATCGTGCTGCTTTATTCTGTTTGATCTATCAAGATT
This sequence comes from Aphyosemion australe, assembly GCA_006937985.1. Classification (NCBI taxonomy): domain Eukaryota; kingdom Metazoa; phylum Chordata; class Actinopteri; order Cyprinodontiformes; family Nothobranchiidae; genus Aphyosemion; species Aphyosemion australe. The sequence goes on along the minus strand of SSNS01000081.1, from coordinate 1,701,415 downwards.
CTCTAACTCCAAAACAAATATGAGGAAATCCAAGCCGTAATCTGGTGGACAAAAAAAAAATATGTTTTTTTAGGAAATAAAAAGCTGCACATAAGATAATATTGTGATAAATTGAATATCCCAGGGTTTAAAAGGCTCGTTTGTCGTTTGGATTTCTCTGACTTTCAGATGAAAGACTGAAGCTGACTGACTCGTGTGACCTGTAAAAACTATAAGGCCTAACATCCACTTGATTATAGGATTATTTCCACCTCTGATCAGAGAGAATCTAGTCTGTGAACCAACATTCATTAGCTTTTGTATTTATTAGGTAACGTGTTTCTATTAGAGAAAGTCAGTTTAATCCCTCATCAACGCCACTCACACTCAGGGGATGAATCTGCCTAAAAAAACATTTCATGTAGCTTAAAATGTTTTTTTCCTTCCATTTATTCTACAATAATCTAACTTTAAAAGATTAATTCTCAGCTTTCTTCCAACCATATATAAACGAATCACCAGAGAGCATCTTATTCTAATAAGGTCAAATCTGGAAAATAACTATCATTATACCTGAGGAGACTCTGAATATTAGTGTATTTTTTCTAATAGGCACTGAGTAGTGAGAGAATAACTGGAAATGTCTCTTTACCTTTCTTCATGTTGGCAGGTAAAGGGACATTTCCATCTATTAGAAGAACAACACACACTAGCATATCTACTGAATATGTTTTGTGATGATGCTCAGCAGCTGCTACTTCAGCTCAGTATCTGTTTAATTAACTAAGCGACAACTATTTGTTCTGTTTTCTGAGGCTGCGGCGGCCATCTTGGAATTGAGGTGACTCCATAATTGCATTAGTTGTAGACCTACACCCGATAATTAATTTCTGAGAGTTTAATTAAAATCCATGCAGTGGTTTATGAACACAGGCGGGTCGAAGGGGAAAGTTCTAGACAAAGATATTGGTAACTGATTAATTAGCCTCTCTGCAGCGGGTGATCATTCATCACCGAGTTCTTCCCAAACATCATAACTCCGACAGCTCAGCCCGGTTTCTCTTCCACCACCGACAACACAGCGGATCTGACTCAGCGGCCCAGGAACTGGGACTAATTTAAGAGGAGAGCTGCTGCTGTGAAGCTGCTGCTGCAGCCAGATCCCCATCCTGCAGGCGCACGCGCCACAAAAGCTGTCAACTCCGACAGCTGCTTCAGATAAAAGCTGACCAGTGATTGCTTCAGGGCTGCACCCACGGTATTTCCTCCTGTGGACTCTGCTAGCACTTCTTCCCATTCTCTGAGCTTTAAGGTTGATGAGAAGCAGTTTGAGGATTGGCAGGTACCAACCGCTTCCCAGCTCCATTCCTCCTCTTTAAAGCGATAAAGTCTCAGAGGAAACAGCTGGTGGTGATGAACTGAGCAGCTTCAGCTGGAAGTTTAAACCGGTGAGATTTATTTACAGCAACGTTCTGACAAATTAAAGCGAGTTTCATCATCAACAGAAAATGCAAATGAAGCGTCGCAGCATTTAAAAGCAGAAATAAGTGCTTTTAAATGTACAGATTCTTAGTTGTTTACAGCGTAGAAAGCTCTTTAACTGATATCTGTGATTAATTCTCACTTTAAAGTTTCCACTTCCTTTTTTCTAAGCTAATACCTTTCTGGTTGTGGCTCTAAACTCTTAATGCACACCGTGTTTCCCTTAGTGCTAAACTTAAGGGCTCATCCTATAAAGAAGCGTTTTAGTGTGAGCCACCTTGTTTAGCTCACTGACTCGCTCCAGAAAAAGCTTTGAAATGAGAGTTTCTCACTTCTGTCTTCTGGGAATTATTTTCCACTTTGCAGAAGCTTGGAGGCTTTTGATAACAAATATGCCTTCTTAACCCTGGAAGATAATAGTCTACAAATTGGGTTTAAGTGGTGGAAGTGTTGCTACGTTTTAACAAGGCAATCCTTTATTGAAGTTATGTTTGTGCAGCACATGCAGAAGCTTGGCAATGAATCCTGCAGCAAACGGTGGAGCTCTTGTGTCCTAACAAGCCAAGAGAGAGACATGTGGGCTGTGGAAGGAGAGGCAGCCTGACAGCAAAGTGTGAAAAACAATATTAGTCTTTAAATAAAGCTTCAAAAGAGGGTCAGGCAGAGACCTGTGTGATGTCTGGTGAAAACAAAGCAGATATTCATTAAGTCTGGGTCACGGATGAGAGAAACGGATACAGGAACAACAGAAAAACAAACAGATTTGGGTGATGAACATTTTTAATTAAAAGCATTTAGTCAGAGGAAGCTGTTGTTGCTCATTTAGGTCATAAAAATGATAATTACCTTCCTAAATCATTTCCTTTTAGAAAACTTCTAGAAAAGCAAAAAGTTATTTCATTTAATAATTTAAGTTGATGAGTTTGATTTTTATGTTTTAAATGGAAACTTTATTGTATTTTCTGTGCTGATTTTCCACCTCTTTCCTGTATTTCTTGTGTTAATAAGATAACCACGTTAACTTAAGCCTAGTTTACACTTCTTCGTCCACGTGGGTACAGAGACGCGACCCTCCGTCGATGCCAGCGCCTGCAGAGGGTGACGGAGACATCTGTTGGAAGCTATGGAGAGCACAAGCCTGTGATTGGTCAGCATGCCACTTCCATAAAATGAGTTAACAGCATTGGTGTTCAAAACATAAAACAGACACGCAGCAAACTTTTAATTTGTTGAAGGCTTTTGAGGAAATGTGGGTTTGGAGGTGGTGACTGCATGGGACACATTTATGTTCATAAGTCTCTGAAATACTTAAACACAATATAAACACTAACAGACCATGCAAAAATAAATATACAATACAAACAGAGACATGACTGCAATGGTGGCAGGACACCCCCAGAAAAGCGATACGCCCCCTGTTGTCCTGGAGAGGAATTGCTTTGCAGCACTCCCCAGAAGTCTGACAAGAACTCATATCTGTCAGCCCGTGTGCTCGACTCCACCCTGAGCTGATGGAGATGCAGAAAGCTGTGAACGGAGTCTCGTCCAAGTCCCGCCTCCTTCTGGGAAACTCCACATGGGGCCCATCACCATTCCCCACCCACCTACCCATTCTCCACTGTTGCTCCTCTGCCTTCCTCATCTTGAACACTTTGCTCCTTCTCCTCTAGCTGGAGCCTCAAACACTCTGTAAAACATCACAAACTGTTCTCAACTCTACGTCTTTATGGAAAACAGCAGTGGTTGTGAGATGGCCTCCTGTTTCCTGATGTGGTTCCCAGAATTCCGTGTGCTCCGGGTGATCCGTCATCGATTAAAAACGGTTATTTGTGTTCCAGGATTAGCTCTGGATAAGTTCTGTTCCATCTGTCAGAGTCCCATGAGGACGGGAAGAAGAGGATGCATTTTTGATATCTGTGAGAGAGATGATAGCGTGTTTGTCTGAAGACATTTTTCAAATTAGAATTAATTTTGCATAACCCACGAGACTCCGTTCACTTACTGCTTTTCCCTGTTCTTTGCTGAGCGATCGCACACAAAGAGAAACTTTCTCAGGAGTAAAAGAGAACTCCTCTCCATCGTTTCCTGTTATCATCAAAGTCGGCACATGGAACCGCAGCGTGACCAGCCCTTCCTGCTCTTCAGCCCTCGCTCTGACTTCCTTCTGCTTCGGAAGTTTGGGAGTTTTGGCTTCTTTCTTCCTAAATATATTTTAGTACGAATATCAGGAAAATATTCTGTAAAAACTTTGGTTAAAAAAATGAACATGGAAATACGGGTTCACTTTTAGCTGCTTCAGCATATCTGAAGTTATTCAGAACCATAATAACAAAACTATGACCTTTAGAAAGAAGTAGGTTTAAAATGATACTAATTTTCTCTTTAATTCTTGCAGCATCTTATTTTTATTATAGAGGTCACACCTAAAAGCAGCATCACTAGTGCATACAGTGAAATCATGTTTTATGTGGTACTTTATATCATAACAAGTGTGAAACGCGAGAAAGTGTAAATATACTATTAGGCTCTGTCTCACTTCTTTGATGGGGTCTAGTAGAAAAAAAACCAAAACTACCAAAGGAAGATGTGAAAAGCAATGTTTGGTGTGTTTTTGCTTCTATTTCAACTCATCTTTATTGATAATGCACTTTACAAACAACAACGCTGACCAAAGTGCTACCATGTAAATCTTGAGAATAAAAGCAGATATAAATGAAATCACATATAAGATAAGTTAGAAATAGAACTAAAAAACGAGGAAAGTGTCAACAAATCATGCTGTACCATCAGCCATTTTGTCTTTAATAGGGGTTTGAAAACAGATGTAGGCTGAGCTGTCTAATGTGCAAAGGCAGCTCATTTCATAATTTAGGTGCTACCAGCGCAACGGCTCATTCCCTCACTGAGCTTCTGACAAGTTCAGGGCAAACTCAGAGGAAGTTGGTCTGCTGATCTAAGAGAGCGAGAAGATGTATGAGGATGAAGAAGCTCAATAGAGCAACACCAGATAAATATTTAAAAACAAATAAAAGCAGCTTAAAATGCATCCTAAGAAGCACAGGCAGCCACTGTAGAGAAGTTAAAATGTGCTCATATTTGTGTCTGTTATCCAATAAAAAGTACACTACAGTAGTCCAGCCAAGGCATCACAAATGCATGGATTATTATGGTTTCAAAAGGCTGTCGTGCTAAAAAGGGCTGATAACTGACCAAATCTGTCTGTCAAGCTTTGGTTCAGGTTCCATTTGAAAACCCAGGGTTACAATCTCTTGTTTGCTGAATGGCTTCAAATCACACAAGTCCACATAGAGGTTACCAGCAGAACTCCATCCAAACACCATCTCCTCACTTTTACAATCCTTAAAACAAAGTCATCCAAGATTTATTGTCCTTCAAACATGTCAGTAGAGTTCCCAGAGAGCATAAATCTGACAGTCATCTTCATAACAATGAATGAGATACCATGTGTCTGGAAATCTATTCCAGAGGGAGAAAATACAAAGAAAACAGAACTGGGCCCAGGATGGAACCCTGCGGGACTCCACAGGTCAATGGCACACAGGAGGATTCACAATCCCTGAATGAATAGGACCTAAACCATTGTTTCAACACAATGTTCCAAACGTGAGATTAAAATGTCACGGTCAACAGTGTCAAATGCATAAGTTAAGTCAAGTACAATAAGAACCACACTGTTACCAGAATATCATTAAAAACTGATTCAATGCTTTTACACCAGACTGAAAATTTTCCTGGACATTGTGCTCAGTCAAGTGTGGAATTATATGATTAGATAGTTTTTTTCTCTGCAGAACTTTTGATAACAACAGCAACTTGGGGATTGGTCCATAATTTGCACAAACATTTGCTTCTAGCCCATTTTATTAAGAAGCGGCGGCACAACAGCGTGTTTAACATTTTTAGAAACAACCCTGAAGTAAGACGGCCATTACCAACGGTTAAAATAGAAGAGGCCACAGTAGAATACAAATGTTTCAAAATGTGAGGGAGAACAGCATCATGAAGGGAGCCTGAGGGCTTTGGGTGACCCTCCACCTCCTATAGCTGAGCAGGAGAAACTGGGATAGAAGGATCAGATGTGGAATATTCGATGCTTTTTATTTCAAATTTCCCTCAAACCAGAAGCAGCTGTAAATAAACAGCTTCTATTAAGGCAGCCTGTGGGGGTGTAGCTTGAGATTTTTCATGTGATCGTCCCAAATCTCACTGCTACCTGCCCGACAGAGGATCTTCAGCCTGCAGGTGGGAAAGAGCTGAGGCTCCTCCCTCTGGCCTGGTGTCAAGATATTAGATGGAAGATGGTCCCAAGAGGCAGGCCTGGCCTAAGATAGCCTGAATAAATTAAAGTATTTAATAACAAATCAAGATGACAACAAGAGTAACCAACATTAACCTGGAGTAGGCTCTGACTACGAGCTGTGGCACAAGAAAATCTGATGAGGAGCTCCATCATCTGGGAAGAGCAGAGTAGAACCGCCACTCTTCCTCATCAAACAAAAGTCAGCCGAGGTGATTCGGATTAGGATGATTCCTGTTTGTTTCCCTCTGGAGGTTTTCCATGCATTGGGAGAAGACTTTGGGTATTCCCAGAAGTCACTTTAGGGAGCACATATCTTCTCTGGCCTGGATACCCTTTAGGAATCCCAGGAGGATCTGGGAAGTCTCTGGGAGGGTTAGGGTTAGGGAAGTCACATTTACACTGATCAGCCACATCATGACCTAGCAGTCAGAACACGAAGCATCCGTAGGGTACCAGGGTGGGAACAGATGTTTGAGCCATGTTTGTTTGTGTCGCGGGGTTTTGTGAATTCCTTCTGACAGATGCCGTCAAATCCCACCAGATCGGGGGGGCTTAGAGGCCAGGTGAGTCCCTGTGTCGTGATCTCAAAAACAGCTTTCATGGGTCACATTTCTGGGAAACAATCACAGAGATAATCTTTCAGACACATTTGTCTTCCTGCTCCTTATTTCCTCCTCATTCCTTTGTTCCCTGCTTCTTTCTCTTTGCAGTCAGTGTCAGAGTGATTATTTTGGAATTTCTCACAGCTCTCACACCTTTAAATAATTAACACACATTAAATCCCACAGCCCCGTCAGGTTCTCAGACATCATGCTGTGTGTGCAGACTTCAGCGCACCAGAGAGGCAGCAGCAGCAGAAGAGAAGGGAAAGCATCTGTTTTATTAAAGAGAGAAGAACCAGAAACTTTGGAGTTGCAGGAGGCTTCTTTATTGATTAGGATCCTTTTCTCAGGAATATGAGACCCGCGCTAAAATCCATGACACACCTCATCCTCAAATGTTGACGTGGTAATCCTTGCAGAGGCAAAGAAAAAGCAGCGGCGTGTGAAGTTTTTCTGCAGGAGAGAAAGCACCACAAAAAAAATAAAAACACTTTTCTGTGGTGGTTGCATACGATTTTGTTTGGCCATCATATTCTTTACAGCTGAGTGCTTTCAAGAGTCACACCTGAGCAGACACAATCCAAAAACCCGTAATGTCTGAGCCGCAACAGCGACGCATAAATCTGTGGGATTTTAGGAAAAAATTAAATAAAAACGTCTCGACTGTGAGTGAAAAACAGAGAGGGGCAGTTCAGTGAGCTCGTCACCATCAACGAATCTAACTGGGTTTAAAATAGTCCAAAACATTTAATCTAGACAAGTGCACTTGTTAGTGTGTTGAATTATAATTGTAATAGCATTGGAATATTCACACAAAGTTATGAAAAAAGTAGAAAATGTGCAGAAAGCATTTCTAGCATGAACTATTTTTAAATATGCATGATTTATTTTAGTTTTCGTTGAATAGCTTTAGACCTTTGGCCTTCTAAGGAGTTCCTCTTGGAGTTCTAAAACATGAAAATATTTTACTTTCAAATGTTATTCATAAAAATTATCTTTTTAAAATTTTGCCTCTAATGGTTTGGGAATAAACTCATGTTATTAAATAAGTGATACTTTTAAAAACAGGAATTGTGCAGAACAAATAAATGGCATCTCTCAAAGAAAAAGAAATGCTAATTAAATTTCCAAACCCATTAAAATGTCAATAGAGTGAAGTTTCGACTAAATACTCTGAGAATGTATTAATCAAGGGTTGGCTGAGATCTATACACACAAAATAATTCTGATATAAAACCTCTAGGATATGTTTTCAGGAGTATTTGGAGCTGTGGTCAGATCTCATTTCCATCCTGGCTCTAAACCCATAAACATGTCTGCAGAAATGCTGTAATGCAAAAATAAATATTAATGCACAGTCAAATAAAATATAATATTCATTTTTTATCTGTATGCCTGCAGGCATGTGTGCTCTCATGAAGTATGTTAGTATAAAAATTTTATATACACTTTTTAAAATTTTTCTTAATTTTTATCTCAAGCTGAATCATTTCTCTGTGTTTTGTGTTTTTATTGAAACTGTTGGATCAGTAGAAACTTATGGAAAATAAGTTGTGTTATTATGGAAAAAATAAACTGCATGAAAAAAAAATTTTGACTTTCTAAAACTGAATTAGCTCATTTCTCTCTGATTCGTATCTTTGAACTTTTTTTCAGACTATTTCAACAATCTGGTCTGAATTTGTTCTCAAACATCTGTGTTCCAACTTTAGAAATAACTTCAGACCTGGCTGCAGGAGGAATCTAAATGTGAAAATTAAATTCCTCATCGGGCGGAACGTTTTGGAGAATAATTGCAGAAAAATCGCCATCTTTGGCCAGAAGATAAACCATCGTGTAATGTGGGTGTATGACATAAATCCAAACAATGTTCAACATTTGTACAAATTTTTAGTTGCTATTTAGGCTGTAAAGGTTTATCCCACTGGGAAAACTCAGGGACAGAATATTTCCTGCAAAATCTTAACATGTTCTACACAGACTATAGATATTTGCTGGCATTTAGCACGCATTAATCAGCTGATAAACTCCATCTTTTACTGGTCTGCACGGTTTACTTAAAGGGGAGATTCTATGGTCGATACAAAACAATTTGCTCTAAATCCCATAAAGCAATCTCAGCAGTTATTTGTCTTGACATTTTCATTATCTTCCATAATGAGCCGTTTCAGGGCTCTGTCACTTTAAGGAAACGAGCTGTTGCTGGCCACGCCCACCTAACCTCGGATTGGCTGCTATTAGGGGAGGAGTGCCGATATCTGGGAGGGGCTCGGAGTAGACCCACTGCATTGCTGACAGGTGCTAATTTTCCTGATTGTGACATCACAAAAGGGGACTTTTTAAAACAGCTTGTAGAAGCAAATGATTCCTGAACCCAACCACTGACAGAAAATGGATGGGCGTGTTTTTTTACATTTGGAGCGTATATTAAAGCAGTAGAGACCCACATGGCAGCACAAAAGGATGCAAATGTTTAGATTTGCATAATATGTCCCCGTTAATAAAATTGATTTTGACTTTAGTTCTGTCTTGTGTATTGTTTTAATAAAAATATCTTTTTAATGTTTATTAAATACATAAATAAGGCTGTTCTTGGTTTCGCCCTCCTGACTCGTAGATGAATGAATCACTGAAGAGAAAGTTTCGGAGTCCGTCTCATACTCGTGTCCTATGGCTTTAAATCCCCGGGCCCCCAATTCATTAGTCCTATCCTCTAAGCTCCTTTGTGATTAACGGAGGAGCTTATACGCTATCCCACTGTAATTCCCATTTCAGTTTTCCCACTGGCCTCAAAAGCCATTTTCAGAGCCACCATTAGTTTTAATGGTTTAATCTGTCATTGCACGGGAATGTGGTACGCGTTGGTGAGTAACGATCATTCTCACAGAGAAGAGGGGCGACGTGTAGGTTGATATAAAGAAAATGTTTAATTAAAATCTGTATTTTATCAAAAACAAACAAAAGGTGTTTACGTTTAATATTAACATAAATCTGATTCCAGCTCCACCAGGTTGTTCATGAAGTTCCTGATGGTAAAACATTTAAATCTGTGTTCATTCTTTGTTTTTTCACAGAATGTTTCTGATTTCTGTTGACGTAACAAAAATCACACTTTAATTGGCCCGTTCTGAGGGTTTGACCTTTAAAGGCCACCGTAAAAATGTTTCTGACCTTTGGTTGATTTATTCCTAATAAACCACGACTGTATTTCTTTATCCTTTAGTTTTTGTTCCATCGTTTCAAATCTGCACATTTCAGGTTAAATTTGAAGTCATGATTGTTTCTGAGGTCAACGAGAAGCAAATTCTGCTCGTGAAGTCCTTCTCCCTTTGTAGATCTTCATGCTCTTCGTTCTCAACAGGACAAACCTAAAAAACGCGTTTAGTTTGGTAAAAGCTTTGTGAAACTGTTCTTCTAACCAATTAGGACTTGTTTGGAGAGCCAAATGCAAACATGACAAAACCAGACCAACTTCAGCAGAGACTGGATCTTAGAAACCATTTAGCATCATACAGGCGTTAACTGTCAGAGTAGAGACGTGTTACAGACTTTTATCCAGAAGTTGATGCATTATTCTCTCCTTAATCAACAATAAGAAAACCCACTCCCATTTCTGCATCTTATTCATCAGTGAAGCTAAAATCATAAGACAATTTTCATTTTTATACAAGTTTAGATCGTATGGTTAAAGTTTTGTGAAATCCATTAATTGTCCTCATCTCTGGGTGTGATTCAATAAAAGAGTCGTCTAAATAAATGTGTGTTTTACCTAAAACTCCTGGTTGCAGCGTTTTAATTGAAGATGGAACCTGATAGCAGTGGAGGAGCATCTTGGGCACAAAGGATTGATGCTGATGAGACTTCAGACACCAGACGTACAAAGGAAGACATCCGGATAACGACCAAGACCAAAGCAAAGCATATTTTTGTTATTAGTTGGGCTCACATGTAGCTGATAAAAGGGGGTTATTTCCAAAAGGATCATCCATTATCCTTTGTTCTTGGAGCGTTCTCCTCTCTCTCTCCCCCACCACTCGGTTTCTGTCCCTCTGGGCACAAAAAGAAGCTCGCTGAAACTCCGTCAGGCTCAGAAACCAGTAATTGTTTATCGATCTATATCAGCGAGCTCATTTGTGAGCAACAACTTATTTCAATAAAGCCAAACAAACAAAAGCACCAGCGGGGTTGTTGATGACTACATTAGCAACATGTGCACATGTGAACTTTCACAAACAGACATGATCCTATTGGAGCCTCGCAGAATTAATAAATATACAAACAGACGCAGGAATCCAAGCCTGGAGAATAGAGAGAGCAGCTATAAAATCATGCAGAACACATTTGTTTTGTTGATTCAGACTTTGACTGTAAAAGGTTTTCTCCTCAAGCTGAAACTGGACCCAGCTCAAGACCAGATTTAAACTCTTTAAATTATTTCCCGTCCCTTTAAACTGACATGTTAGCATAGAGCAGTCCTTAAAAATCAGCCTGATTTGAGTCATCGGAGCTAATGGTAGCATTAAGAATCACTGACTTCGTCAGCTCTCCTGTCGCTCCCAGACTACTGACTAAATGACCGCCGTGAAGAAATACTCCCAAATGAGCCACTGGGGAGGGATTTTTAATTCATCTCCATGGAAACGCTGAAAGTCGTGTCTCATTATCTCCCCTCGGGTCCCTGCACATACGGACCGGACACGATGAACATGTCACATTACAGCTGACAAATGGTGCAAATGTCCAAGAAGTTGCTGATTGTGAACCTCTGGGATCAGAAACTGGTGCAGTGGTTGCTACTGGTCCTGCTATGAAGGCTACTGGTTTCATGCATCGATGTAAAAGATTAAACATGAAGGAAAATTCTAATTCTGACAATAAATGTTTAATATGATGACGTATTTTTACGTGATTTATTTGCTAATCCAAATAAGAAAGGAGAATGGTCACAGATAAATATTCAAACCAACCTCGTCACCCTCCTCAAGACGAGTCGAGACGTGGGCCAAGACTCTGTGGGTTCAAATGTTTTCAGACCAGGAAAGAGGCGGCGTGATACGGAGACGTGGTTGTATTCATGTGTCCCTCTGAGTCACCAACACTGAGCGAAGAACTGTTGGTATACAGTCATATAGATGCGTTTTGTGCATTTATGCAGAGAAAAAAACACATTACATGAGAAAATAACCGACATGAATCATTCAGTGGGAGCGTGGTTGTGTATGCGATACATTCACTATGTGATGCCAGGCTGACGGTGGTGTAAATGTGTACGAAACAACATTGTGTGAAAAAAGATTAAAGCTGTTTTTAAAAAGCCGTTTGGCGTTAGCTCATCCATCCTGAAAAAATATCAATCAAAATCAAAAATAATGTCACAATCCCAACTTTTGTTCCATCTATGGCTGAATGTTGGACCTGAAAGAAACCGCGGCCTGATTTTGATTCAATGATTGTTTGAAAGATGTTGGGAAATCTGTGTTTGAGGGAGAAAATGAACTACTTCAGCAAACGTCTGTATGCTGAGGAACCTTTGGGTAGACAGGTGGACAGGTTAGGGTGTGGGTTTAAATCCTTGTTCGTATTTATTTTAGAACAAGAGTCTGCATATCACCTGATTTTAACCAGCAGGTGATCAGGCCACTGCAGAGCCTGGTGACCTGCTGAACAGGTGACCCGGTGGTGGAGCAGAGCAATAACCAATGCCATGGTCACACGTAACCAGGATTTTATAAAACCAAATATTCTCCCCTGCCCATCTAGGAAAAAAAACTTGGGTCTACACTGCCTTGTTTTCAGCTAAAATCCAGTGCATTGTGAAGCTAATTCATCGGCATGCCCAGCCTGAAGGTGGCAGTAGTTCCCCAAATCGTTGATAAGCATTCATTATATGTGGAATAACTAGGTGGTGAGCAATAAACGTCCTTAACGTCGTCCTTCGCCTCTGGTCTTCAACATAGAGCAGAAACGTAAACACGCAGATAGTGACACAAAACCTACAATCTCTGTAATTTATGTCCACGAGCAAATGTTGACAACGTGAATTTGTAAATCTCCACATTACTTGAACATTTTGGAAATAATTGTTTTTGTTGCCATAAATCTTCACCTTTTTGTGGATGACAGTCCAAACCGTAGAAAACTATCTTGGTTTTGTGGGATACCCGGTTATGTGCGTACAGGGTCTAAAACGTGCTGGATGGAGGCCCTCAGGGACCATGGTCAGTGACCCCTGCTTTTTACATCAGTAATAATGACTACCTGGCTCAAAGGCCCCCGTCAGATGTTTGAGGACCAAGACATTCTGGTGAAAAATGGTTGACTAGAACAATTATTGTGTAAAATGAAAAAGACATTCCAGTACAAGCTGGTTTTGAACCTTTTTAGGGATCCATTTCTGTTCTAGGATAGGAGGTAGGAAACAGTACAGCTACCATAGGTATGTGGATGACCTCTAAAAGGTTCAAATTACCAACAAAAACCCACAGCTGGGAGGACAAGAACGTGACCTCAAAGAGTTCCACCTCAGTTATGCACATGTGTACCCCTAAAGCTACAGCTGGCTGTTTGTCACATATGTAATAAGCTAATTTTGTTTCTACAGTTTACACAGAAACTCTTCAAAAAGGCAAAGATATCAATCAAACATTAACATTTCTTTTATAAAAAATATTTTTACCATTTTTAATCGTCAATAAATCTAAATTTGTAATCTTGTCTTAAAATATAACATGAAGGTATCCGCTTTATCATTCCATCACTTTTCACATCATGTTGCCATTATTCAAATAAATATGATGGAATTTACATGATGACAGTAAAATATGAGCAGCTTCCATCTTCGTGCCAGGAGAGGCAGGTTATTTATCGCAGAGCTGAAATGAGGTTTTATCAGAGTAAAATGTCACACCAAAGGTCTCCCAGTAGGAAAGATTTACGTGTGTGTAGCAAAAAGGAAAAGTTTGATTTTAAAAACCTTTGGGTCAAGTAGGGAGAAAGGGTCAGAGCAGGGCTGAGGACTAAAAATAAAAGTTCTGTTTCAGGTGTTTATCACCTGATCCTGGATTATGTCTTTGTCCTTTCAGGAGGAGGTCCTGCTAATCCCAAACTGGGAAATAAATAGAAGGAAAACTCATTTTTGCAAGAACAAAAAGCTTGTATCTCATAAAAGAAAATGCTTGATTTACTATTTATAACCAATTTGAGTAAAACACCTCCCTTTGACATGATTTAGATTCACTCAGCAGACGTGTCATCCTGCATAAGATGAATTAGGAAAGCAGAAAGGCTCTTTTTACAGTTTTAAACACAAAGGATTAAACAGGATTGAACGCTCCAGTCAGCGTCTTAAAGAAAGGAAACTAATTTGTTAACCAGAACAGCAGGTTGGTGGTGTCTTTGGCAGATTTAATCACAGCATGGGAGAGCTGCTGCCGGGGCGATGCAGTTTAGGAATTCAAGTGATTTAAATGATAAAAACTGTTTTTACAGAAACGTTCGTCTCAGCGACGCAGCACCAGAGCAGGATTACAGCAGAGAGAGAACATCTCCTAAACCTCACATCAGCTGAGGGTTCCTCCTCAGAGGTATGGGACGTTAAACCGACCAATCAGGAGTCTCGTTTAGATACTGTCCCAATTAGCTGGAATCATTTTCTGTTGAATAACAGGGATGTCATTTACTAAAGAAACGGAGGCAACAATGAGATGTCTAATTATTTTAGGTTAATGTTTTTCTCACCAGAGACAAATAATTAGGCTGTTTTTATTTGTTCTCAAACCCGACGCTTCAGATTCATCACCACTTCTTCTCTTCGTTCACTTTGGGATAAAAAGAAGAGAAACTGAAACTCTTCGTTCATCCTCTTTGTCAGTTTTACACTATTTTGAAAATCCCAGTGACGAGTGTTCCTGCAGGTCTCATCTCTCTCAGCACGCCGTCCCCAAACACAAAAACACACATCTGTCTGCTTCCGCAGGGGAGTGTGTGACCTGGCGCGTTTGTTTTTCCCCGCCACCGGGAGAGGCACGCTGTCAGCGTTTGATGGAAGGAGCTCATGAAAACGGCAGAAGGCCCAGGAGTTGGAGGCTGCTGGCTAAAAGTGAGGCTGTCCTCACAAGAGCGTGTCAGTCTGCTGGCAGGTAGGTTCCCTCAGCGGGGCGCTGATAAAGGGACTGCACGCTAAATCATGTCGCTGTGACTTAATAATTGCACAAAGTTAAGGATGCTTTATGAGTGAGGTCAGAAATGTGCTCGTTTCCGGTGGGTTTTGATGCTTGCTGCAGGTTGAATGTTCACCCTTATTATGCAGGTGTGATGATAAGCAGCAGCAAGAGGCTTGTGTGGGTGGGGGGCTACGGCTTTAAAAGCAGGACCTTACATGTTTATTTAATCAATTACTAAAAATAATCATGCTTTTTGTTTTAATAAAATGACATATTCTGAACCACTGGTTTATTATAATAAGCAGTTTATTTCTACATCTTGTACTTTTCACAATAAAAGCCTTGCCACTTTCTCTTCCTTAAATCCAGTCACATGTAGAACTTTTGAGTTTAACACCCAGTTTACTCATCAGTCTGTTTAGTGATCCTGTAACACATTTAATCTATACCAATATTACACATTATGTCATTTTTATTAATAAAAGTTAATATGTTAGTTGAAAAGTTGTAAAAATGTGATTGCTACATAAAAATATTCACCATCCCAAAAGAAAAAGCAGCTCCATTTAAAAAATATGATATAATAATTACAGCTTTTAACGCTTGGGGCCCGAGGGTCCCCCAGTTGGGGGACTTTAGGGGGAGAGAAAGGTTTAGCAGCAAACTTCATGCCCCATATATCAATAAATATCATCAAGTTGCACATCTCAACAATCTGCAGAACCTTGGCTACAAGGCCATATAATTATTTTTTACATGCTCCAAACACAACTAAACTAGAATTAAATGAATCACGAGACGTCGCTCTTTATGCAGCACCACTGTGTGAAAGGTTTTGCCACATTTGTGTCTCCTGCACTGCTAGACCTTTGATTGTACACACATCCAGTATATCATTATGTAGCTAAGGCCCTGCTGATTCTAAATGTATGTCTCACAACATTCTTCACCTAAGTTTCATCGAGATATGTGCCAAAGAAAAACAAAATAAATATATTGTTTTCCAGCAGGTTTCTTATCTTTGACGTTTTGCCTTGAAATGTTTGTTTTATCCAGACGTTCTCATCATTTACTACTGGCTCTGCCGCTTCTGTCAAACAGAAAAATGTTTAGAGAGAAAAAAATACATTATGACTGAAAACGGAGGCTTCGAACTCAAAAATCCCTGACGGCTAGGCTAGTACTTTGTAGGTGCATGTTTGTGTTGACAAATCTCATTGGCTGACAATATTGTCAATCTCATTTTGGTGAGTAAAGCTTCTTTCTATTGGCCCGAACAATCCAAAAAGGTGTCAAACATCCAAATGGACCAATCAGTCACGGCTATGGAAGGCTACGTCATGAAGCATCTGGAATACCTCCAGATTTAGGGATAAAAGTTAAAAATTATTTTAAAAAAAAGAAAAAAAGTGTTGAATTAGATTTTTTAGAATCAATGTAGTCACGTAAAAATGAAAAATGTATCATTACACAAGGGAAAAGGCAAATGGCACATATTGAAATGGGGATGTCATTTTTAAGCAGATTTCTCAAAAAAAAGGCTCAGGGCCCAAATAAAAGTTAAATGAAGTTCTATGGTGGCTAACTGTGATAATGACAACGTATGTTTTTTATTTCAATCATTTCCTGAGTTTTTAAAAAGTATCAAATTAAAATATATATTTATTCATCAAATATTTGAGGGTAAAATGAAACAGTCAGAGCTCGTTTAACTGATTATAAAATGTATTTTAGGACAGTTTGTTGTATAAAAATATATTTCTTTATGAATAATGACTCCTTAAAGCCTCCATTTCTTTTCCAGGTCTCTCTGGGTTTCTAGTAATAACCACCTCTAACCCGAAAGAGAGCAAAAATAAAGGAAAATACAAATCCATCTGTCAGAAGAAACATGTAGAAAAGACAATTAACGAATGACAGAAGTAAAATAAAAGCTAGATGATTGATTTAAAATTCATAAAAGGTCCCAAAGGAAAAAGAAAATAATTAATAATTAGTTTAATCACTCCAACATGATCAGGCCAAAGATACTAGAACGCCATTCAGACATAAAGAGAGGAGGACAAGAGGTGTTGTTTTTGTGGAGAAGGACTCAAACCCAAAACCCTGATCACCAGCAAAAAGGAAATCTGCCTTAAGGTACTTATTTCTTTAGGTAAAGTTACCTTCTGGGAGGAAATCTCAGAATATCAGGGCGTGAGCGAGTTCTCAGATGATTATTTAGGAGTAGTTTGAGTTTTTAATAAAGCACACACAAGCTAACGCGTCCTTTGTGTGATAGATAGCACGCTCACCCCAACGGCACACCGTGAGTGTTTCCTAATGATAAGGGTGATAAATGGATGCATCACGTCACCTTGTATAAGTGGCATAGCAACACACAGACACAATAAGAACAGGCGTGCAGCACATTCATCAGCCGCCTAATTATCAAAAAACAATAGCGTGATTAACGGCAGTGAGTTTGCTGCAGCGACAGGCCAGAAAATCTGTTTAATGTTTCTACACCGGAGCATGAATCTGGCTCGGTTTATCTATAAATCAGCTCCTCTGTCCTCTTTTATACAACACGCCACGTCTTTTAGCTTTAATGAGCAACGCTTAAATTTTAAAACATTAAAAATGAAACGGTAACTTTTAGAGAATCTCCTCTGGCCTGTTCTTTCATCTGGCTCTATTTTTGAACAACTCCTGTGCTTCTGGAAGGGTTCAGAAAATCATTACTTGATTAACATTTTAATAAATGACTGTGACCACAGGAAGTGTAGCTGAGGAGCGGGGTTATCTGCTGCGTGGGCATTTAATTAGTTTGAAAACCTGCGTGTGTGAGAGCACACGCACAGGAAGCTCATGGATGTGAGGCTGGAGAATAATGCAGGTGAGTTCTTGGTTGTCATTAAACCTTCTGAGGAAACAGGAGCTGATGGACGCTTTAATTGTCTGCAAAAATCATTGAGGGATGTTTGTCTTATGGTGTCGTGAACTTCATGAAGGAATAAATCTGAATTTATTCATGTCTGCGTGAAAAAAGAAACAGAAAGAAGATAAACACACATCAGCCTTTAAAAGTGTGTCTCCTAACTGCTCCTCATGAAAAGATAAGTAAAATATTAAAAGACAGGATGAATGTACGGCAACATCAACTCAACGGGCCTAGGAGATGCCTCACCCGGTTCCTGCTGCATCTTTAGTGGACAGTTAGTGGTGTATTATTAACCCGATCTCTAAATGCAGACACTGCTTTATAAACATCCGTTTCTCACAGTTTTTAACTCAATTCTAGAGTTAACTGGAGTAAACTGGGGTTCCAGGACACCTTAGAGCAGGGGTAGACAGCTCCCTTCCCCAAGGGCCGCTATCCAGCATGTTTTAGTTGTTTCCCTGCTTCAACACATCTGAATTTAATCAGCAGGTCATTAACAGGCTTCTGCAGAGCCAGATGAGCTGCTGAAACGGTGAATCGACTGTGTTGGAGCAGGGAAACAACTCAAACATGCTGGATACTAGCCTTCTCCCCCTGCCTTAGAGCAACAGGGTTATGGACTTCATGCCACATTGATGCAAAAATTCAAGCAAAATAAGGCCCAAAAAAGCTTTGAGTGCATAGAAAAGAACATTTCTGGTAAATATAACATTTCAATTGCACGGGGGGCGTCCAAGCATGGAGTAAGGATGGTATTGAAAATATTCGCTCTGCTGCAACTTCACAGGTTTTTGTGTAGCTTTCAAAGTCGATACAGGACACGACTGAGTAAAGTCTCTTTTGCATGTTTGCATCCTCCAGCTGATGTCTTCTCTGCAGCCAAAAGGTTTCCTTATGAGGACAAAATCATCCAAATGTTTAAGATCTTTAAAGGATCTTTGATACAGCAGTTATTTTTTTATTTAACCTTCATTTTACCAGGAAAAAGAATCCATTGAGATCAAAATCTCTTTTGTAATGGACTCTTAGCCAAACAGCTCCAATAAAAGACGTGCAATTATGAACCTGATGCACCTTTGGGTGAAATCGCTTTTGTTTCTGCACAAACAAAACAAAACCCTAAATACTGAGGATTTAAACCCTGCGTCTAGCTTTATCACCTCTGGATCTCTAAAACTTTGCCCTCTAAGATCCTCCTTTTGTCTCCTTCACCTCGCTGGGTTTTCACCCACCTGTTGTTATTGTATGACAGCCTCCATCTCTCATGCAGTTGCCCCTTTCGTCTGCCCTCCTGCCTCTCTCGCTGCAGGCATCAGTGGCGTTCTGGTGGGCGAAGACGGCACGCTGTTTACTGCTGACAGCAGAAACGGAGAGATGGGGATAAAAGAGAGAGACGGGAGACTAGAAGAGTGAGGGAAGTGGGGGGTTAAACTTGACATTTATGTCGCTGATAAAGAAAACTCAAGTCTCCTTATCTTTTTCTGTCATTTATTCTTCTGATGTGTGCCTCACTCCCTCCTTTTTTAATGCCACCAGCATCGGACTTGTCCTATCTCTTGTTCCCAGTGTTGGATTTTATCACCATTAGCTTCAGACAGAAGACGAAAATAAAAGCTTCACCAGAAATGATGTGTTCAATTTTAAAATGCAAACAAAATGAAGCAGAGTGCCTGTCTTGTGTTTTGGACACAACTACTTAAGAGTGAACCTTGTTTATTAATTATATCACACACTGAACTGCTTGTGTGTGAAATGTGCTAAATAAGTAAAGCTGCCTTGCCTATAAGAGATGAACTTTTTACACGGTTGGAAAATCCAAAGCTGTGACAGGAAAGGAGGAACGTGTTTGATTGCTGAAAGATGTCCTGGGGACTCAAGAGGACAAAAGCTAAGTAGAACAAAAATATAATAAAAAAGACTCACACTCGTTCTTCCGTGATATAAAAGAAATGGGGCGTCGAATCCTCCGAGTTTCAGAGAGATGAGATTTCCTGGTGTGGACATCGGCCTGATGAGAGTCAGACTAAAGGTCTTGATCAATTTAAATGGAAAGTAAACCCTGAGAGTTTCTTTAGAGCCTTGGAGGTAAAACTGCAGCAGCTGAGATTAAAGTCTGGTGCTGCTCAGCTTGGAGATGGATTTAAATATTCTGAGTGGAGCCGAGGCTACTTGTGTTTATTTCAGATGCATCCATCTAGGACCAGACGGGCACAGACAGACGGATTCATGTACTATTAACTGTGTGTGTGTGTGTGTGTGTGTGTGTGTGTGTGTGTGTGTGTGTGTGTGTGTGTGTGTGTGTGTGTGTGTGTGTGTGTGTGTGTGTGTGTGTGTGTGTGTGTGTGTGAGTTTCAATTCATCCATCCATCCATTTTCATCCACGTATCCGTAAGCAGGGAGGCCCAGACTTCCCTCTCCCCAGCCACTTGGGCCAGCTCCTCCGGGGGAATCCCAAGGTGTTCCCTGGCCAGCCGAGAGACATAGTCCCTCCAGCGTGTCCTGGGTCTTTGTCCTAGTTGGACGTGCCCAGAAAACCTCACCAGGGAGGCGTCCAGGAGGCATCCTAACCAGATGCCCGAGCCACCTCAACTGGCTCCTCTCGATGTGGAGGAGCAGCAGGTCTACTCCGAGCCCCTCCCGGATGACCGAGCTTCTCACCCTATCTCTAAGGGAGAGCCCAGACATCCTACGGAGAAAACTCATTCCAGCCGCTTGTATCCGTGATCTCGTTCTTTCGGTCACTACCCAAAGCTCGTGACCACAGGTGAGGGTAGGAACGTGTCGACTGGGTAATCAAGAGCTTCACCTTCCAGCTCAGCTCTCTCTTCACCACGACAGACTCCACCAATCCACCTATCGATCTCCCGCTCCATCTTTCCCTCATGATAATGAATAACCTATATCTGAATATTACCATTTTCTCATTAACTCGTGTCATTATTGACAGATATCCTGAGCTGACTCATTGATAATAACCATCATATCTAATGTTTTATTTTGTGAAGAGCTCCTTCTGATGAAAGCATGAGGCCTGTTTGAAATAAACGCCTCAACCTCTAAAACTTAGCTAGAATATTTCATTTACTGTATCTAAATATTTAATTTAAAATGTTAAAAAAGGAAAATATCCAGTTGATTTGCTGAAATTTCTTTTATAGGAGACAGGAAGACATAACCCCAAATTCATTTTCAAGCAGCACTGTTGTATATAAATATAATTTCATTATTCTGCCTCGTACATCGATTATTTCTTGCATAATATGTTGTAATATACTGTAGTTTCAGAGTCACAGCAGGCACGTTTTACCCACAAACCTGTAAAAAGGTTGTTTTTATGTAACAGAATTTAAAAACTCAAAAGTTGAATTATTGCTGCTGAGAACTTTTCTTTGCCTGGTGGGTTTTATTGAAGCGGAGTCGGTATAATCTCACAGGAAATAAAAGTTCTGAGCTGCCTAATTTGTCCAAATGCCACTCAGTCGTGCACAAGCGTGCACACAATTGTTCCAGCAGAACATCAAAACAGGCTCCTAAGACAAAAATTGCTAAAGTTGAAATGCAGTTTTTCTTGTTTTTAACATTTTCATCATTTCTTTCTTTAATTTATGGAATAAATATTATAAAAAACACTAAAATAAAATATCTTCAGCCCTCTATGCTATATCCTTCACCTCTCCTCCTTACTTTTTCTCACCAGGCTTTCCCACCTCCGACCCTCCTCATCAGCTTCATCACCTCTCCTCCCCTTCAAGATTTTCCCTTCAATTCTCTCTGCTCATCCTTCTATTTTACCTCCACTGACCCCATTTTCTCCTCATCTTTTCTGCACTTTAAACGTCCTTTTGGTCATTTCTCTTCCATTTTACTGGACTGACCCCTAAATTCTCCCTCCTTCCATCTCATCTCATGTTCTTTATTTATTCCTGCATCATCTCATTCTCATGTTTTTCTTCGTCGTCTGCTTTCAGATGCGTACCATTTTGCATCCTTTAACTTTGTCCTAGAAGTCATTCTCTCTATACGTTCACCTGTTATCTGTTTCTTCTACGCTGAGGCAATCGTCTCTTCACATCCCTCTCGTCTCCAGTATTTTCATCATTTGATTTCTTTTGTCTGACTGCAGAAACAAACAATCCTAACTCCTCACTTAATTTTGATTTATGTATTTTTTAAATAAAATCAGTTAGAAGGAAAACCCAGAGTAGTACTACTGTAATGCAGTACTTACAGCTTTTGACCATGTTGGATTGCTAGTTCCCCATGAGAAACAACACCAAAGCGGTATTAAGCTTCATGCATACACTTTTCTGTCTCAGCTGCTTCTTCCCATCAGCTCTGGATGGGGGGCATGGTTGCATCATCATGCCCTGCTCCTCCCCATCCAGGTAGTCTCAAATCCAGTCCCATGGACTGTAAACACTAACGCTCAATCTCTCCGTGTAGCTAGCAGTAAATTTAACCTCCACAGTTGTGATGAAGTGATTTCTTTCTTATCTAATCTGCACGTTAAATAATGCCTAGAACCCAAACATGGATTGTTGTCTGCAAGAGGAACTGAATCCCTGTCCAGTCTTCCTGAAGAATCAACTGAAATGGTTGGATTTTATCTTCAGGAGCTCTCAAAAACCGTGCCAGAATGTGATGGTGATTTCACAGACTCCTTGTTAAACCTCTGCCAGAACCGGAGTGGTTTTCAGAAGGATTATTTCTTCTATCCCGCACCATTCCAATGCTAAAAGTACCTGATGGTTAGACCAGGGCAGTGAGAACAATGCTAACCGCTAGCTGAATGATTATACAGTTTGGTGGATGAGCATCAGGGAAGGACTGGGACTCTTCTTACCCTGATGTACCCATCACTCTGGAACAGGGTCCATCTACCTTTCAGAGTAAGTGTGTATGGATAAAAGGTTCAGGACTTCATGTGTTATGTTTGCTGATTTTATTTTGGTGGGAATTTCAGGAAGTTGGATCTTCATCAAAGGATGCATCTAGCCTCTTCCTGTATTCTGACCGATACACCATATTGATAGCCATCTTATCTGAGAAGAACTAGCTTCAACCTGATCCTACTGTACAGTGTAATTTATGTACTTCTTCAAAAACAAAAATACCTTCAATGAATGAATGAATTACAGTCTAAATGTAAACTCATCCTAGAAAAAGCAGAAAGATGCACAAAAAACATATTTTTATACTCCAGCAAATAAACACACACACACACACACACACACACACACATCTAAACGCAAACCCAGAAACGTCACACGGGGAAACATAAAGACACAGCAGTGATGAAAACTAGAAACATCATTCACAAAAATTTAATGATAAAAAATCCATGCAGAGATGTTTTAGGTAAGCCGAGGTTTTTGTTCTCGTGCTGCTTCTGTAATGTACTCCTCCTCCTCCTCCTCCTCCTCCTCCATCTATCTCCTCTATCTTGTGTTCAACCAGGCAACAGATCCTCATCATTTTTAAAGCCATCACCACAGCCTCCAGCCGTCTTTTCACTCCCTCCTTCTCTCCCTGTGAAGCTGCTACAGAGTGACACTGCCCTCTATTTGGAAGCTATAGGAATGTTTACTTCCTCCTTTTGCAAACCAGGACACCCTCGTTTTCCTCCTCTGTCATCTCTAATCCCTCCTCTCATGCTTTATTACTTTTTCACCAACACATTTTTCTCACCTTTTTACAAACACATTTATCTGCTTGTCTCTTCATTCTTGATCTGAGTTAAGCAAAAATAAACTGATAGTAATATAAAATTATGAATCAAATCAAATCGATTTTATTTATATAGCACATTTCTGCACCAGCAATGGTGAGCCAAAGCACTGAACACCACAAATCAGGTAGTATTACACCAATAAAAGCAATAAACAATAAAGACATAAAAACAATAAAGCAACACGGACAATCACGGGCAAGCGCCCTCCTGAAGCACTGTGCCAAAAGCCAAGGTGTAGAAATAAGTATTTGACGTTTAAAAGATTGCAAAGATGTAGCTTGTCTGACAGCTAACGACAGACTGCTTGAAAGTGTTGGAGCCATCATGAAGAAGGCCCGGTCCTTTTGTGTTACGCATGGTCCGGGGAACATTTAGCAATTCCTGTCCAACTGAGCGAAGTGACCGAGACAGAGTGTATCTGCTTAACAGGGCTGTCAGATAAGAAGAAGTAATGCCATGCAGAGCCTAGTAGACATGAGTTAACATTTTAAACTTGGCCCAGTAACATTCCGGCAGCCAGGCAAAAATGACCTCAGTCTTCTTGTCATTGAAATGTAGGGAATTCAATGCCTTCCAGGACTTGACGTTCTTCAAACAGTCCAATAGAATCTGGATTGGATGCATTGATCCCTGTCGCTATGGAACATACACCTGACAGTCGTCTGCATACAGTTGGAATTTAACAGCATGCCTGCGAAAAACTCTCCCCAAAGGCTAAATATACACAGCGAACAGAAGCAAACCAAGAATGGAGCCCTGTGGTATCTCGAGAATTTATTGCAGTTTTCAGTTGTGAGATCCAAAAAACTTGAGTCATTAGGATCCAGTACTGAACCCAGGGTCTTTAAAAGGCTACGGAGATCCTGGGAGTTCTCTTCAATGATGACGCAGCTGCAAAAAAACTGTGATAATTATATTTAAACCATTTTTGGTTGACTCAAATATATAAGGATTGAGGAAAGGCGTCCATTTCTATGGGAGTAAAAACCCCACCTGATATTCAGGAAAACACCTTGTTGTTGATCGTTTACTCAGGATCAAACTCCAGAGATTTCAGTACTATTAAAATAACTGAACAGCTGAGTAACGTGTGATTTCCAGGCTGTTTTTGAAAAAGACATCAAAAAAAGATCAAACCACCATAATCTGCTCTGAAACAATATTTTAACAAGATCTCACTACAAATACATGAAGTTAGTTTACTGTTTTTTCACTGATTGTGGCTTTTTAAAAAGTGAATGAAGTAAAAATGACATCCTGTGGTCACATGTGGGTACTGCAGCCCATGTATCAAAACAAATGGGTCTGCTAAGAGCAACTGTTGCCACTTACGGATCAGCTCCAGAAGATTCTAGATGAGGAGCGATGACGAGTCAGACACAGGAAGTTAATAAGTAGATACAAATATTTCACTGTAATATCAAGTTGTTGGTAATTGAAAAAGTAGCTTGAGATATTTTTAGAGTAGATTATGCTTTCTAATTCGCCATTAGCATTGTTAGCTCAACATTAGCCTCTAGCCTTCTTTACCTGATGTCAGAGTAAATCAAAAAGATGTGGCTTCTTGGGGGTAAAAGGAATAACCTCTGGGTCGCTCCTGTTTACTGGTTTAGGACCTTTACAAAACACTGCTGCGTTTTTCCGGTCGAATTACAAATGCCAGCCCAGTGTTTGCATTGAAGACTTGTCACCTTTACAAGCTCAAACATGATTGGCTCTGGAACCAGGACGTATGGAGGCTGTAAACAAAGACTACGTCCCTCTTTGGCCTTTTTGAAATAAGAAAAACTGACAACCCCCCATCCGGCTGAGAAGGAAATCTGTTTCAATGTAACCTTCCTTCCAACTTGATTGAGACACTAGACTGTTCTGTGATTATTTCACTGTAAAATTCTTACTTATTGAATCTTTAAATGATAAATTTATAGCAGCAAAAAGCTGGAAAACGGGAGCTCAGAGTTTCGGTTTCTCCTCTCGTCATGTGCAGGGAGCTAACAGTGAGCCTGCACGCAGCGTGGGAGGAATATTGTGTGAAGGTGTTATTTAAATTCTGAGAACACGCTATAGTGATGGAAGTATTTTATGTATTTCCCTCCTCTCCATTCTCTTCTGGACTTCTGGGAGGCTTGTCACAAAACAGCACCTTCATAAAGGTGGAACAGGATTTTTTTCCTCTCCTCTACATGGCAGGAAGATGATCAGGGTGAAGAGACTTGCAGGAAAGCACCGAGAGGAGATCCTGGAAAAAATTAGTTTCTTCACCTGCTGCATGGGGCGGGAATGTCATTTCATCACCAGTGGGGGAGAGGGAGAGGACAGAATTCAGAGAGTGGCTGATAGCAAAGAGCAGCTTTAAGGTTTAAAGTGGTGCTCCTCATTTAGCACAACCAAGGTCTGGGGATTTAACTCCAGCTGCCTTAGGAAGGTAAACAAGTGGTGGAGGTGGAGGACGCAGAATACAGAAGCCTTGAAAGCTGCAGCAAAAGTTATCAGCTGAGTCATTAGGGAAGGCAGAGACAGGATGCTGCATTTGATAGAGGATCCAGGCAGACTCCGAGTTCTGGAAACAGGAAAAGGTTTCGACCCTGATGGAAGCTCTGCATTGCAATGGGCTGCTGCGAGTCTCCGCTGAGAGTTGCTAGTCTGAGCAGGTGTAACCCGTGGTGCTGTCAGCCATGACAGAGGGGTTGTACAGGAGACAACATTTCCCAGAAAGGAACAACGTCTCACTTTTGTAAAGGCCAAGTTCAAGGAGAGGAAATACTTCAGGTGTGCGTGCTGATGTTTGGTGGAAGTCGACAAGGAAACAAAACTATTCAGAACACGTTTAGAATCAAACCAACGGGTGTTTCTGGAAACATGCAACCACACACTTACCTATCCAGTCTCAAGACATCAGCGCTGTGCAGAAAACAAAACTCTGGATTTGCAAACAAACTCATGATTGTTGTGATGATCCATCTGTCCTGCTCCGTCTCTGGTTCCATCTCTTTCATCACACCCACCATCCATCACACATTCTTCTGCTTCACCACGCCTCTGCAGCTCGCTCCGTGGATTTCATTCCTTCACTCTCTCTTGGCTCCTCTTTTTACCTCCGTCCATCTGTCACTCCACCTCTCCCAGTTCTCCAGTTCCTTTCCTCCAGCCGAGCTGGGCTGTCTTCACCATGACTGCTTTAACCTAAAAAGCTAAATCTGTCTGTACATGCAGCCACTGGTCAGCTGTTCCCACGAGGAAGGAGGTTAATCCATCATATTAGATCTGCCCAATTCTTTAATGAACCTTAAACCCACGGGGGAGAGCTTCCAGAACATGTTCTGTACAACCTGAGCTGGCCTGCTTTTGCCTGTTAAGATGTCACATTTAGAGCTGATTTCTGTATTTTGTTAGTTTTCTTTCTGCCTTTATTAATCGTACTCTAGTTTTATACCTTGATGCTTACTTTGGTTTCTGTTTTCTTGTTTAAAACATTTTATTTCAGCTGCTGTAATTAAAAGGGACAAAAAGGAGACAATGAACATTTTAACCCTCCTTGTTCTGCTTTTCAGTCGTTTTGAATCTGACTTCTTCAGTTAAATTAGGAAATGTGTGACACACACAACCATTTAGCATCAAAACCGCAAAAAACCTGACATTTTTGCAACCATCATGCAGATTTTAAGGTGACATAAAGAGTTTTAATTGTGCCAAAACAGGTTCACAAGAAGAACACAAGATTATGTAGTGTATAAGATACATATTGCAACTTATTTTAATGCTAAACTCACTTCTGCAGGGATTCTGGTTCTGCTAAAAGGTTGTTTGTCCCAAAAAAAAGTTTTCTGAAGTTTCTCAGGTTGCAGAAAAAGCCTGATCAGGTTTAACAGGTCTTTAGGGGATGAAAGAAACAGGTAAGTGTTCAGATTTCAGCTGAATCAAGAAAAACGAGACAACCCTCAACACCATCCTGTGCTTCTTGCAGCACTTTGTGCATTTGTAATTATTCAGCTTTTACCAAACTGAGCTCTAATTTATTATCAGCCCCCTGTGGTGCTGCTATCAGCACGCACACACAAAGATCTCCTAGCAGCTCCAGATTGGATGAGGTGTTAATGTATTCTAAGAAAACTAATTTACTGGTCTGCTCTCACGAGTTATCTGTGAAGAGGAAGAGAGGTTGAGGCAATGAGAACAGAGGAAAAATGGACTGGAAGGAAAAAACTGGTGCGAGGGTATAAATTGTAAATGGACTGCATTTATACGGCACTTTTCTGTTCTTGATTACCACTCAAAGTGCTTTTACACTATAAGTCCCATTTACCCATTCACACATCCAGCACTTACAGGCTGCACGGTGCTTTTCCTCAAACATAACATGCAGCACATGAATGAGCGCTCTGACACAAAGTGGGATTCAGCACGTGAGCTGTGGAGGTCAGGGATCAACCCACCGAAGCTTTGGCTGACAGGAACCACTCATCCAGCTCTCTGTGGACAAGAGGTGTTGCACCAATATTTTACAGCTAAAAAAAGTAGAACGTGAGTTATTTTGGGTATTTTAAGAGTCACTTTAGTCTTTTTAGTTTAATGTTTGACTACGCAGAAGAACCAGACCACAGTTTAGATCACACCAGCAAAGGAAATGTGAGAATCTTGAAAAATCTTTTTAAAAAATGCACAACAATTAACAAATACAAACTGGGATTTTAGTGTCCAGGTTTTTATAATTGAACTCTTGGATTGCTCAAAGGTCTGTGAGCTGCATCTGTGATGTCATCAGTGTGGATTCAGACTTAACCAGGATATAAAACTAATCCTGTTTATTTGTTTAGTTTTCTGTAACAGCGACTGGACTTTTTCATGAGGACATTTTTCTTCTCATTTCCAACAACTTTTTCAAGAAAGATCCTGAAGTTGAAAAAGCTTCTAAGGTTATGGAAGCTCCTTCAAAAGCCCCTGTGGTTGAGAAAGCTCATAAAAAAGCTAATTTGAGTCTTAAAAAGCAAAATAAATGTCCAGTTGTCTTTAAAAAAACTAAGGGAACCTCCGAGACCAAGAAAGAGGGCTGGATAAAATATGTGAACCCATTTGAACGGATCAAAACTCTATTAGGTAAAAGAAAGGTCAGGGATTTCAGAGCCGTAAACCTGGATTGTAAAACATCTTTAAACTGAGAATTTTCACATCTCCTGATTATCTTTGCAGCAGACACCTCTGCAGCCTGCAAAACCGCTGTGGAGTGTGTGATCACATTAAACAGAAACAGTAGGTGGTGAAACGTGTTCATGTGTTCATGCAAGCTGACATTAAAGCATCCCAGAATGTTCTCTTCAACCCCTGAAGCAGCCAGTCAGGTACTTATGCAAAACATGGCATTTAGAGCTAATAGAATATGATGGCTGTGTGTGTGTGTGTGTGTGTGTGTGTGTGTGTGTGTGTGTGTGTGTGTGTGTGTGTGTGTGTGTGTGTGTGTGTGTGTGTGTGTGTGTGTGTGTGTGTGTGTGTGTGTGTGTGTGTGTGATTGGTGCCCAATGAATAAAACCCAACAGGCCTCTGCACCAGCGCGCTCCTTAATGAATTTAAAATTAGACACATTTAGTTGTTGGGAACACAAATGAAGTGAAAATTGCATTCCCCCATAATAAATGAGACTAAGCTGACATGACATTCCAACATGTTAATCATGACAGACGGTTAGCCTCGGAGCAGCGCCTTTCATCTGAATTCACTCTGCTTTTGTTCAGCTTCACTTTTCATCAGATCAATAAGGATCTGGAGCTCAAACTGAAGAAAAAACAGGATTTGGCCCTATTGTACCTGTTTTACTTTTACCTTGTGATACTTTCTCCTTAAATCCATTTTAAAATAATAAGTGTTTTGACCATATTTGTTTTTGATTGTTTTCAAAATAAAAAAGTAAATCTGTTTTTAAGGATCTCACATATCGTACAAGTTTGAAAATTAGGACACCTGTGTAGCTCCCCAAGACCTACAAGAAAGTCCCCCAGATATGTCCAAAGGCAAACAGGAAGTCATCCATCCATCTATTTTCATTCACTTATCCGAGGTCGGGTCGCGGGGGCAGCAGCCGCTTGGGCCAGCTCCTCCGGGGGAATCCCAAGGCGTTCCCTGGCCAGCTGAGAAACAGTCTCTCCAGCGTGTCCTGGGTCTTCCGTTGAGTCTCCTCCTGGTTGACATGCCTGGAAAACCTCACCAGGGAGGCGTCCAGGAGGCATCCTAACTAGATGCCCGAGATACCTCAACTGGTTCCTCTCAATGTGGAGGAGCAGCGGATCTACTCCGAGCCCCTCCCGGATGACCGAGTTTCTCACCCTATCTCTAAGGGAGAGCCCAGCCACTCTGCAGAGAAAACTCATTTCTGTCACTTGTATCCGTGATCTCGTTCTTTCGGTTACGACCCAAAGCTCATGACCATGATGAGAGTTGGAACGTAGGGTCACTGTAGATGTATCTCCAATCCGCCTATCGATCCATCTTTCTCTCACTCGTGAACAAGACCTCGAGATACTCCTCCACTTGAGGCAGGACCTCATCCCTGACCTGGAGAAGACATTCATTTATACTAAAAAATGAGTGAACTTGGTCTTTAACATGCTAACTTTCTGCCATTTGGCCCCGCCCACTAAGAGCAGGAAGTCACACTAGCAGACATCATGCTCATGCCCGCTTAATTTTAAACTTGGCCAAACAAAAGAAAAACAGTTGATATCACCTGGGAAAAAGGTGGATCCAGCAGGGAATTTCTGATCTGACCCAAATTTTCCATGGAATAGAGTTGGGTCACAGGTTTTGCGATGATGATGGCCATTTTCAATATTTTTTACCGTAAAGGACGTTGGAGTTCACCCAAATTTGACCTGGAGGAGGTCACAAGTGCCACACCGAGTGCTTCCAAGGTAGCGCGAGTCTTTAATGCTGCTTCCAGCTTTAATCTCTCATTTCCAGATGTGTTCAAGGAGCCATAAAACATGACATAAACTCTCATTATGTCATGTTAAGAAAGTCAGAACAAAAACATGAGAAAATAAATGTATCGAGATGTAATCTGATTACAAATGAGTTTTTGAAATAACCGATTTGAGTCTTGAGAGGAATGCAGGTGGAGATGCTCCCAGCTGCTGCTGAAATGAATTAGCAAGACTTTGCAACTTCATTTGAAAAAAATCAAAGACAAATAAAGCTGCAGTTTGGTGATTTTATTAGAAAATCTTTGCTACTTTTACTCCCTATACAAGTTGGTTTGCACCTCATGTGTTAAAATGGATATTTAATAATTATTTATCATTTTATTTTGTTAAAATCCTACCTATTATTTGAAACTTAATCTGATTTAGTTACTTGTTTTTCACTCAGATGAATTCATGAACATGAAACCCTCTAAACAGAGAATTAGTAGAAATGATCTTGAAACATGGGAACGCTTCCCTTGGGATGAGTCCATGGAACCAAGTAGAGAAAAGCTCAAGGATGTGATCAGAATTAGAGGAAAAGCAGAAGCATATAATACACACAAGTCTTTTAATAGATTTTAGACGGAGGGTAAAGAAAGGACAGAAGCCTCTCTAGAGGACAAATCTTTATTAAAGTACAAACCGGCTGACGGCTCCAACACCAAAGGAGAGAGTGAATGATGCTGGTTCATTATTTTACCCCCAAAGAAAGAGGAAACATTGTTCTGTGTGGAAACCAGATACAATGGTTGTCAGTTTGACTGTCAGCCATTAAATAATCATTTTAATGTGATTTAAACGTTCCACAAAGAGAAGGAGACAAAAGGAGGAACAGAGATGAGGAGCAGAAGAGGAGCCAGAGCCGTTTTATTTACAGGAATAAAGAGCAGAGGAGCTAAGCTAGTGGAGGAAAGTTCAATCAAAGCTAGATAGGACTTTAAAATGAGTCATTAGTGTTTGATTCGTCCAGATTTAACTCAAAGTTTCTACTTATTTAAAATTAATTATAAAAAGTGAAAAAGACAAAGAATCATAATAAGCCGTCATGACTGTCCGACGTCTGTTAGAACAGGAACAGGATCGTTCCCAACGATCCAAGGAGACTGGTCAGACTGGTACCTACCAAGGTCTGCAGAACCCCACCAGTTGCTCCAGATGGAGTCCAGCAGCAGAAGACCACACCAGGTGTCTCTCCTGTCAGCTAAGAACAGGAAACTGAGGCTACAATAACCACAGGATCACCAGAACTGGACCAGAAGAGACTGGAAAACCCTTTCCTGGTCTGATGAGTCTGGATTTCCTCCTAACCCGGACCCATCTTCTGATGCTACTTCCAGCAGGATCATGCACCACGTCACAAAGCTCAGATCATCTCTAACTGGTTTCATGAGTTCACTGGACTCCAACGGCCTCCACAGTCACCAGATCTCAGTCCAGTCCAGAACCTTTGGGATGTGGTGGAGCGGGAGCTTCTCATCACGGATGGAGTTGATGCCGTCAAAATGATCATCCTTAAACTCCTCGTTAAAGTTCAGAAACTTCCTCATGCACTCTAAATCCAAACCAAACTTTGGTCGTGCTAATGACGTCTGTCTCACAGAGGAAGTGAGTCAAGTTGCTTCTTTGTGTTTCCAAAACCAGAGAGGCTGAGTGTGTGGGTTTCCTTTGTCCCGGATCTCCTGAGCAGACAATCTCCCAGGATTCCCAGCATCAGACAACACGGAGGAGACGGCAGGATAAAACAGCTCCATACATCAGGGTTATCTTTTGTTTCATGATTCTTTTAAAACCGTTGAATTAGTTTCTTGTGCATCTGTGTGAATTAGTCCAACGACATGCGTCCACTAACCAAAACTCAAACATCCTGACTTCCATCTGAACAGCAAATTAACCTGGAAACTGAAGGAGGAAGTTGTTTTCAGGAAGACTCGCCAGACCTCTGGAGGATCCTTTGATTTTAGCGAGCAGCTTGTTTTTTATGCGTTGCGTCCTCATTACGCCGCTCGCTGCTGGGGGCTGAATCATCCAGGATGATACAAACAAGATCAATACAGCGAGCACCGAGCCTCGCTCGCTGTTCGGCTTCTTCCCAGATTCTCTTCAGGTCATTTAGGGAAAGAAAATAAAAGCTTTTTAATGAGGGTTTCCAGTGTTTTCAAAGACTAAAGCATTCTCTGGATTTTAGGCCACGTTATTTTGCCTTTATGCTATTTTAGATTTAACACAGTTATTTATTTACATATTCCTAGTTTCAGGTTACGGTTTATTTTTCATTCTTTTATTATCTTTATTTGAATTATCCACTGCTTATTTGGTGAATATATTTTTTTGTTTTGTTGATGGTGAGATCATCTCAGCGTTAGTCCTGAACCTCCTCCGCCTGCCTCTGACGGCGTCTCTGCAGCTCATCCTGCTTTATAAGGTTGAATCTTCTGGATTTTTACATGTTTATAAGGAGCAGCTGCAGGCAGACTCTGGTTGTTCTGGTTAATCTTGATTTATAGTAAAATTGTCACCAACAGAAAAGATCACAGAACTCAGACACGTTACTTTAAATAATGATGCAGCAGCAGGGCTTTAAAAGCTCATTCCAGATGTTTTCTCAGTAGAGCTGCTAGATTATTATTTTCTATTAAAATGATGAAACCTGCAAAGTTTCCTTTAAAATATTAATCATCATAAAAAAAACAGAAAGGTGCAACTCTGGTTTTTAAGGAGCAACAACTAAACTTTATGTTGCTTTATGCAAAAAACCAACATATTTATTTATTTATTTATTTATTTATTTATTTATTGTGACTTTTCTTTGCCAGCATTTTTGTCATTTTCATTTGTTTGTCATTATCATCGTCCTCTGCTGCCCGCGGATAAACGGAAGTGACGCCACCAACACCGGCGAACTCTGATGAAGGCTAGCGTTGTTAGCCGAAACATGTCAGGTTCAAGGTGAACAGCCATCTTTTTACTTCGCTGTGTTAAAAAAAGAACAAAATAATGGATAATAAACAAGAATATTCATCATCAATGTCATTTGAACGAGTTTTAATCCTCATGTTTGAAATTTTCCTTAATCTGTCGTTTTATTACGTCTCTGAGCTTTTATGAAAACGTGATTAATGTTCCGGTTCTGGTTAGGGTTAGGGTTAGGGTTAGGGTTAGGGTCTCTGTTGGGTTTGAACCAGAACTGGAGAAACTTTGAAAGTTCTGGGAGATGGAAGCGTTTGTGCACCATGCTGAGTTTTTTTATTTCAACAACAAATAATCCAGTTTGTGAAACACGACAAACAGGATTTAAACTCTGACTGCCTCTGATTATGAGAGGTGATGGGATAAATCATCGTTGGCTTTAGGCGTGGAGCGTGTGGCTAACCAAGCAGAGTTTGCCGTTGGTGCTGAACTGGTGCTGATACGGCTCCTGTTTACGCTGGACACTGATCGTCCGTCGGCACGCCAACAAAGGCTGACAGAAGGGTGGAGAGGCAGAGCAGATGCAGCACTCGCTGTGTCAACTGTTTGTCCACAGTCCACTCACGAGCTGCTCAGTCTGCTGTGAAGTTATGGCAAACCTTCAAGGTTCCCACTCTGCGGACGGCCAGCTGCATCACGAGTCCTTCTGTTCAGCTCTGTGTACGCAACAAAACACCCCCACACAAACTGTCTACATTTACATCTGAGCAGCAACAAATGCATAAAAGTCCCGTTAACAGCGCGGCGCCACCAGCTGTCAAACATTCGGAGGGAGTTGGAAATGAAAACGTTCAAATGAACCCGTTTAATTTGTGTTTGATTTTAACAACATAAACACAAAGAGGTTTTGGTCTGGGCTGCAGCTCGGACACGTTTATGCTTTCATTTCCTTTGAAATGCTAATGAGCTGGTTTTACAGTTTAGTGATCTATCAGCTCACAGATGTTCCTGTAGGAGCAAATGATCCGTTTCAGAAAATGATTCTTTTAAGGATCCCTAAAGTGTCTGGATCTTTCTAACAGGCCTGCTGTTATTTCTGTCAGATTTGAGGAAACTTTGTGCATAGGTCATGACCCAAGATTCCTCCTGTTTTGTGTCTTTTTTGCTTCTGAATGAATTCTCTGGTGCTTTTATATTAGTGAACGTGTTCAGCTCTTGTGTCCTGGTGAAAAGCATCAGCTGCAGCGCCACCTACAGCTTAATATCAAACATT
Organism: Aphyosemion australe; assembly: GCA_006937985.1. NCBI lineage: Eukaryota > Metazoa > Chordata > Actinopteri > Cyprinodontiformes > Nothobranchiidae > Aphyosemion > Aphyosemion australe. The sequence goes on along the minus strand of SSNS01000081.1, from coordinate 1,667,082 downwards.
TTAGAACAAAGGGACTATTGCAAAAACGGGGAAGGCTGTTGTTGGTTTAGCGTCCAGGAAACAGCAGAGAACATCTGGGCTAGTAGAAGCTAACCGTTAGCATTAGCAACTCCACCACACAGCAGAACTCCTCCAGGCTTGTGTTATTGGTGGAGATAAAACATCAACGTTGCAGAGCAAACAGAGTCAGTGGTAGAATCGTGTTGCTGTTAGCCAATCAGAGGAGAGATGTCCGGATATCAGGAAGTAAGACTCCAGATCCTGCCGTCTGAAGCTTTTTTCTCCTCTGGCTAACTTCTACCTCCTGAAACAGGAGCACCAGAGCTTTTTTCCCAACAGAAATGGACTCACAAGGCATTCATTTATACTAGCGACCTCTGCAGATGTGTGAACTTGGTCTTTAATTGTTTTATTTGTAATTTAACCTTATTTTAGTCACAGTTTGATCACCAACCCTTCCTAAAGGTTTCAGGTGTTTCTGCTACTCCTTAGGAAAGATTTTTGCCAGATGTTTAGAAACATTTTAGAAACATCTGTCCTAAATGCTGTTTGCCACTTATAACTCATTAATAACTCATTTATAACCACTCTGGTTCTATCTTGTGGGATGCTGTCTCTGTTCTTCTATCTATTAATGAAAAATCAGAATTCCACATTATCTAAAGGCTTGCTGTGTGTTCTACATACCGTCATGCATTCATAACACGATGCAGTGAAACAGCATTTGTCTGGTTCATATATTATATCAGAAAACGGTTGGGTCAATGGATATGTGCTTCCTATAGAAAGCAGGATTATTTGGATTAACTAACGGACTGGATTGTGCTGCTGTGCAGATAAAAAAGGGCTTTTTGAACAGAGCATTCCCCAGCGAGCTGCTCTGAGCTCACTATGAGATGTTTTAAAGGTCAAGGTGCAGCATTTAATCTGCAGGGCTTGAATCAGAGCCAGCGAGAAGGCCAAAGAGCTCATTCTATCTGTACCTGTGTGTACTCACACACACACACACACACACACAGGTTCTATCTTCTCTTTACCCCAGAGAGAGATGCTGCAGATGTGGACAGACTGTTAGCGGAGCCCTGATTTAATCTCAGCTTCATCTCTTTCCTCGTTTTGTTTTCTACATCTTTTATTTTCGTGGAGTAACATAAAGAACCAAATGAGAGAAAATAAAAGATAGAATTCAATCATCTTCCAGGCTTCAACCAAATAGAAAATCTGACAATTAAGAATTAATGACAAAGGATGAGATTCACTGGTGGCTGTCCCCAGCAGTCACCCTGGACAGGGACAGACAACCACTCACACCTGGAGACTGTTTAAAGTCCTCAACCATCCCAAAATCAATGGATTTGGTCTGCAGGAGCAAACCGGAGAAAACCCACAGATGCATGAGGAGAACGTGAAAGGCTGCAGCCGAGTTTTAAACCTGTGACCTTCTCACTGTGAGGCAACAGAGCTACGAACTGCTCCTCCTTGCAGCCCTAATTAACTATTAAACACTGCAAAAAATGCAACATGCATCTAAATGATATTTTTCTTTGTTTTTATTCCATTTATTCGCTTTATTTTGATGTTTTGAACCGGTTAGGTAATTCTGACTGCTTAGGACAAAATATTTAAATATAAACAGACACTAAATCATGGTTGATGGCCATGCTCCAATTATACATCAACTGTCAGGTTTTTCAGAAATAAAATGTGAAGCTGCAGATTTTAGGTTTGGTTGTTTTTCTTGGAGAGTAGACGTAGACGTTAGCTGGGGAAAGGGCAGGATGTGGAGTTTATTCATGATATTCAAACATCTCACCTCTGATTGGCTGACAGCAACATGACTCTTAAAATGTAATAATTCATATAAATATGAATTATTAATCTTAATGATCTTTGAATGTTAATTTAACATTAATCTAGGTTCTTTTACCTGTAAGTAATCCACACACTTCAGAATAATTCAGAGTCAAGAAAATAGTTACAAAAATAAATTTAATACTATATTTCTCAATCAATGATGACACAGGACAATTACTATGAATGATGGTTATAAACAAGATACTGAGACAAGTAATGAGGTGATGTAATGCAAGCTAGATGGTGTTGCAAAATCAGCCATAAGTGTCTTAGATCCTATTATGTTTGGGTTAAATAAAATTTAGATGGTTTAATAAGTTATCAAATTAATAAAGACCATTTGACACCAGCGTGCAGGGCTGCTTCACCTTGTGTGCGGAAGTTCCCGGTGACTCAAAGGTCAGTAGAGGTCATGGCTGACGAGTGTCAGTGAGGAGGCCTCTGAGGTATGAAGAGCTGTAGCAGGCCCTGATACGAACCGATGGTCGTGGGTCACTTCCGGTGACTGCTCGTCTGGTGAAGTTGCTTTGGCTTAGAGGCAGCTTACAAAAATAGTGGATCTTTGGTCAAAAAGAGAGGATGGTTCCTTTAGTATTATTAAGCATCGCGTTTCCCCGGCCGGCCAAACCAAGGAAGCATAGCTTGTTGTCTTAGGTTCACCCTTTGAGAGGAGTGGACCTAGTCAGGACTTGGTTGTTTCAGACACTTGCAGGAACTGATGTGTTCCAGGCCGGCACGGGAGTTTTATTATTCTAATTGTTTATAAATTTGAGCGAATCAAATTTGGACACATTTAGAGTAGGCGTTACCAAGTTACCTCAGACACCAGTTTCATGAACACTTAAGGATGAATCAGCTTAATGTGGTGTGAATCTTATTAACTTAATGTGAGTGCAAATAAAATATTCAAACACAATACTATTATTTGTGAATGATTAATTGATGATGATTAGCATTACTTGAATGAATCCTAAATGTGTAATTAAAGATATGAAATACAGGAACAACATTCATTTTCTCCATCAATTCATTATATTATATGATGATTCAAATTTCACATAATGATGATTCAAACAATATGAATTATACATTCAGGTTATATTTGTAAAAGTCTTTCACGAGTCAGGAAAGATGAACTTTATCGAGAAAGAGATAGGAAAGTCTTGATGTGTGACGTCTCTGTGATAGTTGCAGGGAAATCGTAGACCTGTAGACCAAACTAAAGTACATGACTCTGGACAGATACCAGAGTGTCTGCAGCCTTGACGTCCTGTGAGTTAAAGTGTTACTGAAGTTCATTTAGGAGAAAAACCATGGATTGATGTCGCTACACCACTAAACGTCTAAACGCGTTCCACTATGTGTTGAAGTTGCTAATGCTAACAGTTAACTAAAACTAGCCAATACACACTCTGCTCTCTCTCTTTCCCATGGGCATTCCAACCCTAGGTGGGCGTGGCCACAGATACTAATTTTTCCTGTGACATAGAAGAGATGGCTATTTCTGACCCGACCGTTTCCCCGTTTATTTCCTGTCTGCAGCTAAGGCAGGTGATGGGTTGGAGAACATTTTCACGTTCAGCATGTGTGCAACTTAGAGTGATCATGTTTCAGAAAGAGCACGGTTTCTATGGGAAGCACAACTTGGTCCCATTAACACACCAACTTTTTTTTTTTTTTTTGCTTAAAAACAAATATTTTTTTCTCGTGTTTTTGTAGATTCACATGAATTCATGATAAAATGCAGATTTTGCATCTTTATCCCGGAGGAAAGATGAAACATGAACAAACAGCTCAAGGTGAAATTAATCAGAATTTTTTGACACTGTGACAAAAACTCAGACTGTAACAGATGTCGGAACGGTAATGAAGACAGAACTTTTAAAAAATCCTCCAGCTGCTAGATTTAAAATCTGTGTCCACTTTGAAGAGCTAAATCATCGGCAGATGTGTCTTACAATGAAATTAGTTCAGTCATTAGCAGCACTGTTATGTATTCATTTGCATACCCGTTAATGTAATGAAGCATTTACATCATGTTAAGTACAGCCGAGTAGATTTTCTCTGAACATCATCGGCGCTCTAAGTGGTGCGGATGATGTTCAATTATCTGTATCGCTTTAGAGTTTAGAGAGTCGCCACAAATGTACTCATCTGTTTATCTGTGGCTCATTTACAAACTTACTGATGTTGATTTAGCTTTAAAAAGTCGTGCATGAAATCACATAAAAATGCATTTTATAACAAGAAATGGCTGGAATTATTTTAAGAATCAAATGTTTGATCTGCACATTAAACTATTTAAATAAAGGGCCACATGCCTTCATTTCTATCCATTTACTTTAGTATGAATTTGATTAAAAGTAGAATTGGAAAAAAGACAATAACAGGAGAAAAATGCACGGCTAATTTGAGTTTATTTTGTGCTTTGAAGCCTTGAATCTGTGGTTTTGCTTTCAGCACAGCCACTTATCAGATTTATTTGCATTATCAGGTAAATTACTCTCATTCATCTGGCGGGGAGGGACATTTTTGTTCACAAAAGAATCACATAAAGCAAAACGCAACCATCTGATATCCCATCTTCTGAGTCATTTCATCTATTTTCAGCCCAATTAATTAAACAACAGTCCTAGCCGTCTGAAGCTGTAATTCTAACCAGTAAAATCTGTCACGGGCAGAGCGGTGCAGACCCGAACCTGCAGAGCAGGAAGCAGGATGATTAAACTCACTGAAGAGCTTTAATAATAAAAGGCACCAAAGGAAGAAGCTCGGGGATCCAGCAAAACAAGGCGTTGATCCTGAAGGAAACATGAAATCATGAATAGGAACGGCTGAAATGAGCTTCCTGCACAGAGGACAGCATTTACGTCAAAAACAGAACAAGAATTTTACACAAAACGCTGCTGAGGTCAAGAGAACGGTTCCCCGGTCACATCGTCTCATCCCTCACACCACAGAAACTCCTTTAATCCTCCAATTTCAGCCTCATTTCTCAGAGAGACATGTTCTGTCTTTTACGTGTGCAAAAATGAACTTGTATCACAATTTTAGTTGCTTATCAGAATCAGATCAGAATCAGATCAGAATCAGATCAGAATCAGATCAGAATCAGATCAGAATCAGATCAGAATCAGAAGGGTTTTATTGCCATATGTGCGAGAAATCACAACATTAGGAAATTGCTGCAGAACAAATGAGATATAAGAAAAAACAGGAAATAAAAAATAAGCACAATAAAATAATAGTAATAATAATAATATAAGAAGGCAATAATTAGAGAAACGACTAATATATACAAGACAGTGCAGCGTATAAACTAAATAAAAAAGATTTATTACTGTAAAGCAGTAAATTATAAAATAAAGTAAACAAAAGTAGAAAATGTTCAGGGTCAGGATTTGTTTTACTTCCTGTATCCCAGACTTTCAACTTTAAAGTCAGCAGCTTAATTAGAAACATCTTCCTTTAAAAAAAAAGGAAAGAGTAGAAGACACACGGGAGGACGACAGACAGACAGGCAGAAAGACAGGCTGCAGCATCACCTGAAAAAGAAGTGAAAGACCTGATGAGCGTCTTTGTTCGGATGTTTCCTTTGTGCTGTGGATGAAAAGTGAGACAGGATGACAAAAGGATGGAAGGAAGGAGAGAAGAAGAAGAAACACTATTAGCAGGAGAATATCAGTGACAATATGTTGTTGTGAATTGGACTCCAGCCCTGAGTGTCCGGGTGGGGAAATTAACAATCTGTCTGCTCTTTTTTGTTACTCGCCACTTCCTGTCACTACCTGGTGTTCACTAAGAATCTTAACAAGGCCCAGAGACGGGGGTGGAGAGCGCTGAAGATGAAGATGAAGCACAAGTCTTCTTAGAAAAGTCTGACTGGGTTCAAATCAGACTTATGTTTCATGTTAAAGCTGCAGAGATGTTTACACAACTCAGAGATCACAGCCATTGTTGCTTCTTTGTTTTATAGTTTTAAGATTTTTGTTCCATCACAACGCTGAGCAGATGTTTAGTCGTCCTCTTCTTCCCTCAGACTAAACTTATGAAAATGTTTGGATATAAATCAGACCAAGAAGAGACTTTTAGTCCAAAGTCAGACTTCCAGAGGCCACAACTGGAACCTAAAGGAACCTCGAGGTCCTGCTGGCGACGTATCAGCCTGGGATGAAGCTGCATCTCCATGCAGAGCCCTAAGAGTCCAGACGAGAACCTTAAACTGAACTCTGGAAAGAACCGGAAGCCAAAGCAGATCAGCACAGATTTAGCATGAAGGCGCCTGCAGGCAGGATCTAGTCAGAAAGCTTAGGAGCTGCAGTTTTGACAAGCTGCAGCTGGTTTTACTGAGACAAGCCAAATAAAAAAACACCAAAACTCCTCGTACATTTTCACTCCTGAAGTAGAAAAGTCGACTTTCTGACATGAAAGCTTCAATTCCCAAAGCAGATCTCATCAAGTTAAAGACATAATTATGGGAAACTATTAAATGTGACGATTAAAGCTCCAGTTTGTGGCTTCAAATTAAAAATAAATCTGTATTAGAATGTTTCCAATCTGGATCGTGTTTCTTCATTCAGCTCACCTCCTCTCCTGCCTGTTAAAGCCTCGTTTTATCTTCCATGTCTGAAACTTTTCAGATGGAAAATTGAAGCAAAAGTGGAGAAATAATTGAGTTATAGGAAAAAAAAGTGTTTTATCACATTGTCCCACTCAAACAGCTGGCACAGAGGAGATATTAGAGGACGGATGAGGTGCTGCCAACCTGCCGACACACACACTCACTCCGCTGACTGAACGCGGAGGACGGACCCGCATACTAACATCATTTAGTGCTGCAACAATAAATCTGAGTTTGTTTCTTTTTGATGACTTCAGAAACTTTGTGATGCTGCTTGAAATGACGTGCTTGACCTTTAGGGACACTTTAAAGCTTTAACTTAGACATTTTTATGTTTTTTTATAAGATGCACGTATTTAACATATTTTAATTAAAGCATTACAAGTGACGGCTCAGACTGATTTTTACTTAAAGGTTTAAAAAAACAAATATTATTTTATTATCCATGAAGCAGAGAAACTTAACAGCATAATTAAAACCACGTCTTGGGAATAAAACACAAATTTGCAGAAGACCAGAAGAGTCGAGTGTTTGGAAGAAGTGCCTTTCCTCATCGTTTACAAGTGTTTTCAGCTGTGAATGACAATAAACCCAAACAATTAATCCTGTCCTTGTGGTTTGTACATTTCCCATTAACGACGTGTCACCGGGTCTTGGAATGCTGATAAATTCTCCCGTCTCCCGTTGGAGTGCATTAACACGTGCACGTGTGCAGCCTGTGTCAAAACATTTGTTTCCGTGTGTCTGAGCGCCCGCACCCCTCCCAAGGCTTTAATTAGTTCTCCCGCGGTAATCACTCCACGCTGCTCTCATTATCATTCTCGTTGTCATGGCAACGCGGCCAGGTACCAACATCCCGGGCCTGGTGGAAGATGTTCAGCTGGCTTGTTTGAACACCTCAGCTGTAATTTCTCTGTGTTACCAGAACCAAACACCTGCTCAGCCAGTTCAGGTAAATTTGGTTTCAGATGTCGAGCAACAGTGCTAAAAAAAACATGTTGCTGTCCAGCGTGAAGGAGATCAGGTTATCCCAGCTTCTTCAGATGGAAGAACTTAGAACAGTCCATTTCTGGGGGTGAAGTATTATTTATATCAGGGGTAGGCAATCCAGCATGTTTTAATTGTTTCCCTGCTCCAGCAGACCTGGTTTTAATGATTATCAGGCTTCTGCAGAGCTAGAACAGGTAAAGCAACCACTGAATTAGGTGTGTCGGAGCAGGGAAACAACTAAAACATGCTGGATAGCAGCTTGTCTTCCCCTGACATATATTGTTAGTTTGTAAATGTTGTAACACTTGATGAGGATTCTGCAGTTTACAGGCATCACCAACTTGGGTTAATCTAAAACAGTGGTTCTCAACCTTTTTTCAGTGATGTACCCCTGTGAATTATTTTTTCAGCCAAGTACCCCATAACCAGCGCAAAGCATTTTTGTTTGTAAAAAAAAGACCTAAACCTGAGCACTGTGCCATCAGTGACTGATTTATTAAATTTGGAACTGATAGACATGTGCAAAATTCAAACATTTGGAAAAAAAATCACTATTTTGAACATTTTAAATGTTACTAATCCATAACTAAATGTATTGGAAATATTTATCTTCACTAAAATGTATTGATTCAAGCGTTCATTTTTGCATGGATGCTATTTTTTAAATATATGTATATTTTCTCACGTACCCCCTGGAGTGCCTTCACGTACCCCCAGGGGTACGCGTACCCCCATTTGAGAAACAATGATCTAAAAGTTAAGATGAAGATGCTTCTTCTTTAAGAAAATGTTTATTATAAAAGTATCAGCATGTTTTCTTTGTTATTAGTTTAAAGTACGGACTGCCCAGTGGAGCAGTTCATAGCTCTGTTGCAGAAAGAAAGTTGCTGGTTTGAATCTTGCCTTCATGGTCTTTAAGCATGGAGTTAGCATGTTCTCTCCATGCATGCATGGGTTTTTTATGAGTACTCTGGCTTCCTTCCACAGACTCAAAACATGCATGCTAGGTTCATTGGAGGATCTAAATGGTCTGTGGTGAGTGAGTGTCTAACAGCTTATGGATGTCCCTGTGAGGGACCGGAGACCTGTCCAGGGCATCCCCCATCTCCCACCCAACCACTCCTGGAAAAAGGCACCAGCTCTCAAAAACCTACTGAGGAAGAAGGGGTTCAGACCTTAGATCAATGGTGTTATGGCCGAGCCTGTGTGCTTTGGTTGCTGCTGTTTTCTCCTGCTTTCAGCCACCTCAGCTCTGAGCATTCAGGATCTTGAGGAGAGCGCAGGCAGCAGGGGGCGACACTGTCCCCTGCTGCCTGCGAATAAACAGACAAGGAAGTGAAGTCGCAGACAGCGATTTAGCTCTGAGGATGACCACAGCTGGTGGTCGAAACATCAGCAAGAAAGGTAAAAGTATCTTTTGTGTTAAAATAAGAATCTAATGTTATAATGAAGAAACCAGAATGAACGCACAAAAGAGGCCTCAGTATGATTCTTCTCTGCTCCACCTGCCCCCATTCTAATAAATACCACATATACCTCAGTTCTTAGTTGTCTCCTAAAATGCATCTCCTCTGATAGCAGCCATCTTTGTCTCCAATCACCCTAAACACATTGCACTTAGCCGTGCACACTGGCACCATGTTCTGCACCAGTTGATGCCATATTAGGTCCCAATCGCTCCATCACTCCTGCAATATTGATGCACGATTAAGTGAGTAATGAATTAATATTGAATCTATCAGCTCTAAATTAAACTAAAGTCATTCAAGTTAATGATGTTAATGTGTCAGTCAGGTCACACACACCAGATGAGCAGAACTATAAAAATAAATAAATGATAAAGGGGTGTGATGCTGTGTCAAAGTTCTGGTGCATAAACATCTTCTTCCTTCATAAACTTCTCCTTCCTGCAGTTATTAAAAGTAATTTTTGAATTCCTGACAAATAAAAACACAACAAAGGGAATAAAAAGCAAGACAACACGCCCTGGTTTCCTCTGAGTTCAAATTGTGTTTGCCAGCATCATTAGCTGCGTTATGAAACCGGCGTGTTCTACTTTCTTCAGAGTCTTGGAAGGAGCTGATGGATGCTCCGACTGAACCGAGCGGAGTTCTTTATTTGGTAAAAACTTCCCTGCGTCCTTTGTTTAACACTTTTCATTCATCATCTAAAAATATCCCTTAAACAGCTGAAAACAAGGCGTGTTGTGGTGAAATAAAAAAATAAGGTGCGTGATCTCGTCCCAAAGGAAACACCTGAGCAGCAGCACAGCTTACTGGTGCATTCAGATTTTTTATTGCAGAAGGTGATAATAGTTTTGTTTATTATGTGGCACAACAACAAAAATAAAACAAGACAATAACCATATGTACATATTATATTGGCATGTTTTAATGAAAATTGCATGAAAACTATCATGGGAAACATTTAAAAAACATTTTAAAAGAGGATGTTTTGAATTACTGAGACACATTTTACTAGAATCTGAATATCCACCTACACAAGCTTTACGTCTTGATTTGCTGCACGTTTCTGTCAGGTCCCACTCCTCTTTGCATAAAAGCTTATTAAATTTGTGCTTTACAAAGAAAGACATGGTTATAGTTATTCCTTCCTACATCTTTTGTGTTCTTTGGAAGGCTTCAGTGCACTAGTTTAGAGAGGAATGCATATTCAGAAATGAAAATTCTCTAGCTCACTGAAAAATATGTCTTTAAACCTCAAAGATGCAAACTGTGACAAGCAAAAAGTAGCACTGGGCCCCTGTGTACCCGCATAAGAGAGAGGAGGAAGTAAAAAGTGGCTCTGCTGAAGTTAAACAGAAGATGCTGTGGAGCAAAAAACTCTTAATTACTTAAACTCAAACAAGAAGCAGATACAGAGACCAAATTAAAGTCAGAGCAGGAGCCCTCTCTCTCTCTCTCTCTCAAATATTTTATGATGATCTCTTTATGCATCCTCCTAATGGATGATGTTATGTGACCCCAAATCCCCGACAGCCACTGCTGCCTTTGTTCTTCTGTGATGCCAGAAGTGGGTTTGGGTAACTCGCTGTGATGTCAAACCCACAGCAGCAGCAACACTTGCTTTCAATTTCCTGACAATAATCCATTCATCGTTACATGATTAAAGGCCGAGTTCACAGAGAAACCGGTTTTTACTTGTTCTTCTTCAAATATGACCGATCACTTTGAGTTTAACATGTAATTAGTCTTCTACCCCTATTTCCAGCATTAGCTGCAGTTAGTGACATTTGTACATCATAATGTCAAGTTAGCATTCATGGACTCCACATTGGCTCACGACGGGGAAGGCTGTTGTTGGTTTAGCGTCCAGGAAACAACAGAGCACGTCTCAGCTAGTAGAAGCTAACCGTTAGCGTTAGCAACTCCACCACACAGCAGAACTTCTTCAGGCTTCATGGTGGAGATAAAACATCAGCGTTGCAGAGTCAGTGGTAGAGTCGTCTTGCTGTTAGCCAATCAGAGGAGAGATGTCGGAATATCAGGAAGCAAGAGTCCAAGTCCTTCCTTCTGAAGTTCATCTCTCCTCCAGATAACTTCTAGCTCCTGAAACAGGAGCACCAGAGCATTTTTCAGCACAGAGATCGACTCACAAGACATTTATTTATACTAGAGGCCACTGCAAGTGTGACATCACAATAAGGGACCTTTTCAAAATGCTTGTAGAAGCAAATGATCCCTGACACCAAACACTCAGAGAAAATGGACGAGTGTTTCTAGAAGCGGCGGAGACCCATAAAGCAGCACAAGAGGATCAAAACAGTGAGATTTCCATGTGTCCCTTTGAAGTCCGTCAATTTATAAAGTAGCTTTCAAATGAACGACCAGGAAATATTTAGACATTAAATGGGTCGTATTTGTTCTTGGAATGGAAAAACGTTCTAAGGTTCGACCCCTTTCTTCAGGCTCCCCCACTAGGGTCACAGAATCTGATGCAGAATATGGTACAACACCGGCTCGCAGCACACACAAGCAAACATGTAGACCAGCTTTTCAGAGGAACAGTTTGATGGATGGACATTTCAGAGGCAGTAAAATCTTTTTTTTTTCTTTTTTTTTTTTTAAAAGCATTTAAATGTATTGGTTGCCATGGATACATGAAGAGCATTTTTAAAAATATGGCAAAAATGTTCAAGAAAGAAAAATCTCACACACTACATTTAAAGTTGTTTTAGGATGGCAATAATATACTCTCTCTGTTACTAGTAGTTAGCTTATCCATCCAGTCAGAATAAATCCCTCATTAAAGACATTAATGTTTCCATAGAACCTCACGTTAGAAGATCCAGACGGCCCAGATGCTGATGCTGAACTCAGGTTTCCTCCAAACGACCAAATAGTTGGAGCTTTGTTTCAGATCAGAGGGTTTTCTCCTCGTTACCTGAAAGCTGCTCAGGAGCTTCACGGGTAATTCCCAGGAGCTGCTTCTTCAGCTGGAAGGATTTTAGTCCGGAAACTCGACCATGAAGATCTGCAGCAGCAGTTATCCTTCTCCCAATCCCTGAAGAAGGTCTGGATGGTGATCAGATGGTCTCTTCTGAGAACACGAGACCAGGAGGAGAACCTAGTGAAGGTGTCAGAATTACATATGTTCCATGTTTTTAATCGCAGGAATCATACGGCCCATTATGCTGAAACTTCTCAGACACAACTCTTAAACCCAGATTTGTTGCTCATAAGATCTGAGAGCAGAGTTTAGCTTTTTAATAAGAAAGGATCTTAATAAGGAGGCACCAGGAAACTTTGATAATTGCTCCATGTTGTTCTGCAGCTCGCCGGCTCAGCTAGTTCCATTAGAACAGGCTGTTCGTGTGTGTGTGTGTGTGTGTGTGTGTGTGTGTGTGTGTGTGTGTGTGTGTGTGTGTGTGTGTGTGTGTGTGTGTGTGTGTGTACCGTAGATCCCCCTGTGCACTGAGAGGCTGGTAATTGGGGATATACAGCGAGTCTGCTGACACATGACTTGTTCTAGCTGGGAGGGCTGGATCCTGCTTTTCTTCCACTCCTTTATTTCATTCATGTCCACTGGGCAGAGGAGCACAGACCAGAGAACAAAAGCTGTTAAATCACACAGCTCCAATTTCTAGCTGCTCCCACTTAACCAGCCTCGGATCAAACCAGCTTTCATTTCTGTCGGCTCTGAAAAAGGGAAAGAAGAGGCAGAACTTACATAATGATGAGGCTTTTATTCCTGTTCTTTACTGCTGATGAGAAGATGTTTAATAAAATAAAATCCCTTTGCCTTCGGTTTGATTGAAAACTGTTCTTTCAGAGCTGCTTTGTGGTGAAGTCGTTCTGTTGTACTTCAGAAAACTCATTTCCATCTGGTTTTTCTTCGTTATTATTGAAATAAGTAATTTGTTTGCAGTAATCAAACATCACAGACGTATGATGCAGCTCAGGTAAAAACATGACGATGAATCTGTTGTTTCATCGCTTAAGAACTAATATAAATCCCATAATTTAATATTTATCATTATTCCATTAAATAGGGGCGGCAGCTCATCTCTGGCGTGCCTCTGTCCTTAATGAGGAGATGGCGCTGACCGTGGTCCTGAACTCCTGCTCTCAGGTCAAAGAGGCAGCGGCTGTAAACAAATATTAAAATAAATTCCAGGCACTTTTATTACAGGTAGGTATACACTGTTTGTTTTTTGTAGGTAGTTCTGACTAAAAGGCACTTTACCCAGCGTCTGACCTGCCGGGTTAATTGTAGCGTAGTCTGGAGCAGGGGTCACCAACTCCGGGCCTCGAGGGCTACCATCCTGCACGTTAGCCGTTTGTTTGCTCCTACACACCTGATTGAGTAACTAACAGCCCTGTGCACAGTTAAACATGGTAAGGAGGGGATTTAATGACTCCATTCAGGTGTGGTAGAGCAGGAGTCGGCCAAAGGTAGAGGAGAGCTGCAGATATTCTCCGTCACTGTCTCAGGATGAGTCATCGTTCAGGCTGCAGATCCCACACAGCCTGCCAGGAGTCTCATTGCAATGACTTAAACACATGTCACCACCTCCTCCACCTGCCTTCCACTTCCAGGTCCTGGTTCGGTCCCCACCACCACCACCCCAACCTTTAACAGCTCTTCTCCTCTGATGTCCTCCTCTCCTTCCTCGATGGTCCTGCAGCCTCCGTCTTTATGTTTGGTGTCTCCTCTTCCTCAGCTCGTGTTCTAAGTCACTGAAATGATGCTAACAATGAGCTCTAAAGTCTAGAAGGATGTTCTGTTCTCATTAGTCATATCTGAGCTCCTCCAGGATGATTCACTCATGCTTTTGCCCGTCTCTGTCCACACTCAGAAATGTTAGCTTCCCCTTTAATTTGGCTCTTCCTTTTTCATGACATGTCTTCTGTTCATGGAGAATTTGTAAAAGCAGCTGAACAAAAATCTCCACATTCATGCAGATTAAAGCAACACTAAAGCGTTTTTGAAGCCTAAAGCTGTTGCTTTCAAACTGGTTTTGGTGTTTGTTCAGCCAGAAACTTCAGAAAACCTATTTAGTGCTTTAAGTTGGCTAGTTTTTGTTCAGGACTCTCGCCTTGTTGAAGTGAATGAGAACCCGTGATGCTTGGTAAGCTTTTGTATCCGTCTACACAAACAACAAGACAAACAGGTCAATCAATAACGGCCGAGGCTGTAATTGTTTTACACGTCTGAAGGGAGGAAGGTGACGTTTCACCGATGAGAATCGGGATGAATTCACGTGAAAACATGCGGTTTAACATTTGCATTAAATGTCACACGTAAATATTTAATGATGAAATGTTATGTTGCTTTTTGTTTTTCGGTGTTCCACATAAAACGATTAGCTCCCACGGAACTAAACGGGACCCAGGAGGGATTATTCCCTTTTCAATTTGTTTTTCCTTGAAATGACATTTACAAACCACTTCCTGTCAGGAGGAATCTGACCTGAAGTATTGAGTAAAATCCTGAAAACAAAGAGTTCAGTTTTATATTTAACATATTTTAGTTACAGTATAAAAACCTTTTATCATAAATGTGAATTTAAATCGTTTTACTTTAATTAAAGCAGACGTCTGTAGATAACGTCTGCAGCCATGAGCTCAGAGCTTTGCAGGAACCAACTGGAGTGTTATTGGGTTATTGTGGGCATGATGGGGTCATAGCAAAGGCAAGAGGCCAGTCCGGCGTCAGATTCTGGATAATCAGGCAACGGCGGTGCACACAAAACCTGCATCATGGATACGCTGCCACTGTGCCCCTCTAGGTTTGACCTTTCTGCAAATTAAACCACAAAATCCCGTATTGCTGTCTGCCGGGAAAGGCTTGTGATGTCTTCTTACTGCTTGTAATTCAGTTCATGTTGTGGGATTTAACCTTGTGTGTTTTAGATGAAAATCAGAACTAAATTATTTTAAAAACAAAGAATTTTTCTAGGCTCTTTGTACCTGAGAAAATAGCAAAGATGCAGAAACAGCCTCAGAAGACGAGTCTACAGGACTTTTAGACACAGAAAAAGCTCAAAGTTCCACCTTTTTGAGCTCTGAGACAATAGCACTAGTGTCAGTGATGGTGCTATTTCTGGATACAGCTCTCCAACTCTAAGTTCAACCCAGGACTCCGCCTCCATCACCGATGAACCACCGTGACCTCACAATGGACGTTTTGAGCATGCTCAGAACTATTATGGAAATATCACACACTAGGGAACCCTCTGTGTTCCTAATACAGGAAGAGACCACCTATGTTCCCGCTTTATTTCATAACAGAGTCATTTTCTGGTGGGGAGACTTTTGTAACATGTTGCTTAAAGATGGACAAGAAGGGCTCAGAGTAGATCTGCTGCTCCTCCACATCAAGAGGAGCAGATGCCTCATGGACGCCTCCCTGGTGAGGTTTTCTGGGCCCGTCCAACCGGGAGGAGACCTAAAGGACGACCCAGGACACGCTAGAAGGATTGTGTTTCTTGTCTGGCCCGGAAACGCCTTAGGGTTCCCTAGGATGGATGGATGGATGGACGGACGGATGGATGGATGGATGGATGGATGGATGGATGGATGGATGGATGGATGGATGGATGGATGGATGGATGGATGGATGGATGGATGGATGGATGGATGGATGGATGGATGGACGGACGGACGGACGGACGGACGGACGGACGGATGGACGGATGGGACACTTTATAAATAGATTTTTACCCCTCTTCTCTGACTGCTTTCTTTTCACATCTCATCAGGTTTAAAACATCAGTTTGCGAATGTGAAAGTCTATCAAACTGAGTTTTGAGGAAGCTTTCTCTGATGAGAGATGAACTCAGGCTGACAGGTGTGTGTGCCGTCAGACACACACACACACGCACGCACACACACACACACACACACACACACACGGTCCCCCACCAGAGAGGCTGAGACACCGAGCATATTCTTTGGAAAGTAAATAGTTCCTCTACTTTTAAACACACAGAGCCAAACAGCTGACGGCGAACATTAATCACACAGATGAGACTCAAAGGTTCTGAATTACTCATCTTGTTTCATCTCGCCTCAGACACTTTATTTGATAAATCTCCTCCTGTTTCACCGTCACATGCACACACTGGAAAACCACAGCAGTCATGCGGGTCAGATTTGAAATCTCATTTAAAATCGATTTATTTAAAGATTAAAACCTGATGTCGGGACATGATGTCCATTAGCTGTCTCTGAGCTAACAAGCAGCCCGCTTTAGTCCTCATGTCCTGCACGGAGCTCCAGGTGTTCCTTTGAAATCCTCCTGAAGCATTTGTGATGTTTTCTTCGTGCATCATTGCAAAGTTTGAAGAGTTTAGCTTATGGCAGCTTTGGTTTTACAGTTCCACAGTTCCACGTAGGACTTCCCTTTTATTGATGCGTCTCTACAGAGCACTTTGTAATCTCCAGGCAGCACAGGGGCTGTAATAATTCCACATTTAAAACCTCCTGACTGCAGCGAGCAGACATCCATGAAGATACGGGAGCCTGTTCATCTTTGTTTTATAACCTCCTGAAAATAAAATGAGTGTGAGGTATTAAAATCACATTACAGTATGGAGGAGAGGACGGGCTGAAATGATTTGCTCGTATCTTGCAGTGACATTGTCCTTGTGTTCAGGTTCAGTCGCTTCACGGTGGAGATTCCTCTTTATTTCCTTGTTGCATAAATAAGATTTCATCTACAGAGCTGGAAACAAGTTTCAGATTAGTAATGAATGTCAGTCTGAGACACAGATGACCCGAGAAAATCACAAGAACAAAAAATAAAAAATTATTAAAAAATATAAAGAGGGGGCAACGTAAAAATGTTTGCTCTACATCTCTTTCTCCTTTTTCTCATCTTTCAGGAGTTTGACTTTTCCTCACTTTGCAGCTTACAGAGGATAAATCAAAGCTAAAAGAACAGTTTCAGTCCAAACTAAAGCTTGGTTGTGTCTGAGTGACCCAAGGTCTATGATACTAATAATAAAAGCAACAATCATCACATAAGTGTGGAAGAGCAGGTGTTCTGATTTAAAAATTACATCTGAAAATATTGTTTATTAAGTTTTATTGACTGTAAAAAAGCTACAAAACAAACTGCAGTGACTCATCTTACTGGTTGAGTAAACATTTGCTGACTTTTATTTTAGGTGAAACGCTGTAATTGAATTGAAGCAGAAACTGCCCGTCATGTGGAAATGTCTGACTTTGATTTAAATATAAGAACAAAAAACCAAAAAGAAACAAATCAAGTTGTCTTCTGATTAAGAACAAACTCTGCTGGTGAAGGTTCAGTCATCCAGGTCATGGTGATCCAAAGGGGTTCGAATGAAGGCAGCTGGACTTCTTTCGCTTCCTGAAGACATTTTGCTTCTCATCTAAGGAGCTTCGTCAATTCTGACTGGAACATGGGAAAGTCAAGCTTATAAACTGTAGCTGTCTGTTGGTTCTAAACGAGCTGAAACTGCCTATGAATACCCCTCTTCCCTGCCCCTGATGAGTCGTTGATGTCATTAGGCCCTACAGTGCAGCTCTAAACCTAATTCCAAAACAGTTTGAAACTAGGTCACACCCTCCTGCATCTAATCAGAACCATTTCAACACAATAGGGCCACGAGGCCTTGTGAGGCTACTCAGACCAGCTGTCTCTTATGCTGAGTCAGGAGACGAATCAACTAACTACAACAGAAAAAGAGGACTCAAGAGGAAAAGGTGTAATCCAAATAATCCATATCCATAGAAAACAGGAAATAAAAAAGATTAAATGTTGAACAAGAAAAACAAAAGATATATATTAAAACTTTATATTTAATACAGGAAACTGTTGGAAAAAATCAGCAAGACATTCTTTACATAAAAATGTGATGCAAAAATAAGATAATGTGCAGTTAAAAGCTCTTTATGCAATCAAACACAGTTGTATCACGAAATAAAGAATGCAAACAAACTAGCTGAACTTTATCTTTAGAGCCTCCTAATTCCACTACTGGAACATTGAAGCTCTTTTATTTGTAACTAGTATTTTCTAAACTGAGGTATTTTGTTTTTATTGCTTGTCTGTGCAGTTAGTGAGCTGTTTCTGCAGTTAGGTAAAGAGTGGGATGTCTGTGATTGTGTGTGTGCGTGCGTGCGTGTGTGTGTGTGTGCATGTGTGTGTGCATGCATGCGTGTGTGTGTGTGTGTGTGTGTGTGTGTGTGTGTGTGTGTGTGTGTGTGTGTGTGTGTGTGTGTGTGTGTGTGTGTGTGTGTGTGTGTGTGTGTGTGTGTGTGTGTGTGTGTGTGTGTGTGTGTGTGTGTGTGTGTGTGTGTGTGTGTGTGTAGATCTATAACACAATCGATAGAACAGGAAGGAGGTGTAAACTGTGGGGAAGGAGATGTTTTCATGAGTAATTGTGGAGCACGAGGCTTTAATAAACATTTGATGTTTCACTGCAGTAGAGATGCTGTTTGTTTTCGTGGATGAATCAAAATATTACAGTTTTGTGTGAACATCGATGAACAGGATCAGCAAACCGGCAGATGGAATCTTTACTTTAATCCAGTATCCTGAGGGTAGCAATGGAGAAAAACCATTCTGTTTTAATGGGAAGAACCAGCAGGACCAGTTCAGGCAGCCAGTTTCCTCCTGAGGGTACCATTACTACACCAGCTAACAAATGAAAAAGGTCACGCAAAAAACATCCTTTAAAGAACAAACACAGCTACAGAAGAAAACAGGAGGAATAAAGTCAGAACTGAGGACAAGCAGGTGAAACACATCCGTACTGACGAGGATCCATTTTAACCAGAGCTGCTATTTCATCAGTTTATTAAGTGCTGTTAAATCATTCATCTGTTTCAAACAGCAGTTAAAGAAAACTTCTGTACACACACAGTTAGCGTTTACATTAGAGATTACAGTCTGAGCTGAAAAACTCAGATCATTACCTTCACCTGCAAACTTTAGGAATGTGTTTGAACATTTTAAAACCTCTGAAAGAGTTTGTTCTGCACGTCATGTGACCATTGACTGCATATGGATGAACCGCGCCATCACCCGTATGTTTCTACACAGCTGAATTGAAGCCCAGTGGGCGGTTCCCACCACCGCCACCTCGGCCGCATCACGTGTCTCGTCACTCCCAGAACATACAAGAATGGAGCGAGGGGAGGGGGGCTGTGAGGGTGGGGGCAGATGATTGACATCCATCAAACGGTAAGACGATGTAGCTACGAGCTAACTTAGCTTACCAAAGCTAACGTTTGGCGGGCACTTTTAGCCAGAAAGCCACAGTTGAGCCTTCTAGGCTATTAAAAAATAATAATGTTAATATTTTACAAAAAATGCATTTAAAACAATCAGTGAAGTAAGAAATGTTGTCCATTCACCCTGTGCTGTCTGTGTTGGCCACCTTGTGTTTTAGTTGCAGACGTAAATCTGACGTTATTTTCTCAGAATTTCTTTGTGTTTTGTCTTGTGGCTCCAGAAGAAGTTTTGCTAACAAACACAAAAAAAAAAAACACATAAAAATCAGTAAATAAAAGAGTCGTATAGTTGCATTCATTTTCTCCCCTGAAAAGATTCCTTGTATCTCATCTCTGGTGCACTTTAGAATATAATTCCTCCATGTTGCTGCCATCTCTTCAACAAAACGCTTGAAAGCAAGTTTCTACTTTTACTAGTGAACTCAACTGAGACAATAAGTAGAGGATTTAAAACCAGGAAATTCAACGTTTCATGATTCATGTTTAGTTTTAGCTTCCTTGTGTTTCAGTTCTTTCGTTTAATTCATAAAAACACAGCAGATTATTGTGCGTTTCCCAAATCCAGTGAATTATAGATTCACCTACCTCTGCTTGTCTGTGGTGCAACTGGACAAATATACCTTTCCTTGACCATGAAGGTAAGAGGTCAATCACAGCTGAATCAACCTTTTGATCCTAAATAAACTAGAAATTTGCCACTAAAACAAGTAATAGAAATTTCACATCATTCCTCACTGCTCAGGGTAAAGCGCATCAATGCAGAAGTCTTAAAATCTCTTATGTAACACAATACGGGTTTAGCAGAGAGGTGGAGAGCTTAGATTGATGATTGAGCTCATTTAAAGCTGGGAGAATCCTTCATGTTGCTTTACCATAAAAACAGAAAAGAGCTCAATAACAGAGAGAAGGGGATTACACCCAAACACACACAGCAACATCTAAGAAGATCCACTCAGGGAACACTTTCTGCTACGATACACAAGGTTCTGGAGACAGAAAGGGACGTTTGAGAAGGTACTGGGAGCCATGGTGTCAGCACTTATAAATCACATAATCCAGTGTGTGTGTGTGCGTGTGTGTGTGTGTGTGTGTGTGTGTGTGTGTGTGTGTGTGTGTGTGTGTGTGTGTGTGTACTGGCTGCTGCATCAAAACATACAAGGAACATAAAGTCAGCATTAGACAGGGCCAGCATGCGGTCAGCTGTCAGGTGGCTCAGATCTAACACACCAGATCACAAAACCTGGAAGAGGTTCACACACACACACATACATACTCCCACTTAGAAAAGCACACACCAGCCACCAAACTTCACTTAGAGATTCAGATTCCAATTTTGAAAATTACAGAGTGACTCTCCTATGAGAGTCATTAAAGTGCTGAAGTTCTCGTTGGCGTAAAGCTGCTGGTTTTTGTCTTAGAAAAATTTGGATTTTTGTTCTTTCAGTCAGAGATCTGATTGTTCCTGTGTTTTTTTATGTAACCAGAGCAAGAACAACATATTCTGAGGGCTTATTAAAAGTGTTTTCATTCTGAAAACATGGACGCTCTTGACTAAGACCTGCAGCTTTCTGTGAACACAATAGAAAAGCAGGGGAGAGAGGACACAGCCTTGTGGGACACCTGTATTAAAAATGATATAACTGGACATCTAACCATTCATAAATGTTGGCTGAATTCTATTTGTTAAAAAAAGAGCAACAAAAATTGTGATCTGGTAAATTCTCTTTCAGAATAGTCAATGCAGAATGTGTGGAATTAATTTAGATTTCACAAATCAAAAAGAGCTAGAAATGTGAAAACGTTAGGAGACAGCAAGACGACTGAGGAGACACTTGCACGATTGGTTTTATCTCTTCATTCCAACTTAAAGGTGCAGTTTTCATTCTTGGAAAAGGTTTTCCCAGGATTGGATGTTTCAGAGGTGATTAAAACTATTCTATTTGTGGATGGGTCCGTTTTTTTGTTTTCTTAAGACTAATTTATACTTCTCCATCTTTGTCAATATGGATGCATGCAGCGCCATGATGCGTCGTTGCAAGTGCTCTCCAACAGGCATGCAAGGACGGACGGAGTTCTGTTTTCTAAACATCGGTCCAACGACACTGTGAGTAGAAGCTTGTGATTGGCCAGAACGCCGCTCCCTATAAATACGTCACCAGCACCGCCATGGCCCCGCAAAAAAATAAAGAGAGAGCCGAAGAAAAGTTTATTCACCCGTGACTGGAGGAGTATAAAGATACGCTGCACGCGTTTTATTCAGCTGGTGCCTTTTTGCAACGACCATTTTAATTCTATAATTACTCTGAAATCTTCAGTCAATTAACTAAATTATGTCTGTATGCCTTCACCAAAGATGCTGCTGACCCTAAAATAAAACCATTTATGTGAGAGCTGTCTGTCCACGCTCACAGGATCAGAATGTTCACTTTTCTCTCTCTCTCACACACACACACACACACACACTCTCACACACACACACACACACACACACACACACACACACACACACACACACACACACACACACACACACACACACACACACACACACACACACACACACACACACACACACACACACACACACACACACACACACACACACCCACACACACACACACACACACACACACACACACACACACACACACACACACACACACACACACACTCACACACACACACACAGTGCAACCATTCTTCATTATAATGAGCCAAAGAGTCATTCGGTTTATCTGTCTGTTGTAGGGTAAGCACTAAACACACAATGATAGCAGAAACAAAAACACACACGACACACACATGGCACACACACACACAACCTGTGCATTTACCTCTGGGAGTGTCTACCTGCTGTTATTGATGATGTCATTAAAGGGAGGGAGATATGGGGGGAGCTTTAATGAGAGCAGGAAAAATGAAAGAGGGATCAACTAAATAACAAAGACCCACACCAGGCTGCTTTAAATATGTAGAAGTTGTTTTCTGGACCAGAACGTTGGAGCGTTTCCATTCGGCCAAAGCATGACTCAGCAAAATGCTAAGAAGGCTGATTGATTTATTCCACTGACTTTATAAAGTTGTTATTTTCTGCTGCTAGACCCGACTGAACTCTATTCTTGTTCTGCTTTGGGAGTTTGAATCTTGGCTGACTTTGATTTATGATCAGCCAAACGTTCCCCAGCAACACACACACACACACACACACACACGCTGATACAGAAGGGATGATGTGGAAATGAATAAATGTTTCATAACAGACAAAACTCACAAAGTTCTACCAGGAGGATCTAAAAACACAAAGAGGAGACCAGGAAACCTCCAGGAGGCTTGAAGCACCTCAGCTGAAGCCTTTGGATGAGGAGGAGCAGCGGATCTTCTCTGGGTCAGAGTTAGGGTTAACTCTGGGAGGAAAACGTGCAGTAAGACATTTTGTGCCTTCACTGATTTTGTTTTATGATTCATTTTACTCATAATCTGTTTTACAGCCTTTCTTCTACACAGCGATGTTAATCTGACTTCTTGTCCTGCAGCCTGCATGCGTCCACCACCCAGAAACCCACACTTATCATTCGCCTAACGTCAGTTCAGATAAATACATTGATCCAAATATTTGTAATCCTCTCTCTGAAGCAGAGAAAGCTCATGTCTGTATATTTATCTACATGGAAAGTTACAGAATTTACATTTAATTCCTTCAGACAGGAAGCGTTTCGATGGATCTGTGATACGAGGCAAGAAAGAAGAGTCAGCATGAACGTCCATTAAAACCAGAATCTTATTTAAAAAGCTCTAAAATTGTGTCGGCCGCATAATGACTTTAAATCTGCAGGTTGACTTTGGGGGAGATGTTATGAGTGACACTAATTAGATAATCAATTTCACAGGAATGATGCATTGCTTCAGCATCAGAGAGGAGATCCAGCGGTGGAGGAGCTGTTCCTCATTACTCATCCGTCCTCGGGCTGATTTATTTCACTCAAGCTTTAATCAGTTCAATCCAACATGTTTTATTGCTTGTTTGATGTGTTTTTATGCAGAAATACCAGAAGATCCTGGTTTATAATTCAACCAAGAAGAACTACACAGAACTCAAAGGTCAGTTTCATTAAAGGGTGAAGAAAGACAATAAAATCATTGTAATGCTGCTTTTAGAGCGCTGAAGGAGGGGTGATAATCCACTGAGCCTCACACACCTGCCCTGCATCACAGCTCACCTGTTCCCTCACTAATCACCTCCCCAATCAGCGCTCTCATTTATTCTGTTCACACCTGTTTCATGTCACTGTTGCATTTTTAGACTTTACCTACTGTTGCCTGCACCTTTTCTCCCATTTGTGAAGCACTGTGTGATTTTTATCTTGAAAGGCGCTTTACAAATAACCTTTTCTTCTATTACTACTTCTTCTTTGGGTCCGAACTCTCCAATTCATAACAGAGTAGCACACCTCGTGTGTGTTCGGATGGGAACAAAATCACAGATTATAGCAAAAGTGGCACCAGAAATGTCCCCGAAACAAACCAGCCTTCTGAAAACATCCAGTTCAGAGGAGAAGAGGAGGTTGATGTTTAAAATGATCATGGTACATAAAAGTTGTGTCATTAAAAGAGTAAAAGCTAATAATTCCAATATTACATTACCGATATAATAGACATCCCTGTTGCTAACGTCCATATGAGCTGAGCTTTGTTTAATTAGCAGCTTTTGACTTCATGCAGCTAATTATTTAGTGCAATAATTAATGTTTAAGCACTGCATAAGTAATGAACATTATTTTCTAAAAACAAATAAAATGATGCGCTAGCTGCATGGTATTTTAAATCTAAATTATGTTTTTTGTCCAAAACAGATCTGTAGATCACATTTAGATCCTTACAGCCAAAAATCTGCTTTTATTGGACCAAAATATGTTTTTAATAAATAAATAAGTGAAGCTTTCAGTGTGATCAGAGATGATGAAACCAGGGAACTCCCTGTTTTATCTTCATCACAGTTAAAAGTCTTCATTAAACCAACAGAAGCTAAAAGACATGATGAATAAATGATTGCTGATCCGACTTGATTTCATTTTATTTGCAGCTTTTTAAACTCGTCCTGAAATCTGAACCTTTCTGACTCATCAGCACCGATCAAACTCAGAAAGCTTGATGCAAATCAACCAACGGTGACAAAAGTGCGTGAGCTCCTTTTTATTTTCTTCATCTTTTCTTCTCCTCAGTTCAAAAACCCGTGAAACAAAGAAGAAGCATGAAGCTGAAATCACACAGACGTGAGTTTGAGCCGTTTAGAAGTGTTTTAGTGTTTTAACCCTTTCAGTTCCATCATATCACACAAGAATGATGTTATTTATTACAGCTACTCGCCTCTCAGACATGTTTGCCTAAATAAAGTTAAACAACTGTTTATTTAATTATTATTACATTATTGTTACTCCAGATTACATAATAACCCGTAAAACTCAAACGTATCATTGCTGTTTTAGTTTCAAATCACAGAGTAAAACCTGCAATCTGCAGATTACTATCTTATTTTTAAAAAGGCAGAATTATTAATGAAGACAAAGATTAAGAAACAGAAATATTTAACCTGGAAGATGGTTCAGGAACTAGCGGAGGGGAAGGTTTAAAACAGAGGAAATAAATGAAATAAAATCATGAAAAGATGTAGATGATCAACAATAAATAAATAAAAATAAATAAATAAATAAATGTTTCAGTCAACAACAAAGTGAAGAATGGGGAAGATAGATGATAAAAGAAGCGACACAGAGCTGATTTCCAGCTGATGAATCTCTTCTATACACGCACACACACACACACACACACACACACACACATTGTCCCTGTGGACTTTTGTGTGTGAATTGATGTTCCGTGGAAGATGAAACAGACCCCTCTGGGTAGAAACAGCTTCACTAAATATCTCTCCACCCCTCCGTGTGTGTGTGTGTGTGTGTGTGTGTGTGTGTGTGTGTGTGTGTGTGTGTGTGTGTGTGTGTGTGTGTGTGTGTGTGTGTGTGTGTGTGTGTGTGTGTGTGTGTGTGTGTGAGGCATCAAGGGAAGCACCACTCACTATAAAGCTTCACCTGCTTTTACCTGATTTCTGACTTTAGAACAAACATTCTACAGGATTAAATCTGTTTGGGAGAATAAAAGCTGCTACATCTGAGTCCACCTGTGGGTGCAGCTAAATCCATCTTCATGAGGGATTTGGACCCTTCTGGTGGGGCAGATGTTCTGATCTGCAGTCCTAAATCTCAGCTAACAGGTCCAGCAGGTGTGTTAAATGCAGCTTTCTTTGTGTCTCAAAAACTCTCCTGATTTATATCTGGATCCTCAGCCAAGGTCGTTTTTCAGATACATTTTCTTCTGTTACTGATCCAGTTTCTGAGACACACACACACACACACACTCAGAGGAAATCAAGTTGTCATGAAGCGCTGATCCTCTGACCTGCACTGAGAATATTTTAGCACAGAGAGAAGGTGATGCTTCCTATATTCTTTCAGGAGAAGTGAAACTAATTGAAGTCGTAATCCCAAATCATTTGGGTCAAGTTCTGTGGTTCAAACCATGAAATTCAGCTCAGAAAAGCCAAAGTAATTGGAGGAGATGAACAGAGTTCATCTTAACAAGACCAAAGTGGCCACAGGAGAAACATGAAAACACCCTGTGGGGTTTCTTTCACCTTTTCACTGAGAATTGATATAATTTCTGCAAAAACTGCACTTTTGGAGCCTATTCTGATTGCAGTTCTGTGTGTGTGTGTGTGTGTGTGTGTGTGTGTGTGTGTGTGTGTGTGTGTGTGTGTGTGTGCGTGCGTGCGTGCGTGCGTGCGTGCGTGCGTGTTTAGGGTTCCAGAAAACTGCTGATTCAACAAAAAAGTGCATCCAAAAATGTTCATGCTCCTTTTTAGGAATTCGGTCTGAGAAAGATCAAATTTACCTAGATACATGTTGATGAGCCATAGATAGATAGATAGATAGATAGATAGATAGATAGATAGATAGATAGATAGATAGATAGATAGATAGATAGATAGATAGATAGATAGATAGATAGATAGATAGATAGATAGATAGATAGATAGATAGATAGATAGATAGATAGATAGATAGATATTCTGGGTAAATTCACAGTTTTATGTTAAAAACTGATCAGAAGTCATTTTGTTGCCTCTACTTTTATGAGCTTCTTTGGTTGCAGCAACGGGCCATTTTGTGTCTTTTTGTTTGATTAAACAGAAAATCTGCATCTCTGTGACTGACAGGATGAAACTGAGGCAAAACATGAGGAAGCACAGTCAGGTAAATAAAATATTGTAAGTTACATAAATGGGTGTTGTGGGTTTGTATGAAACGGGTTCAGCTATGCAGAGATTTCCCCTGCAGAACAGCAGCCATGTCCAGTAAGAAGCGTATCTTAGTCCTGAGAGTCCACCTAAATGGCACTAAACCAAGAGTTTGCCCCAGAAGTAAGAAATCTCTGGAGAGAAGAAAAGGAAACGACTTTGTAAAGGATCACGTTTCTCATGGATGGATGGATGGATGGATGGATGGATGGATGGATGGATGGATGGATGGATGGATGGATGGATGGATGGATGGATGGATGGAGGGATGGAGGGATGGAGGGATGGATGGAGGGATGGATGGATCAGTAGTTTGGTCGATAGAAAACAAAATTATCGACCTTATTTTTATTTGATAAACAACCATGAATTATACAGTATAAATAAAATATTAATTTAATGTATGTTTGTGCATCAGAAATACAATTTCTACACAAAAGCTGATACATTTTTGGTAAAATGCATTTTAAGCAGCAAGAAACTTGAGGAGCCACTTGTTGGGGAATGGAGCCTGATCCGATACCTGAACAACAATTTAAAACAGATGCTGTAAGAGTTTAAGTGCCATCTAGTGGCCAAGTTGCGTATTGCAACTAAAAACCTCTAAATTTGTTGGTTAAAATGGAAATGCAGAAATCCACATCAACTGTTTGCTCATCAACAAACCCCATTGGAAGGGTACTTCCAAAAAATAATAAAAAAAAAATATGCAGGATTTTTTTTGTCAGTAACATGATTAAACATGCCCTCTAGTGCCATCCTGGATGGTAATAAGGAAAGGCATGTTTTACGATGTTTAAGCTATAAATGGAGCAAAGGAAGAAGGCTGAATGGATATCCTACCCAGAAATAAACTTATCAAAGATGCCAGATCGATATTCATCTAAGATGGTCAATGTAAACAATATGGATCCATACGCCCTGAGGGCAAACAGCTGGAGAGCCGATGCAGGGTTGCTGGATTTAATCTCATTCCAACCAGAGGACTGCAGGAACGCAAAGGTAAGAAAACAGTAAACTACTGCATCAGCTTACTTCTGTTTGCATCTTTTATTCTTTGGTTTCAAACAGAAACATCCAACATGCTGAGATAAATTAAGCATTCAACCGTTCTTATAGCCCCACAACGATGTAGCTGTAGAGAATAAAACCCAACAGAAGCCATTATGTTTGAATGCAGCGCCTGAAGAAGTCGGCCTCATTAAACAAGTTTTCTGAGCAGAACTGAATGTTCAGAATAACTTTCCGGATCTGCAGCAACATGTTCAATAAGTCCCCACTCCACTTCCTGATGGTGTTTTCAGTGGTCAGCACTGCAGAGGTAAGAAATGAGCTGTCCTGTTTATCTACCAAAATAGATTCTGTAATTCCCCGAGGTCTAGTTTAGAAACCCATTTCATCCTGCAACCACAGGAGCGAGGTTGGCTCAGCTCACAGGGAGCCATCGGGTGGTGGAGGAGATGGCTTTATTTACCTCCTTTCACAGTTTTCCTGGTTAACTCTGAACTCATGTTCATGGAAGTTCATTAAAGCAGAGAAACCTCAAAAATACGTAGGATGGTGGCCCTTTAGGACCAAGATTTAACGCTACTGTCATAAATCTAAATAAAAAGAAGCAGATCAATAATCTGAATTTATCAGAAATCTGCAGATTTAATTGTAGCTTTGCTTAAAGGTGCATGAAGTATGAATGACACCTGTGGTCAGGTTT
This sequence comes from Aphyosemion australe, assembly GCA_006937985.1. Taxonomy (NCBI): domain Eukaryota; kingdom Metazoa; phylum Chordata; class Actinopteri; order Cyprinodontiformes; family Nothobranchiidae; genus Aphyosemion; species Aphyosemion australe. The sequence continues at coordinate 1,638,826 of SSNS01000081.1, read as the reverse complement.
GGGTACTGCAGTCCATGATTCAAAACAAACCAGGTTTGAGGACGTAGAATTCAGCCAGAGGAGAAAGTGGCAGCAGATTTGGATCTGGACTCTTACTTCCTGATGTGTGGACATCTCTCCTCTGATTGGCTAACAGCAACACGACTCTACCACTGACTCTGTTTGCTCTGCAACGTTGATGTTTTATCTCCACAAATAACACAAGCCTGGAGGAGTTCTGCTGTGTGGTGGAGTTGCTAATGCTAACGGTTAGCTTCTACTAGCCCAGACGTTCTCTGCTGTTTCCTGGACGCTAAACCAACAACAGCCTTCCCCGTCGTGAGTCAAGATGCGTGAGTCCATGAATGTTCAGTGACAGTGTGACGTAGATCTGTCAGGATTTTCTAATCCTAGAGTTTCACCTAGAGTCTATTTTCTATCAGAAGCTAATGCAGGAGATAGGTGGAGGAGACTATTTTCATGTTCAGCCTGCAGGAAACACTCAGAGTGACCCATTAAATGGTTTCTCAGTGAACCTGCTCTTTAGAGCCAACATTTGGGCTCCTTTGCACAAATAAGGACACCTGTAGAGCTGCAGTCCGAGAACTGGCCTGAGCTTTTTGTAACCTTCATGAATGACATCCACATCAACCATGTTTTTGTGTTGGAACTGGAGGAAACAAATAACTGTGCATGAAGCTAATCACTCACATTTTCTATTATTGTCTCACACCTTTAGTTTCTTGACGATGAGGGATGCAGTGGACCAGTTTCCCGCTCTGTCACTCATTAGTATCCCCTCCATACTTTGCCTCTGGACTTTGTCCTGTTGTGATGGATGAATTAGAGCAGAGTAGCTGCTTGCTAATCAATCTGTCTGTCAGCAGCAGCAGCAGCGCTCATGCATGCAGCAGTGCTTGTGTGGAGCAGAGAAAGGTTATTAATTCATATACGGCTCTGAGGATATTCATATTTAACATTATTCAGATGGGATGGATGTGATTAAATATAAAACCAGTCCAACCTGAGCAGTTTAACTCATTATCATCAATATATGATCGTTAAATAATGATGATTTTAGTTCCTGTCAAAGACAGCGTGTTCAGTCACGTTTTAAAAGATGTTCAACAGATTCACCAGGTGAATATTCTGAGTTCAAATGAATGAGTTCTACTTTATTTTAGTTTCTTTTTAATATAAGTTTAATAAAAATGAATCACCAACATTTTACTTGTAAAATATTTTCCTATTATCATAATAATTTCATTATTTAAATAAAAACAGGCAAAAATCAGATCAAACCCTGGAGAATAAGTGACGTAGGAGTTAAGTCTGACTCTCAGTTTGTTTTCTGACCTTCACTGGATCCTAATGCGTCCGAATTCCCAACAAAGCAGCTCTTATATCAGTCTCTGCCCATTTGTGGTTCTGATTTTGATTATTTTCAAAAAGCTAAAGGTTTGATTTCAATCAAACACTGATTTTGTTGATGACCTTTGACCCTTTCTGCTCGTACAAAAACCAGAGAGAATATTTCAGACGTCTAAAACAAAAACCTGCCCTCATACTGGATCTTTTGTTTTTGCATGATGTTAAAAAGATCTCGTCACCATTTTGACCTTTTATAATTTCACCAGGTCACAGGCAGCATAAACACTCATGAACACTCAAGCTGCAGAAAACCCGTTTACGCCCATGCACCAAGGAGAAATAAAGCTTTAGTTTACCCTATGTGAGCTACGGCAAACCTCATTCATTACAGCTAATAATAATAATAAATCCATCAGCTCATATTTTGGGGTTAGAACCAGCTGACTGCATTCCCGTAATAACCAAACAATTCAGATGTGTATAACTGACAACATTTTGTTCATGTTAATCTTTAAAATAATCTCTAATCTGCACGTGTGTTTATGTTCTGAACAGAATCAGAATAATTTCAGATTACCTGACGTCTGACTGATGTTTCTGCAGCCTTGCATGATCGACGCTTCTCTTTTATTTCCCGTCTCTGCGCTTTTCAGGTGAACTAAAAATGAGAGCCGTACGTTCTTTAATGAGAATTATCTTCAAACATTCTCCAGCTCCGTCCTCCATCTTTTCAAGTCGTCTTCAAAGATGTAAACAGTCGAGTGTTTGCAGCAAGAAATAAAGACAAACTGACACATTTTACACCTTGAGGACTTGTATTGAACTTGTAAACATCCGTGATCAAAGCCGTTTCTGCTCAGAAAAGGAGGAGAATCACTTTTTTACTTCATCCCAGCTTCTGCTTTGCTGTGTAAGACTTTTGCAGGAAAAATGAGAACCGTCAACCTGAGCTGCAGACGAAAGTTTTATTTTTATTTTATCAATTCAGGATTCAATCTTCTGGTCTTGTGCGCTGTGGTCCGAGGTGAAAAATCCAGTAGATGTCTGGTTTAGATGCCAGAGGATTTATGATCACGCTCTTTAGTTGTGAATACAACAGACGAGAAGACGCGGTCATAAATCTGCAGGAGCTTCAGGGGGACAGCATCATAAACCTCAGAAAGAGCGTTTCAGGGATGTAGGAATCAGAGAGGAGCCTCCATCACTTAGATGTGTTTCTGTTAAATCACCAACATCATCCACAGCTTTTAGACCTCCACGAAAGTCATCTGTGTGGTTAGAGGAGCTGCAGTCCAGCGTTCACTGGTCTCAGCACATTTATTAGACTGTTGTGGAACAGATAGGACATTTTTGTTCCGTTCTAAAATACAAAAACACTTTTAGATGTGTTGGTGCGTCGAAACCTAAAGGGAAAATAAAGTTGAGTTAACCCTTTATTTTGTTCCTGACTGAATCAAAACACAACTTGTTTTATTTCTTTCCTGTTATTATTTCCTGCTATACAAAAAAACCCTGATCTAACAAAACCAACATAAAGCACGTCTTGTTCCGCTTTTTGCAAACTACAACAAATCTCTGACTATTTATGTAAAATAGGGGGTGGTTAAAAAATGTAAGTAATCTTTAAAAGTTTTGAATTTAGCGAATCTGAGTGCATGTTGAGATCTTTAGATCCTATAATGATATGACAAGATGTGACACATTAATATGAAGGAGGTGTGGGTTTTCTCCCAGATCAAATTACCAGGAAATGTTTTTAAACTTTTTTTTTCCTAAAGAAACAGAAATTACAAAAGAGAGCGCACTTGTGAGTGTTACTGAAAATATTGTGGTGATTGTTCTGCTGCATTTTGGTGTTTTTGGTTTATTTTTAGTTTTCTGCTTCACCTTTAAGCTTTCTGATGAAACCTGATAAACCTGGAAAACTGTTTTTATTTTTAAATTATCTTGTGAGCAAATGTATCAGAGTTTACCTGTAGTCTTTAACAGGTGTGCTGGAGAAGCTCCTGTAAACGGATTTAAAAAACTCAAACATCAAAAATGTTGATCTTGGCTTTCTATGTCACAAATGTATTTATTTACACTGCTGGTGAATTTAATTGTTTTATTCTTGTAAAATCATGAAAATTCAGATTTTCTCTCAGAAAATTGCAACATCAGAACATTCAGGAAGAAGGAAAGGCAACAGCAGAAAGTCTGAACTGGTTTTAGTCGGAGGTCAGACTGAAGGCAGAAGGTCCAGGAGGAAAACTCAGACATCCGTCTCCCTGGTGGCACTCCTGCTCCTCCCGGGGAATCCTGAGGCATTCCCGGGTCAGACGGGAGATAAAATCCCTCCAGCGAGTTCTGGGCCAGCCCTGGGATGTGCTCCAACTTTACACAGCACCTTTTCAGGTGAATAGAAGTTTAACAACACTTTCTTCTTTCCTTACACAAACTTCTAAGTGAAAACTCCCGTCAGACTTCACAAAGGAGCATGTCAGATAAATCAGGAGTGACACAGAAATAAAAAGTGTTTCTAAAGGCCAAAGGTCGGAGTGTTTGGTATGAGTGTGGTGCAGCTGAAGGGCTGAGGGGAATGGTAAAAGTCAGTGGAGTGTTGCATCTTAATGATACATTCTCAGCTGTCATCCCGTGTGGATGGAGCTCCGTGACTGTCAGTGCACACCAACATGTGCACGTCTCCGTCCAGCTGCTCCTGCAGGAAGCTGCATGCCGTGCTCCTCCTCCTCCTGCACGTTGTTTTCTTTCATAAATATTGCACCTGCACATGAAGAATGATGAGATTTTCTTTCCTCAGGACTTCTGGATGGTGACAGGTGAGTCATCGTGTTTTGTTCCTGGTGCTTAAATGGACCCGGATCAGGCTCTTGTTTTAATTCAAAAGCATATCTTGTGCAACAGGGTTTGAACAACAAACCATGCATGAAAGGGTTAAACATCTGGCCTCATTCAGATGCTAATTTAACTGAAAACTTTATTCAAAAAGCCGTCTTCAAGTTTGTTTTTGTATCATTTTGACTTTTCTTCAGCTTAAAGGTCAAAAACAAAAAGAAAATGGAGACAAACTGAAGGAAGGAGGATGGTGAAATGTGGGAGAAACACTGGAGAGAGAGGCACAGATAGTCAAATTAAAGGGATTAGACGGCTCATTCCCCCTTAATTCCCTTATCACCTCCTCCCACAGTGGATGGGCCTGCCACAGCAGTGTTTACATGACCCCATATCCTGCACAAGCCAAAACAGGCATGGCCCACATTAGGCTAAATCTGCTGTTTACCTGACATAATCCCTCCCAGACAAACTATCTGCAGCTACCTGGGAGTAAACACACCGTCAGGGTTAGAGTTCAGTCACTGATGGAAGAGGACCTGCCTCTTCTTCTGGATTAGAGGGTGGAGGTGGAGAAGCACCCTTTTGCTCTTTAAAGCAGAACCATATCCTCCCTGCCCTTATTTAAGTACGTCTGGAGCAGCTCCATGCTCTGTTTGTTTACACTGTGGACCAGCTGATTGCACAGGAGCCCTCCAACATATAGGACAACAACACGCCTCCACAGAAACCAGAGAGCTGAACAAAGACGATGCCGAGCAGACAGACGGGGGAGAGGAGGTGAGTCTGAAGAACAGCAGCAAACTTTACGACCTACTTTACAAATCCAAAGAAAGAAGCTTGAAATATAAACTACTTTTTAATTAACGTTCCAGATATTGCATCTGACTAGATCACGATTAGATTTTCTTTTTTGTTCTCCATTTTCTGCCCACGTTGTGAAGCTGTTCATAGTTTCTCACCAGCAGTCACAGCTGATCATCGATGAGTGTCCACCTTGTTTATCGGCTGGGATGCAGCAGACGGCTGCAGCTGCAGGATGGATGCATCAAACTGCAGGATGCAGAGTAAAAATGGCTGTTTTGATGAAAATGGAATTACAGAAGGTTCAGGATGCATCTCAGCTGGAGGATTTCTACTGGCTGCTTCAGCATAAAGCAGGAATGTTTTTAGAGGTTGTTCAGGAACTGGAAATAAAGAAATATCTACTTTTTCTTTTTGTGAGACCAGCCTTTTCCTCCATCTCCTGACACGTCTGACTCTGGATGTTTTCTGTCACATTCAGAAGAGTTTAGCTGTAGATAAACGCATCTCTAAGGTTGCTTTGGTGCAAACAGGAAGCAGCTAAAATCATAAAAACTGATGTTTATTTCCTCTAAAATATCAGAAAAAACAAGCAGCAGGTTTTTTATCCAATACTTAGTAAAACATTAAAGGAAACATCCTGAACTTTGCTCTTGAGTTGAGCACAAACGTTATGTTCCTCTGACTTTAAACAAAAACAAGCAGCATCACTCAGGTCTCACTGATGTTCCGGTTCTTCCCGCCGGAACCTTCTGCTCTCCGTGGAAGACGGAGATGTTTTCAACCTCTTGTTTGGAAGAAAAAGTCTCTTTGTTCACCTGAAACAAAGACGGGATACAAATATTCATCCTATCGCTTTTTCTCCCATCCATCCATCATCCTCCCTTTTCCATTCCTTCCCACACTATTCATCTATTTTTCTACCCATCAATCCTCCATCTTCCTTCATTTTTTGGCCTTTTATGTGTCCCTCTCTTCCATCCATCCTTTCACCAGTCTCCTTCCCATCACTTCAACTTCCCTCGTTCTCCGTCATCCATCCATCTTATCCATCCCTCTTTATATCCATTAATCCCAGTTTTTCCTCTTTTTCCTCTTTTGCAGATGAAACACCAGTTCTGATTCTCCTCCTGAGCCTCAGACGAACATGAATCCTAACATGACATCATACCTCATGTTCTACTAAACCTGAATAAATGCTGCAGGGAGCATTTGAAGATGTGTGCAGAAATCTGTCTTTTGCACACATCCCGAGTACGTCCTCATGACAGACTTTTGTTTGTTTTATGGTGAGAAAAGACAACAATGAGAAGAGTTGAAAACAGGAGCACCCGACACACGGAGGACAGCGAGAGAGCTTTTTGTGTGATGAGAATTTTAATTGTGCAACAGAGTCGGTACTTAAAAGCCATTTGTTGCTGGAGAGCTGTCACAAGACTGTTAATCAGAGCACGATGAAGAGGCGATAAGAAACAAAGCAAAGCAGAGGGCTGTGCTCCTGATTTACTGCAGTAATATAATATTTAGCCCAACATCTGAGGGTGAATCAAACAGCAATTAAAAGCAGATTAAGGAACGCTGCCAAAGAAAAGACGGGGAAGGAAATCGATTGGAGGCAGAGGAGCAGGTTAGAAATGTTTTTTTAACAAAGCAACAAATAAGAAGCAGAACGATGGAAGGAAAACAAGCATGATAATGAAGTAATAAAGGGTACACATTATAACGTCAAATCTATTAATCCAAGCAGCTGAAGGTCACGTATTTGACTTTTTTCATTATTAAGCTCGACTGTCTGCAGGAGGTTTTGTGTTTGTGAGACTTTTAGTAGCTTGTTTAGACACACAGGGCTTCGGAAATTCCTAAAGACGTTTCTAAAAATTCACAAACAGAATAAATAACATCATTTGGACATTTTGAGACTAAATTGTGGTGAAATGCACAACAAAGTGTTGCAGGAATCTCACCCTTTATTTGCAGTTTTGTCAATTATACAAATTTATGGTGATTCCAAATGACAGCTGCAATATTTGATCACAGTTTAGTGTTTAATTACTCAAACTTAAACGAGACATTTGGACTTTTCTTAAGTAGTAACAGTTTTATGGTCGATACAAACGTTCTCACATAAAATGATTTCAGCAGTTTTATTATTGACAGTTTCAGTACCTTCCAGAATGAGTCGTTTCAGGGCTCTGTCACTTTAAGAAAACAGGCTGGAGCTGGCCACGCCCACCCATCCCCTGATTGGCTGCTATGATGTGAGAAGCTCCTATATCTGCGAGGGGCTTGGAGACCTAAGTGGTAAGAGGTGAGGTTTTGCATAAGATGTCCCCTTTAAGGCCCGTTTCAGTCCAGATGTCAGACTTAGTTTTTAGTGTTTGTTTCTATTTGATGTCTTTCAGGTCATCTTTGTTAACATTTGAGCCTACTCAAGGTCAGGTAGGCATTGTCCAAAGTCCAGTTATAGTCCTATTTTACATATAAGAGCTCTAAAAATGTAAATGTCTTTTTGTTTTGTTTTTCCCTTTTTGCAATAGTTTAAATGAAAATCTAATCAGTTACCATCTATGATTAGAAATAGTGATAAAAATTTCTGCTAATTTATCAGCCGAGTCTTAAAATAATTCACTTTGTTACTCTAAATGTCTTTATTGTCCAAATTTGAAGATGTTGAGACACTTTTACATTCTGTTTCTGTTCAGCGTTGCAAAACTCTTTTTCCTGCAGAGGTGCAATCATAAAAAAACTAGAGGTGGGACTCGATTAAAAAAATTAATCTAATTAATTAGAAGCTTTGTGATTAATTAATCTTGATTAATCGCATTTTAATCGTTCAAGAAAATTTGCCCCAAAGCAATTTTTTATTAAAAATATTGAGGCAGAGAATCAAACAATAGATAAGGACATTATTATTATTATTATTATTATTATTGTAAACTCAAGCAGTTTTAATTTCTGATTTAAAAAAAGCTTTTCAATTGTATTTCAATTCAAAACCATCTGAAGGATTTCACCTCCGTCTCCATAACATTTTGGTCAGCTGTGAGCTTCAGCTACTGTTTGTTAAAATATTATTTTCAATCACTGTTTTCATTTAGTTTGCATTACCCGTCACCGTTTAGCACCATTTGGGCTCGTTACTCAATGATCCAACAGAATGAAAATGCATGATTAGAGTTAAAAACCAAAGCTGTGTTGATTTGCTCTTTTGGGTAAGTGGAGGGCTGAGCGGCAGCACTCGAGTCTGAATCATTGAATTCACACAAAAAAACGGTGTTTGGCATTCAAAACGGGACGCTCGGATAATTTAATCTAGCACAGAATTGATGCTACAAATGCTTGTTGGTTTGCTTCATTAGAGCCGCTCAGTCATCAGATGAACGTGACTCAAATACACGTCTGATCTTGTTGTGACACCGAATCCCAGCCCACCTGTTAGGGTTCAATTGGACCCCTAAAAATGAGCCCAATAAAACCCTGTAGATATGATGAAGCCCCCGTGGTCCTGCTGCCATCGTTTGATGTAGCAGGAATCCACAGAGCGCTGCTTTTCCACTTTTCTCACCTCGTTTTGAGTGGATTTCACCGCCTCGCCCTGGGATTCAGACTAATAAAAAATACTTGTTCTCTTGTCAAGTGGCAGGCCTTTTGGCTTTGTGAGGGCCGCGGTGGGCGGGAAGTTATTTTGGTAAATAAACCTGAAACAGACCCACCCCCCGCACCTCCCCCAGCACCTTAAAGTTAACCAGCCTTACATTTCTTTGCAGTCGGTCCGTGTTGTATTTCAGCCTTTATCTGAGTCAGGGTGGAGCAGGTAGACTGAGAACACCAAAGGAGGACGGCTGTAGTCGCTCCTCTGGTTGTTTTATTTCTGTCTGGGTTGTAAAGTTAGGGTGAGGTGTGATAAAAAGTCTTGATTGTGTCTCTGACTGAACCTCATTGTTCTGAGACACAAGTTCAGAGAAATGTTTGAAAATCTCAGTTTGTCTCCAACAGGTGGATCTCAGTGAGTTAGTGGCTGAATGTAAACCTGCTTTATTTGCAACCACTCGGCTCTACCATCATTTCTCAGATGCTTTTAAAGATAAAGACTGTTATCCCTCAATGTAAATGAGTTCAAGAAGCACCACAAGTTCTTATGGAGATCAGTGTTAAAGATGTCCTAGAACAAGGTTGTTTTTCACAATTGGAAACCTTGACCCTCATATGATGCTTTGCTGGGGCTCAAAATGGCCCAGGTGTCCTAAAAAATGGTCAAACACAGTCCCATAATAAAACTTCTAAGTAGAGCCCTGAATGGGATTGCAATCCCGCGTGACCCAGAGCTAATCCTGCAGGAGAGGGCAGGTTGGAGGTTCCAGCAGGTGGGAACAGGCAGCTAAAAAGAAAACCACGGTTCCTTTAAAAGATGACGATTGCACCTAGGCAGCTAACCAAATAAAGGAGAATATGAAACTGAAGAAAGGAATTTTAAAACAAAGGACAAAGCTTTGCCATTGGTCAGAATGACTGAATAATGGATGAAAAAGCCCCGCTCAGGGCTCTACTACAAAGTGTTTGCCCCGCCCACTCTACCAGGACATGAATATTAAATGAGTTGCATGCTGATTGGCTGGTTTACCCTAAAGTCTCTATAACTGCCTGAAGCTAATAACTCTGTACAGGTGTGTTCAGTATCTGGATAACTCAGTAGGTGAGCGGTGGATCCATCTGGTTTTCCCTGTACATCGTGGAACGTTACGTGTGTTTCGACATTTTTCTTTGTTGTTTTTCTCTCATCCAATAAGGATTATTATTATTTATATGCCATTCACAAGCGCATAGCACAACACAGGAGAGCCACCCCTTCAGGCCAAGACTCTGCAGTCCACCTACACCTGAAGGACAAGGGACACCTTTGAAGATGACAAAGTCCACATTCTGGACAGAGAAGATAGACGGTTTGAGAGAGGAGTGAAGGAAGCCATATTTGTGAAATGGGAAAACCCTACATTAAATAGAGGAGGCCTCAGGTTTCACATTTCCAGCACCTATAATGCAGCTCTGAACCTAATTCCCAAACAGTTTCACTCTAGGTCACACCCTCCTGCATCTAATCAATACAACGGTTCCCACACAGTAGAGGTTAACGACTCCTCAGGAGGTAGGGAGGAGGGGTATTCATAGGTAGTTTCTGCTCATTAAGCAACAATAGACCTTGACTGTCCCATATTCCAGTCAGAATTGACAAAGCTCCTCGGATGAGAAGTGAAACGTTTTCAAGAAACCAAAGAAGTCCAGTTGCCTTCATTCGAACCCCTTTGGATTACAATATTACTAGTTTACACAGGAAAGCCGGTCAGAGATGCCAGACTTTTGGTGCATTAGACACCCCATGTTGCCTTTATTCAACAACAACAAGGTAAATGTGGCTTAGCACTGCTTTAACAATCAAATGCTTGATTTTAGGAACTCCCATTAGCATAACTAACAATAAATAATTACCGTTTTCCTCATTTTTGTCCCTCCTAAGTGATCTCCATCAGATGCTAAACGATGAGCTCAGTGAACACATTTAAGTCAGAACTTCTAACAAAATCCTTTTTAGTATCAGGAACTTGTTCAGCCAGATACTTGAAAAATGCTCTGTTGTTTTCTCATACATCAAGTGTGTTTTGCATCACTGACAGCCATGCAATCTGCTGTTCAGCCTAAGCAAAATATGTAAATATAAGTGTGATGAATGGGAGTGTGTTCTGGCTGGTGGACAGCTTTAGTTGGAAGGGAAAATAAAAGCAACTTTTGTCTTTGCTGGAGAGAAAACAGGATGGGAAAAGGGAACGCACCTACAGTGTGTTGGGTTTAATATCCTGGTTGAATAAATTAGCCTTGAATTGAATCAGTGAGTTTCTGTTCAGGGACGTCACTCCTGATCTTATCGAGGAGGTAAATCAAATCTAACGTTCTCTAAAGTAAATGTGTTTTTTATTCTGTTTTTCTTTTTGACAACCTTGTTTTTAATACCTGTAATCATATCAGTTCTGTGTTTTCTTTAAATTAACTCAGTTTATTGAATCTGATCATCTAATTTTTTAACAACCATATTGAGCTTCTTGTGTTTTCACAGCTGTTGCGTCCAGATCTTTTAAACATCCACGTTATTTCACGATGAACCAGAGGAACTTGTGGATCCATTTTTATAGTTTGTGACACATAATTACCTTCTGTCAGATGTCAGGACGGAGAAAAATGGCTTTAATTAGAATTAATTTCATTTCTAAGAGGATCATTTCTACTAAACTTAATTATAATAGAATTCATCTATTTCTCACCTCTCTGTGATAAACTTTCGTGAATGCTGTTCAGATAAAAAGACGTCTCACTGTCTCATGATCAGATCTGTTCTTTTACAGGAATAAAAGCAAAGTTAAAGGGTTTAAATTCAAATGTGATGGAAATTTGTTGCATTTCTACAGTTTTTTTAAGTCAAATCTTAAAAAAACAATTTAAACAGATAAAATCGGACGAATAAAAGTTGGGATAAAATACTAAATTGAAGAAGCATCACCCAGATCAAACAGAGCACAGTAAACCTGAACAGGTGCTTTTGAAATCAAAGGCAAATGTGGGATTTTTCAGGTCAGTTTGTTTGGATGTGCATTATATTTAAAACGTGTTGCAGCCTTTAAATGCTTCAGATATATTTTTGTCAAAATAGGCGTCCATCTGCAGGAGAATGAGCAAATTAACAAATATTAAACACTACAAAAAACAGGAAGAGCATTTATTTATCACAAGGACAAGCGAGAACAGAACTTAAATCTGCTAGATCAGGTCACAGATGCAGGTGATGGATGGACGAGATCAGGGAAAACAGCTGGGACAATCCAACAGAGGTGGGTGTGGCCAACCTGGCTGACCTAGGCCACGCCCACACGGAAAAACGGCCATTAAGGCAGCATCAGCTCAACACCTGGTGACACCTCTGAGGATAAAAATTTAAGTTAAAGTTAAAGTCCCAAGTATTCGTCACACACTGGTGAAATTACATCTCTGCATTTGACCCATCCCCGTGGTGGGGAGCGGTGAGCTGCAGCTGTGGCCGCGCTCGGGAACTATTTGGTGGTTTAACCCCCCAATCCAACCCCTTAGTGCTGAGTGTCAAGCGAGGAGGCATTGGGTCCCATTTTTTCAAGGTCTTTGGTATGACCCGACCGGGAATCGAACCCCGATCTCCCAGTCCCGGGGCGGACACTCTACCACTAGTCCACAAGTAAAAATGTTTTCTGAACAAAAGATTCTGACGATTATTAGAAATAGAAAACATAATGAACTAAATAATTCAGTTCACATGGAGATTTTCAACAGAACAGTTTTCTGGTTCCCTGCGAGCCGCTTTCCACTCCATAAAATATATTTGAAGACTTATTACATCACCACAGCCACTCCTGACAGAGCCCGTGTGTGTAATATCTGAGAAAAAGCAGCTGAAAATCTCCTGCTGTGAAATATAAATATTTAAGTTCTTTTGGAAAAAGTCCAGACCAACTCTGAACGTCTTCGGCGGTTCCTGACAGCGACAGCAGCTTCCAGCTTCTTCACTGAAGAGCCTCAGAGCAAAGAACTGAGATCGTTTTTAATCAGTTCATGAGGAAAACTTTTCCTTAACGTTTTAAGCACGTGTGTGATTCAGGTGTGGAGCCGTTACGGCACCGGGATGTTTTAAAACGCAGCAGAGACACCAAGGGAGCCGACTGTCAGACGCTCAGCTCAGGGTTAAACTGTTTGACCGTGAGGCAGAGATTATCTGCTTACAGTCGTGTGTGTGTGTGTGTGCGTGCGTGCGTGCGTGCGTGTGTGTGTGTGCGCGTGCGTGCGTGTGTGTGTGTGCGCGTGCACGCGTGTGTGTGTGTGTGTGCGTGCGTGCGTGCGTGTGTGTGTGTGTGTGTACATTAAATCAGTGTAAATGCCAGCAGTATCAGTCAAACTGAAGGTCAGATACATTCCCTGACCTTTAGACCCCCATCAGCCTCCGTCTCTTCCCTCCATACTTACCTTCCTGTCTTGTCTTTATTTGTTTTAGCTGAAATGCAGCTTTTAACGGTTCTTTTCATCTGTGTGACAGAAAACTCCTGCCGAGACAAAGAATGAATAAACACGACATCTGGAGTGTTTAGAATATCAAATGAAGCGATTGGGAGCAGATTTTGAGGTCAGGGTGTTTGTAGATTCTGTTCAGTAAATAAAATCCTCCTCATGTTTCCAGTCGGCCACGAGCTCGTATCTGAACTCAGACATGAGAGAAGCATTGATTTTTTCTGACTTCTCAGCAATAAAACAAATAAATGTGGGACTTCTTCCTATTTACAAATCGCCATCAGGCTTTGTAAAATGACCCTGTGGCCTCGTCTCATCGATTCAGATGCCGTCTCATCCGGCAGCTCCGTGTGGACGGATAAATGTCCGATTTGAAGAACTGGAGATATTCTTTACAGATACATTTTATAGTCAAGTGTTTCCTGGAAGGACGTGGTTAGAAAGATCCGAGTGGATCCTGGCACCTCCCAAACCCTCCATCGATCCGACTGACCAGCAGTTTTTACTTCCTCGTCTTTTCTTTCTTGTCCTCGTCTCAGGGATTCAATCCCAGGTTTTTCACCGTGTAAACGGTTTAGAGACGCTGGATCTGAATCTGAGTGGAGTGCAATAGTAGTGTTTAGAAGTGGTTTCTGGTGTAAAAAACCTCAGATCCAGTGCGTGCGTTCATTTGTTTCCCTTCTCTGCAGTCTAATCTCAAGAATACACAGTCGGGTTAGAAAGGACACTGCGATAATGCCCTCCATCCATTATGCATGTGTGTGTTTGTGAGTCTATGCGGCGCGGCGGGTTTATCTGTGACTTTAGTAGAAGCATTTGATCACACACAGGTCAGTGGTTTCTCATGATAATGGCTCTATTACCTCTTTGTCAGCTCTTTACTCACAGATTCCCTTTAAAGACTTTTTTTTGTTTGTTTTCATCAATCCTGCAGCGACCTGCACAGCTTCTCCATCATTTTGGTTTTATTGATCAGCTAAAGTAAAAGAGACAAAGTTCACGGAGAAACCGTTTACTTGTTATTTTTGAAATATGATCGGTCACTCGGAGTTTAAGATGCAGGCTAAACGTGCATTTGCTGCATTAGCTACCGTTAGAAAAGAGACGTGGAAAACATCCGTATTAGAAATGCCAGACAGATCTACGTCACACTGTTTTTTCCACGCCAGAGTTTTTCCCATCGACTCACAAGGCGTCTGTTGTCAGAGACGCTGGAGCAGGAGGAGGGTGCTGTCCATGGTGCTGATCCCCGTTTCCCCTCCGGGTCAGCAGCAGCCGTAACACATCAGACGTGACATTTAGGACACTGGAGCCCGTTTAAGACAGCAGAAATATTTTTGATTTTTTTGTTGATTTAGACTAGCCGTTAGCTCGTCAATCCTAGGATGTAAACTATTTCTCATGACAGAGGTTGTTCATCATGGTGGCATTAAAGCATCAAATTAAGATAGATTTGTTTATGTGCTAATTATTTTATTAATGAATATTTAAAGTTGATGTTTGAATTTATTTAGAGTTCATGAATAATTGTTGTTTTAGGAAATTTCTTCATTTCCAGAATCCTAGATTGTCCTGATGCTCTGTGATGAACTGGCATCTCGTCTACATGTAATCCACCTCTCACTCATTCTTTTTTTATTGGGCGTGTCCCTTCAGGGGTTCAACAGCCAATCATCTGTCTCCATTTAGTCCTGTCTTCTGCATCCTCTGCCCACACACCATCTAACTTCATGTCCTCTTTCACCACATCCATAAATCTCCTTGTTGGTCTTCCTCTCAGCCTCCTGCCTGGTGGCTCCAACCTCAGCATCCTTCTAGCTGTGTGATCATCGTCTCTCCTCTGGACATGTCCAAACATCTCAGTCTGGCCTCTCTGACTTTATCTCCATAGCAACTAACATGAGCTGTCCCTCTGTTGGACTCCTTCCTGATCCCATCCATCCTCGTCAGTCACAGGTACACCAAGCAGGTGTCACTTCATCCTTTTCATATTTGTTATGACTGAACTCGTTAGGCCACAACATAAAACTGAGACTGAATGCAATTTAAGTTTAAGAGTTTTTATTAGAAATCAGCCAATTAGAAGCCGTCACCAGACCAGCAGTGGTGATCTGGCTGTGACCTCACCAAACCGGCCCTGGGTCTGAACTCACAGCCACCTGCGAGGGCGTGTGAGGATGCAGAGGGATGCAACTAGTTTATAATCACCACACCTGCTTTGAGTTTCTCGTTATCTCTCTGGATAATTGCAAGTTTTTAACTTCCTTGTATTTTCATATGGCTCAACAACGTTTTAGGTTTCTATTGATGGACTTCCTGTTGCTGTGGTAATAATTACCTTCTGCAGGTCTGCTTGATGCCAGATTTAGGCCCTTTTATGGCCATATACAAAATAATGAAATAAAATAATCTGTGCAATGCTCAGAATCAACATTAAGAGTTCATTCCCAAATCTTTTAGGTCTTTAAACATCACAAAACAGAGACAAGCTGAGGTTCGTTTCATTTAGATGTTGCTGCACAAACAGAATGTTTAAATATAAAGTGAAACAGTAGTATTATAGTATTGTGTATCTTTTTAAAGGTGTGCCCTAGTTGCCTGCAACATAAGCATGTTCTCTTTTTCCTCTGCTTTTCCATCCTTCCCACTTTCAGCTTCTCTTAGCCTTTCATTTTTCTGGCTTTTCTCTTGATTTATGACCAGTAGCCATGCTCATACGCTCATGCTGTCTCCAGGCACAAAGAAAGAAAGGATAGTGTTTCATCTAAAGCCCTGCAGGTTACTAACACATGAATGGCAACCAGAACAATAAACACAGAGAACAATGCATGCGTCTGCATCCTGCTGCTCTCATTACAAAGAACAGATGCTGCTGCAGCTAAACTATCCTGCAACTTGCACACACTCATACTGTGATGCATCCATATGGGTTCATGCATAATTTACATTCATAAACATACAGATTACTCAGATAATCAGATTACTATTGATTCCTGCAAATATGTCAGAGAGGAAACCCTAAAAGATTATCTTTATTTTTATGATTATTTGTAAAAAAAAAACGTGTTTAAACATAGCATGAATGAATTAATCCCATACTAATTACCATATATCAAAACTACTCAGTCGTTGCTCATAATGGGATTAATTAATCCGAGTAACGATGAATGATTTTTAGAAAATGCTTCTCGTGTTTCACAACCATTAAAGACGAGACACCTGACAGCCGTCATGGTGGACGCGTCCTCTGGGACAAACTGTCAGAGGGTTTTAAGGCTTCATCACATAAACTCAAATGATCCTGTATGGTTGTTGTGCATAATCACGATGGTAAATAAATAAAATGATCCAACAATAACATTTCATCAATTCCCTAAAATATAATTAGAATATCATAATTATTTATTTGTTTGTTTGTTGATGTTTTTGTGTGCGAAGCTTCATTTACAGTTTTGAAACAGCACAGGTCACTGATGCAACACGCAGAGTTTTATGGGCGAGTAAATGTTTTTATTAAAGTTCATAATTTTGTTTGTCTGACTTGGCTACACCTTTCCTCAACTGCACTCGTTTTCCATTCATCAAAGCACAAACCAACCAATTCAAACTACCATTTAAAATAAAACATCAAGTAGACATGAGCAGATTTCCTCCAGTAAATAAAATGTGCTTCAGAAATATTCTCATTCTTGTCATATTTTCTTTTTTAGAAACATTTGACTTCCTGCAACAATTAAAAGAATAAGCAAATTCACCACTAAAGCACCACCCTGCCGCTCTTCGTCCATCAGCATCAGAATCGCATCCTTTGCATTAAACGTTACTTTCCTCCCGTTTCAGCAGCTCAATGTTGCAGCAGGAATTTAGTAATGTTTCTGAATAAATAACTCTAGAGTAAAACTGATGGGCTACAGGTTTGTAATGAAACAAATTCATGAACCACTGAAGACTCTAAAAACAGCAGAAACACAATTCAAAACATCAATTTAAGAGATTTCTACGAGCACCAAAATGTTGTTGTCTAAAGTGTTTCATATGAAACTGTTCCTGGTTGTTTTGGGTGAAATAATTTCTTGCTTTTAACCTGAAAAGAGCAACATAAACACATGAAACACAAAGACATGAAAGCTGTGAGAAACATCTAAACTTTAAGCTATTGCTTTCAAACTGGTTTCAGTTGTTCTTGAGCCTTAAACCTGAGCCACTTCATCTTGTACAGCACTCTGCAGCTCTCTGCTGACCTGAAACTGGGGTAGGACCACTAGTCTCCACCTGCTTTACAGCAATAGCTATTTACTGCTTTTTTAGCACATGAAGAATAATTCAACTTTTTCTGTTGGCATCATGGCGGAGCCTGGAAGTAAAAGTTTTTGGAGGCAAAGCAAAGAGCTCAAAACTGAATGAACATCAGCGCATCCTACACTAGTCTGATGGAGCTAAAGGAGGCTGCAAAATCACAGACTGATGGTGACCTGGCTTTGTTGCTACTGGACTTGTAAGTAATAATATTTTTTGTTCAACAATGTGGATCATTTTTAGTTTGTGGCTTATTTAGTGTCTGTTGGCTTGTGTTAGCATTAGCTCGTTGTTAGCGCTAGCTAAAGCAGGCAGCGGGATTGTTCACCACAGTTGTAATCCCGCATTCAACCAGTAGGAGGGAGAAGTGGGAAACATGCGGTGTTGCCTTAAGTGAGCATGTAGCGGATCCTTGAGCTGCTGGTGTAAATAAAAACCAACATGTTTGGAACATGGAGCAACACCAAAGAGTTTATTCTGAGTTTTACGAGGGTTTTGGTTTGGTTTTTTCCTCTTAACCGTTTGTTTCATGTTGCAGCTCCCAGAGATGAGACCTGATCCAGAATCTTTGGGGAGCTCATGTCCTCCGTTCTGCAGCCAGCTGAGCGGTGATCGAGTCATGCGGTCGTCTGAGTTATGGGATGGCTGCAGGCAGAGGGGTGCAGTCTGTGTTTGGGCAGCGGTGGAGGTTCTGACCGTGAGTTGGAGGCATAAATCTTCAGCTGCAGTGATGCCTGGAGACTGAAGATTCTGGGGGTGTGGAGAAGCCATGAGGATGATTTCCATCCAGTGTTTTTAGTTTTTAGTTCAGTTTTTGTTGCTGCTCTTTGTTGAGTTTCTACCTTTTTCTTTTGTTTACAGTAAACTTCAGTTGTTTTGCTCTTGTGGGAGCTGCAGTGTCATTTTATCCCCGGCGGTTTTCTCTCCCTGTTCATGTTTGCATCTCTGAGATGGTTTTGTATTTTATAGTTGAGTCTGTTTGATTTTGCATCATTCTGTTGTATTTTTGTTGGCATTTTTGTATTTTCTGCATCATTTTACAGCTTTTTTCCTGAGTTTGTTTCTTTCATGTTGCCTGTGCCGTTCTGTCGTAGCGTGTGATAGATTTGCCCGTTCGTTGTGTTTCTCTGTAGTTGTTTTGCACTCTTTGTGCTTCCTTTGTGGTCAGGGTGACTTTGAGCAGCATTTTGCAGATGAAGGCTAAATTGCTTGGAGCGTGCGTTTGTCTGCAGCGCTGATGTGAAGTTATTGAACTCTGAAAACTGAATCAGTTTATTAAAATGAGCTCACACTGGGCATGAAGGAATAAAAATGGGGAACGAGCGAAATGGGAAACAATAAAGGATGAAGAAATAGTTACAAGAATTACGGTCCCGCTGCAGTCTATGAATATGTTTGTTTATATTCTCCTTGCTTTTCAGTCCCTTCAGACATCTCTTTACTGGAGCCTGATCTGTTTATTTTGTGTGCTTATTATGGATTTTGAAATATTTTGTCCACTCGAGCTTTTTTATTTTTCGTGCCCTCCTGCATCAGCCACCTGTGCGGGTTTCTTCTGTTTCCTGTTTTTGCCTTTTTTTAGTTTTGAGTGAATAAATCACCCGTTTTAGACACTTTTGTGCCAAATTAACCTTAAAATTTAGATTTTTTTGTGTATAAATAGAAAACTGCTCACAAGGACATAATGCAGAAGCCAAATACAAAACTACTGCCCCCTAGTGGTTAGTTCCAGTATAAGTTTTAGGTCCAGCCCCCTGCATATAAACAAATGGGTGCTAAACCAACAACAGCCTTCCCCGTCGTGAGTCAAGATGGGTGAGTCCATGAATGTTCAGTGACAGTGTGACGTAGATCTGTCAGGCTTTTCTAATCCTAGAGTTTCACCTAGAGTCTATTTTCTATCAGAAGCTAATGCAGGAGGTAGGTGGAGGAGACTATCTTCATGTTCAGCCTGCAGGAAACACTCAGAGTGACCCACTAGAATAAGAGATGAGATTAGAAAATGGTTTTCAGTGAACTACACCTTTAATTCAGAACAAGTTGGGCTCCTGCATGTTTATTCTTAGACATGTGTTCTGCTGTAGTATTTTGTTGTCGTGCACACAGCTAGATGGACCTGGTCAGTGTTTTGCAAGTCCCAAGTCGGCCTGAAAGTTCTGCTGCAGACTCTTTAGAACGGTGGAAACGCTCCACATAGCATCAGATTTAAATGAGTTTCAGCTACAATGAGAAAAGAGGTTTGTTTTATTAACTCTCAGCTGAGCGAGGGAGAAATTGATCTGTAGATAATTACTTTTGCTGCACAAACAGATTGGTTTCTTGTTAATTTAACAAAAGGAACAATTCATGTGAGTATTTTTACATGCATGAGCAACACGGGGTTGATATTTTTATCTCTTATTGACATTTTATTGTGTTTTGTACCAGAATCAGAGAGTCTGCAGGGAGAAACACCAAACGTGTCATTTATCAGCGTTTATTAAAAACCGTCTTAAAGAAGAGATCATTCTTAACTAATGACAGAAAAAACGCTTCAGTCAGAACATCGTATTGACCTGCTGAACAGAAACATTTCATTTGTGTTTGAAATCACAAACAGCAGAATAATTCAATGGAAATTATAAAAAAAGAAAAATAATTCATATAATGAAGTTGTTTTTAATGATTAAAAGAGCAAAATAAACATTTACATTTTATTTGTTCCGATTCAATCCTTTGTGAAAATATTACATCCAAATATCTGTCGCCTCTGAATTACAAAGATGGTGGGAAAACAAGCATTAATGAAGCAATTTCCATTTAGATAATATCAAAATATATTTCGTTATAAATTCCTATTTTGTGCACGTTGTGTCCGTGTCAGCTGATGGAAATGAGATCTGCTCTGTCAAACGTGACTTTGACTGGAAACCATTTCAGTATTTTGGACACATTTTAAACCAAATGTCAGCAGAAAATCTCAGACAGCCACATTTTTATGGAGGCTGTGAAAGTTAAAAAAATAAAAACACAAGCTACCAGAAAGAAATCAAAGCATCTGACTCTTTTTTCCCCAGAAGAACACAAGAGGTGATGGACTGGAATTTTCAGAATAAAAGTTTGATTTGTCATGCATGTCAACCTGACAGTTCCTATCTCTTGTTATCTAATTTAACTGGTAGAAAAGACTCAAACAGATCTAGAAAATATGGGAATGGTTGAATAAAAAGTTCAACTCCATTATTCTTCTATTTTTACTACCCTGATTTTTATGTATTTTCATTATTATAACCATCAGCACCACAGATGACCATAAAAGAAAACTTTTATAAATATATAAACCAAATATGCCTTTGTAAATTTGTTCCTGTTAGATTTTATGTTGCACAGATTCAAACCTGACTTCTTAAGTGTTTATTATCACAGCAGACTTCAGCTCAGCCTGCCGTCACATCCTTGTTATAGGATAACACGTCCTATTCTGTGTTTTAATACGTCTCGCATCATGCAGACCCAGATATTCTGCCAAATAATCGTTCCTCATTTATAATGAGAGGAACCAAAGCAGCAAAATCAGCAAACAGAAGCACGTTTGGGTCTGACTTAATGAAGCCATGAAGAATTCTCAGCGGCGACTAACTAGTCTGCTCCGACTCCTTAATGCTGACTGCCGTGACGCCGTCTTTGATGAGAGGATGAGCGAGCTGATGTACAGCACACTAAAACCATGCCAATTACATCTCTTCCAAGAATGTGATGGAGGATAAAAGAGGAGCCTATTACAATAAATAGTACCGATATTAAATAAATGATGGCGAGACGATGACATCTTGTCACGCAGGAAAAGTGGAGAGCTTAAAACGTCTTTATTGTTCTTTGATGAATGTTCTCCGACTGCAGGAGCTCCTCTCCCCGTTTCATTTACATTATAAAGAGCCAGTTTTATGGAGCTTGTCGAGTTTAAACCTATTTACCTTCTGTTTTTACCTGAGTCCCTCATGCTGGGAACGTATTAGAGCTGCAAGCATGAAGGCAAAAACCTCATTAAGGAGGGTTTTAGGCTCCTTTTTGGTCTTTTCTCAAACAAGTTTTAGTCCTTAAGAACTCAGGATGGATGCAAATAGAAATATCTGAGTAGGAAACATCTGTATGCACGTCTGCGTTACAGATTTGGTATCATCCAGCAGTAAAAACGCTTCGACTCAGTCAGTTTGATAGATCTTTAGCTGCAATTTGAATGGCTGTCAGCTGAGAGCAAACACGACGACAGATTCACCATCTCTCAACCTTCCAAAATGTTTCTTCTAAACTCTTGCATGAAAGACATCATTTAGTCACATTTTCATCAAAAAATAAATAAATAAACCAACAAATAAGATGTTATAAATATACGACAAAATGTCCAAAAAGTCATGTTTTTATGTTTGATTTGCATAAAGGGAAAAAACAAACGTTAACATAAGAATTGTAAAGTCACAAATATGCTTAAAAAATCTTATTTCTAAATTTAATTTCCACGATTAAAGGTCATTTTCCTAAAGAAGATGAATAAACTCCAGCGTTTAGAAGCTAAAGGGTAGTTTGGGAAACCCAGTGAGCCCACAAAGACTCTTTAAGGATTATTACACCCAAACAGTAATAAAACTCATTTCTGCTCTTTGGAGGGAAGCTTAAGCAGCTTTAATTCATTAAGTTGTTTCATTTAATGAATTTTCTCTGTTCCACTAATAAAAACAGGGTTTAGGTTTTTGTTTTCATCTTTTTTTTCTGTGTTTTATGAATGATTCATGCAGTCGGGATTATTTATGCACATCCAACTCTAGGCACGTTTAAACGCTTACGGACGGTCGGATCCTCTTATTTCTCATCAGTTTTGCTAATATTTGAAATTCATGGCAGTTTAATAGGATGCTAAATTAGGGTAAATCCTCCATGCAGACAGTCATTCACAAACCAGGAATCAGAGAATTCCCTCGGCATCGCTGGAAGGTGGAGGCTAACAGGCGCTGGAGAGAGATTTAGTGATTTTGATGTTTGCATCTTAAAGAAGATGAAAACTGAACTCAGGAAGAATGGAAATAAGAGTCTAGGACAGGGGTTTCTATTCCAGGCCTGTAAAGTTGACACACTTTTTGGTTTTCATTTCATTCTTCATTACTCAGACTATTTAGGCTTTTATTCTGAAGGGCATGCCCTGGATCTGCCTCAGTTTTATTTCTGCTCTGGGTTTTTGCTTTTAAAAGAAAGCCTCAGGGGGAGGAGCTCATCAGTGCTTTGATCTCATTGGTTATGAGGGTTTGGAGTCAGTAGCCTGAGTCGTCTGACGTTTACAAACTTCCACTGTTTGGCTACTCTAGTCGGGTATATTTTGGTTGATCCTTTTAATTATCTCGTTCCTGAAACCTGACATCTTCAATGTGAAAGTTTATCAAACATTAGACATTATTTTTGCATTTGCAGCCCCCTGGTCTAGCAAAGGTCACAAAGGATTTCATCTGGCCAAAACAACTATGAAATGATTAAGAAATGATGAACATTCTTGTAACTTGACAGTAAACCAAATGCAGCTAAGATCAAGGATTAACGAGGATCAGAGAGAACAAGCAACATGAGGAGCTGCTGTTTGGACCTTAAGCATCCTGATTCCTGGTCAGTGAAAGATGGACTTGCTGCACCGGCAGGAGCTAACTGGTTCCAACAAACAGATCTGGAGCTGATCTGGGATCAGTGTCAGATTTCTGTTCCCTGCAAAGAATACTAAACTAATATTTTATGAATGATGTTTTTTCTTAATTTTGCTTTCTCTTACACAACATTTGTTGATTGTTTAATGAAATGTCCCAAACAAAAGCTTCCTGTGAGCATTTTTGCTGGAAAACAGCACATTTGCTGGTTCTGGATACTTAGAGCCTTGAACCGAGCCAGTGGAGGTGACTAAGTGCTGGTAAATGGCTTTCTGATGTCAGAGACGTCCAGACATGAAGGACAGAAAGGGTCCGTCTGTGTGTGGGGAACATGTCCTGACAGCACATTGATTAACTTAAGTGCAAAACGTCAAGCGGCTGAAATCAATCACTGCCTCCATGGGTCACGCCATATTCTCCGTCTCACACACACACACACACACACACACACACACACACACACTCATCGTGCGGTGCTGATTCAGACGTGGTCCTGTGGAGCTAAGTGGTTCTGACTAACTGGGGTTTGTTAAGTTGTTTTAAGCTCAAACCTGAATGTTTCTTCAGCTGCTCTTCAATCACGCTCACCTGCACACAGGTATGCAGACCCATGACATCATCAGCAATCCTTCAGGTGGAGAAAGACCCTAACCTGTTTGCTTTGTGGCGTCTGTCGTGGTGATTTCTTGTACCCGTGTGTCTTTTTGTGGTAATTTAATGTTTCTTTGATTTTCTCCTGCGTCTCTTTGGGTTGTTTGTTACATCTTTGAAGTAAATCCAGTCATTTAGAGGTAATTGTGCATCTCTTTGTGCTCTTTTGGGGTGTCTTTCTAACCATTGTGTCTCATCTGGTTCATTTATGTGTTCCTGAAATAATCGGCCGTCTTTGATGCCGGTTCTTTGAAGTCATTTGGACCCTTTGAAAGATGTGGGAGACTCTGGCTTCAGCCACCAACCTAAACACACCGTAGGTGGTTCAATCCCGGGATTATGGCTGCACCTTTCACAACAAGGCTCTCTATTTAAGATTATCAGTCCTTTAAGGGATTTTCAATGATTATTTTTGCTGCTTTGTGTCATTTTGTTTGTAGGTGAATTGATTTACTTTTTTATTTTAACAAGGGCTCAGGGCAAGACACTAAATCAATCAAGTCAAACTCAAATTTGGACTAAAACTCGTAAATAGCTGAGACTGAAGGCTGAGCAGGTTTTAGAGCTGAACTCTGGTTCTTTT
Organism: Aphyosemion australe; assembly: GCA_006937985.1. Classification (NCBI taxonomy): domain Eukaryota; kingdom Metazoa; phylum Chordata; class Actinopteri; order Cyprinodontiformes; family Nothobranchiidae; genus Aphyosemion; species Aphyosemion australe. The sequence continues at coordinate 1,614,571 of SSNS01000081.1, read as the reverse complement.
AGGGACATTTTAACCACCAGAAACTAAAAAATCAAGAAGAAATTTTTAAATAAAGGCCACAGAACTGTAGGTAATAAGGAAGCAGGACTTTTATTAACCCTGTTATTAATCTGCTGTTTCTGGTCATTTCTAATTGTCCAGTTGGATGAATTTGTTTGCAAACAGCCTTTAAACTCATTTATGCAGCAGAAGAAGCAGAATTGTTTCACAGCAACATTCAATAAAATCACTCAATGTAAAAACACCACAGACTCTACAGCTTATTTAAAATGCACCAAACTTTACTATAAAACTAAAAATATATTTTTTTAAATATGGAAATGTTTTAATAAAAATGCAAGTGTTCCCCTACACTATTATATCATTAAAAATAATATTACTTTACTTTTTACATTTATTTATAATTCTGTTTGCCTTATAGATGTGGACAAAATAGTTGGTAGTCTTAACCCGATGATAGAAAAACCCACAATGGTCACAGAAATTAAATATATATTTATATATATATATATATATATTTATATATATATATATAAATATATATATATATATATATATATATATATATATATATATATATATATATATATAAATCTGACAAAAGTAATAATAAATAAAAGTTCTATTAAATGTAACCAACGAGAGTCAGACATTGCTTTTCAACCATGCTTCAACGGATTCATTTAAAAAAATAAACTCATGGAACAGGTCTGGACAAACATGATGGTACCCCTAAGTTAATATTCTGTTGCACAAACGTTTGAGGCGATCACTGCAATCAAACGATTCCTGTAACTGTTAATGAGACTTCTGCTCCTCTCAGCAGGTATTTTGGCCCACTCCTCATGAGCAAACTGCTCCAGTTTTTTCTGTCACCGAAGGGTACCAACTATTTTGTCCACATCTGGATATCATTTCTGTCACCTGTGGATACACTCATAACACACTCATAACACACCTATAACACACCTATAACACACTCATAACACACCCATAACACACCCATAACACACCCATAACACACTCATAACACACCCATAACACACCCATAACACACTCATAACACACCCATAACACACTCATAACACACCCATAACACACCCATAACACACCCATAACACACCCATAACACACCCATAACACACCCATAACACACCCATAACACACTCATAACACACCCATAACACACCCATAACACACTCATAACACACCATAACACACCCATAACACACTCATAACACACCCATAACACACCCATAACACACTCATAACACACCCATAACACACCCATAACACACTCATAACACACCCATAACACACCCATAACACACCCATAACACACCCATAACACACCCATAACACACCCATAACACACCCATAACACACCCATAACACACCCATAACACACCCATAACACACCCATAACACACCCATAACATCTGACGAGCCCTGCCACAATCATCGCAGGTGAAACACAAAACATAAAAGAATGATAAAATTATAAAGAAATGGCTCCTACGTCTTTTTCTTGTTGTAGAAGTTAAAGGGTTAAATGTGCTTTAAAACCCGCCTCATTAACAAGACTTTATGTCTGCTTACTCCTAAGAGACTTAAAGCGGTAGAGAGAAGCAGCAGCTGCTTGTTGTGTAACCTTCAGTTTAATCTCTTTTTATTTTAGAGATTATTTCTGATTATGTGGCCTCGCTTTGACGCTACCCTGCAATCACGGCGCCGCCACCCTCTGATCCACCCAATCAGCTTTCATCTCCTTCTGCTTTATGCAAATGCACTTCCTCATTAGGTGAGCAAAATAAACATTCACTGTCTGTTCAACATTAACCTGCTGAAGGTGTTAATTGAAGCGCTGAGCCACAGAAAAATCTGACTTTATGAAGTTTATTTGTGTCGTGGAGGACCGTGTTCAGAGGAAGCTCTCTGGGATTTCTGCATCTCTGCTTTCAACATGTTTGATGATGATGGCGATGATGATTATTATTATTATTATTATTATTGTCATTATTATCATTATTATTATTATCATCAACACCTAAACATATCATCTGCTTCCTCTTCGAGTTCTATTAGAAATTTGACCTCACAGGATTTTCTGTTGTTTTCATTTAAAAGTCACAGTCGTTTCAGTTTTTTCATGAAAAACTCTGCAGCAAAGCACACACACACACACACACACACACACACTTCTACAGAAGCTGGGAAGTTTTCCAAAATAAAACATCAACTTGCAACTTTATTTTGTAGATTAGATCTGAATCTTTTTTAATAAACAAAAATATTGATGGGATCTTCAATGAAATGTTTTTAGTTATTTAAAAAGTAAAGTTGAATTATTTTTTTGTCACTCAGATATTTTGCTAACAAACACACCTGCAGGTAAACATTCAGCAGAATGAACTACAAACAAACCAGAAACATTTGATAAGGATTCTAATCATCAAACCCGATGTACTGTAGCTACGTTTTCAGGTAAACCCACTACAGGTGTGGTGAAAGCAGCAGCAGGGGCAGCAAAGACAGCTTTGTTAGGACACGCTGTGGACTTTTGTCCAGCAGCCAAAACAACAACCTGACTAGCGGTTAACCTTTCACACCAGCAAAGTCAGACAGCAAAGCGTGGTGCGAGTGTGTGAGCCGGGTGCGTAGCCAGCCAGACAGCTCTGAAAACGGCCAGGTTCCATTTCAACCGGTAGCCAGGTCAACGCATAAAGGTCAGCGCACAGCCGGCTGCATACAAACACCTTCACATGCTGCCAAACTATCCCGAAAGTTAGTGGGGAAGCCAGCTGAGGAGTGAGAAAACAGCGTTTGTCTGACATTTTAGAAAAGTGTGAATTTAAAAAGGTCAAGTACATAAAGCCTGTGATGGAGCGGCGCTGGACAGAGAAAACCTGGAACTTTAAACGTTTTGAATATTTCTGCAGATTTTGTCTAATAAATAAAATAGATTTAGTGAAAAGTGGTGATAATTCAGGTTTCTGTGAGTGGGGGGGGGGGGTGTCTTTAATGAGCTGAGTAACGCTTTGGCAGAGATTCGGTCCTGATGTGATGGGATGGGTTTTACATCCAGATGGAGACACAACAAGAGTTTGTTTGTTTTTCCTGGTCACTAATAAAAATAACATTTATAGAGACACAAACGGTTTCTTATATAAACACCCCACTGGGTCAGACCCCAGAGCATCATGGGTAATCTCCTCCCTCTGCACTGAAACCTGGTTTAATGGTTAATGGTTTTATTTATTTTGATTTTGAATCTGTGGCTTTCTGATTTGTAAAAGTTGCTGTTTATAAAGACAAAGGTTCATTTATCAGTTGTTCTTGTATAAATTAGCAGCACTTGCTTGGGAAAGTTGAGGCAGTTGTTTAAAATGAAACAAATATCTCTATAAATGCCTTCTTTTACAAATGAGGTCATTTCTCGGGGTTTTTCACTGCCTTCGGACTTTTAATGAAGAAATATTTAAGCACACAAGACTAAATGAAAAAAGCAGCTGCAGCTTAATTATCTGAAAAGTTACTTTTAGACTTATTTTAATGCGATTTTGCAAAAACTCAAAGTTATTAAAGAAACACAATTTACATATTTTTTCAATCCTTGTAAAGTTTTAAATCCATTTAGCTGCATCTCTGCCTCCAGACGCTCCTCCTAAATGTCACCGATAGTGAAACTTTAAACTTCCGGAGCCTTAAAGGACGGCAGGAGGAGCCGAGCGTCCCTGAGGAGACATCCGAGCCGTCTCCGCTGTATCTACGGTTTTGTTCATTTCACCTGGCAGCACAGTCGGGAGTCACTCCGCTCGTTTAGCTGAATAACTCAACTGGTTATGAGGTTCTAACGTTTCTGTGTTTGTTGGTTTAAAATGGGAGAGAACTGGTTAGGTTTATTAGGCTGGTGAGAGGTGGAGATTGTTTTTCATTATTTATCTCTTTTTATTCTGTATATCAAATAAATTCAGTGGATTTTGTCTAAACGGGCTGTGATCCAGGTGTTACCAGCTGGTGTTCTCCGTTTTGCCTCTAAGCTGGAAAGCTGCTGGCGCAGGAAGCGCTCATGATGAGATGCTATCTTTTTATTTTCTGGTTTTACAGCTCTGATGGAAACAGCTCGGACACAAAAGCTTTGAGGAAAACGTTACAGAAATTCTGCTTTTCTGGTGATAAATTGAGCTCGGGTCCAGTCCAGCGTTCAGCACCCTGGACAGCGCCGCCTTACAGGAGCCCTGCATCCCCCTCATCACAGCTACATGAGCAGCACCTGTAAGGGACCAGATGACTCAAGCTCAGGGGAGCCCCACGGCCCCTAGTCTCTGACTTGTTTGAATGTTCACAGGAACTTGTGTATTTTGATAAACCATAGGCTTTAAGGCAGCTCCAGGATCCCTCCAAGTTTTCTTTTCCATCTTCAGCTGGCTTTCCTTTAGTTTGACAAGCGAACACTGAGAAGTGGCATTACCGTTTCAGTTCAGTTCATTCATGTCGTGCTGGGCACTGGTCATTTCAGACCAGTGAGTCGGGATCCGTTTGAGTGAAAGGTGTGACCTGGAAAATCCCTGATGGGAGTCCTGGAAGTGACCGGAGCCAAAGGTGTTCCATTATATATGTACAGACTTGACAACTTGTCAGTAAAAACTCTAAATCTCATGTTTATTCCAGGAAAATTCATCAGAGTCAAATCTGCAGACATTAAACACAAAAAAAAACCTTCAGCGAACCTCAATCCCAATCCTAATCCCAGTGACCGAACGTTAAACCCTCACAGACCTAATTAACCTCGTAGCTGTGGCGTTTGAATTTGAGATGTGACGAGGGCTTGAAATGACATAAAAGAAGAAAATGGAACAATATTCCCTGGAGACTCTACATCCTCTCAGCCTCGGCCTTGTGCTGGACAGCCACTGCTCCAAAATATTCATTTTTCAGCTAACAATCGTTTGGTTTGTGGAGAAGAGGGAGCTAAGCTGGAAGGCAAAGGTTTTGATTTATTTATTGACCCTTCTAGTCAGGAGAGATGGAGAACTCGAGCCTCTTCAGGCTGGACTGGGTTAGGGACGAGCTTGGACATCCAGGAGAGACTCGAAGTAGAGTTGCTGCTCCTCCACCTGGAGGTTCGAGTCTATGCATTAGTAGACCCTGGGATTGATCCAGGACTCGCTAGAGGGAATATATCAGTAAATGGGTCAGGGAACGCCTTTGGTTCCCACATGGCCAGCTGGAGGAAGACTGGAGAGAGGATAACCAGGGCGTCCTTATTTGGAATGCTGCCTAGTTAGGAAGAAAAGTCCATTTATTAGATAATTAAAGGCTCATTGCTTTGCACAACCTAACATTCTGTGTGTGCTGTTAATGATGTCGTGCTAAATATTAGCTCATTATCCGAGGTAAAGCTGCAGCAGCCATCTCAGATTAAACCAACTGCAAAATGTAATTTTATTTTTGGAGAGTTTTATTCAAATCACACAAACAAGCTAAAAACTCTCATCTTGTCAAAAGGTTATAAAATTAGATTTTTTACAGGAGCAAGTGCACTTTCAGAATAAAGTAGGAGACAGATACACTTTTGTTTGACTGAAGCCTGTCTCCATAGCAACATCTCAGACTAACATGAGCAAACTTTTATGCAAACAGCAAATTAGGGAGTTCTGCAGCAGCCGGGCTGTTCTGGATCTGCAGCACGTCTGATGGAGGTGGAGAGGAAACGTCAGAAACTCCTCTGCTGGATCATTAACAGCAGACATGAACCAGTTCAGCAGCAGAGGACAGGTGGAAGGAAACTCCGCCTTCTACCTGGGATCCATGAGGTGTGACTGCTCCTTTCCTCTGGGACTTTAATGACCTGATACTTTCACTTGATTGAATCAAGAACAGCCTGAGTGAGCAGCTTCATTCTTCAGGCAGAAATCCTGTCAAATTCCCAGGAACACTCACCCGGAGGGGGAAATACTTTTTTATTTCCATGTCTCCTGTTCATTTGTTCGTGTTACTTTCAAACTTTGTGTATCTAAACTTTCAAATCTAATCTAAAGATCTGGATGTTTGTCTTTCAGTTCATTTAGACTCCAGATGACAGAATATATGTGTGATGACTGATGAGGAGCACGTCTGAGCCGTGGATCGATTTCAGCAGGTTCTGCCTTCCAGAGAGGGTGTGTGTGTGTGTGTGTGTGTGTGTGTGTGTGTGTGTGTGTGTGTGTGTGTGTGTGTGTGTGTGTGTGTGTGTGTGTGTGTGTGTGTGTAAGAGAGAGAGAGAGAGAGAGAGACGGCTCAGCAATAATTTAGTTTATCAGCTGCTATAAATTAGACAGGACATTCAATCATTGAACATGCACAACACAATGTGGTGTTAGAGGACCAGCTGTTTTCTTTTCACACCGATACACTTGTCAGGATGAGGTCACGTAAACACACACACACACACACACATGTGTGTGTGTGTGTGTTGAAAGGGTGAAAGAATGATTTAGTTCCATTCATCTCTCTCTCACACACACACACACACACACTAAGTAATAGTTTAGAGACCATCTGTTTGTTCCAGGCTGACAGATTTGACGGTGAAACTACACACACACACACACACACACCCACACACACAAGTGATCAGGTTTGGGTTTTCAGACATATTTTCAGCTCAATAATTGCTGCACAAAAATATTTATTTAAGGTATAACGACAATGATTAACCAGTGATTAACAGGCTCTGCAGAGCTCTGTGACCTGATGAACCAGTGATTTGGGCCTTTTGCACAAACTGGGAAAACTGGGATAAGGGATGAAGCTGGGATATCTTGGTTATCACGGCTCAAGTCATCTGTGAACCAGCAAAAACAGGACAGAGGGCTGTAGAGCAGGTTATGGTCCACGTTACCATGGAGATTTATTCTGTGGAGCTAGCCTGCTCCAGACCAGTTCCAGGATCTATTTAATCTCCTCCATCATCTCAGTCCGCAGTCACCATAACAACCAGTAGTTATTTCACTGATTATCACGTCTAGCTAGACCCACTGTCATTACTTAAACATCTGTGATCATTCGTTTCAGTAACTTTGGATAAATGATCATTTTAGATGATGTTGCAATGGTTCCTTTCCTTTGACCCTTGAGCCCTGAACAGCTGCCTGGAGCTTTCTTATGAAATCAGGTTTAAAAGAGCAGGTTTGAACCTTGTTGGCTCCATTTTGCAAATATTGGTGATGAATCACTGATGCATGCACAAGCAAGTTCCCAAAATCCCTCAGAACATTTACAAGGGTCATGGGTGCTGCTGAAAGCTGGCTTCTGATTGGGTCACAGCTGAGTTTCCATGAATCAGAAACTCCATTAGATAACTCTGAAGGCTTGCAAACACATTGTGAATAATGTTAAGATTTTTGCAAACAAAAAAGACACTTTGTGACTAAATTGCAAATAGAAATTTTACACGACAGTTGCATATTATTGTCTATGACATCATCAGCCCCACATCAGCTGGCTGCAAAAGTGTTAGGAGTGTGATTTACAGCACACCGTTTTGATTTGTTTACGGCTAGAAGCGTGTTTACTCACCAGGTTAAGAATAACAAAAAGACGAAGTGAAAGTCTGATAATCCAGCGTGAGCCGACGTGTCTGACAGAGATGGAAGGATAAACACTTCCCAAGCCTCGTCTGAAGCCACACTACACTAACTTTATGATACTTTCCATTTTCACACTCCGTCAAACTCTTTTACACAATCTCTGTATTTATAACTCCACGCCGGCGCGGTGAAAAATAAAAGTCATTAATCAAAAGCTGAGATGAAGAAACTTCTGCTGTTTGACACAAATGGAAAAACGGAGCAGCGCGGTGGGCTCATCTCATTTGTTGCCTCCAAAAATCCATTTGTTTGGTGTTTCTTCTCACAAGTGCAATGAACTTTTTTACTTTAAACGTGTCACCTTTATTTTCTAACCTCGACTGTGTCTCTTACTCTGAGTCTGCGTCAGGAAGATGAATTACGTCTCTCCGCTGACATTTACTCGTCCCTTCCTGCTTTACTTTGACAACAACTTAATAAATGAAGTAAATCTGTTTGCAAAAAGGGTAAACCTTAAAAACTAGATTAAATTTCATTTTGTCTCCTTCACAACCAAGGATGGTGCGTCTCTATTTGATAATGAGACTCGACGGGGAAATCTTTTTTCTACTCATCCTAAAAATAGTTTCATTTTTATTTTGGAATTTAAATGAATTTTTTTCCTTCAATGGAAACGTAATTTACTTTCTATAACAACCAAATCTTTTCATCCTTTTATATCATCTTCCTCCTTTGATGTTATTAATCTTTTATTGATGCTTCATCCTAACCTTTTAAATTAGCATCATCTGAATCTACTGGTGGTGCATTCTCATCTCATCCATGATTATTGTCTTGGGAATAAACCGTTTTAGCATTTTTGGTAACACTTTAGTTTAGGGAACACAAATTAACCATTAATTAGCTGCCAATTAATATACATATCAGTGGACTAAGTCTTAATTTGTCATCATTAACTGCTTATTACTAATGCCGTTATTCTAATATGAACAGGCCATAAATTAAGAGTTTTATCATAATAAGCCATTAATAATGGTTTGTTATTTGAAAGTAAATGATTGGTTGCTGATTAATGCAGATACTAATGAGCTCTAATCAATAAAGAAGTAATTCAAGGGAAATGATGTTCTGGTATTATGTAAATAAACACCAAACTGCAAGTGTTAATAGAGCCAAAACAACAATTAATTAACCACCTATAAGCAAGAATATGTTCCCCATTCTAAAGTCAGCTTTTGTTCATACCTATTGAGTTAATCAGCAACAAACCATTTACCTTCATTAGTAATAAGCAGTGAATACGTACCTAATAATGACTAATTAAGACTTAGTAGTTCACTAATATGTATATTAATTGGCAGCTAATTAATGGTTAATTTGTGTTCCCTAAACTAAAGTGTTTTTTATTACTATTTCATATTGATCATGTTTAAAGAGGGTCCAGGTGGGACCAGAACACCAGCAGCAGTCTCAAGCATTGGTAATGGATCCATGCTTTCATGTTGGTGACACCAAATTCTGACCTGACAGCTGAAATCCAGACTCAGGAAAGGTTTTTCCAGTCTCTTCTGGTCCAGTTCTGGTGATCCTGTGGGAATTTTAGCTTGGCTGACAGGAGAGACACCTGGTGGTGTGCTTCTGCAGACCTTGGTAGGAACCAGAGCTTCTGTTGTCTCTATATCACCCAGAACCAGTCTCAACAGTCTCTATAGACCCTAGAGATGGTTGAGAGTTCAAATCCCAGTAGATCAGACCAGTCTGACCAACACCAACAACCATGCCATTTTCAAAGCTCCTTAAATCTACTTTTTTCTTCATTCTGATTCTCAGTTTGAACTTCAGCAGGTTGTCTAGATGTAAAAATGCTGCCATCTGATTGGCTTTGATTTGTGTGCTAATAAACAATTGAAGCCGTGTACCTAATAAAGTGAGCGCATGTCCTCACGGTCCAGCTCGGTTAGGCTGGGATCAGCTGGCTCCAGCTGTAAAGTTGTGTTTGTGCTCTGATGCAAAAGGACAAAATGGGGTCAAATGATGAAACCCAAAGTTGTTCTGATTTCATGGAATAGCTAATAAAATGTTGTATCTTCTTATCTGACAGCTGTTCATGGTGAACGGCATGAACGGGCATCAGTCACTCCTGACTAAATTCTGACCGTATCAGTAAGTCAAACGGGAATGATGAATGTCAGAGTTAATAATCTGGAGAAAAGTGAGTTTTTGCTTTTGCTAATCAGAAAAGGTCAAGAAGACTTCATTAGTCCTGTTGACCCATTTAGTTTCCTTCTCCTCATGCAGCAGTAGAACAAGGAGGTCACTTTAAACTCCACTTTCACCCCATCACCTTATAATTTAATCCAGATTATACATCCTAATGAATCAGTGTGTTTCATAGAACTTACTGTTACTTTTAATGCAGCTGATCCAAATCCAGAACAATTACTGTTAGAAAATGTCAGTTTACAACAGGAACTTAGTGTGATTTGTGATGATATTAAAGAGTTTTGGTGTAAATCTGATTCGTTAACAGAAAAACACACAAAAGGTTCTGAACCTTCCCTCATGACGAGAGCAGGGACAAGAACGTATAGAGATCCTCTCAGTTATTCATATCCTCATTTACAGACACTTGACCTGAAATGATCCAAGAAAACACACACACACACACACACACACACTTTCTGACTCACACCTTGAAGGTCAGCAGGTCATTTTAACCACGGAGATGATAATGAGCAATCAGGAGTGAAACAAATCACTGCTGATCCCAACTTTCCAGCCTCGTTATGAAAGAGTGTGCGTGTGTGTGTGTGTGTGTGTGTGTGTGCGTTGACCTTGAGTTGTCAGACGTTCCTCTGGATGAGTCAGGCTGTAGATGCGTGGTCTTTGGCTCAGTAACATGATCATGGGTGATTTTACTGAACATAAATCTTGTTTGTGATTCAGTGCAGATTCTGTTAACCAGTAAAATGTCTATGAACTACAAACATGAGTGTGTTAGTCGTGTGTGACTACAGCTAGAAGCTAATCATTAGTGTTTCTTCCCACTTCAAGCATTAATTCAGGTTATTTATAAAGCACCAAACCAACCAAGAGTCGTCTCACGGCTCTTCACAAAGCAAACAATCCACCTGAACCTACTTATGTGCATTCAGTTCAGTTCATTTAGCCAATTAGTAACACGTTGTGTATGTAAGCAAACCCAGCAGACTGCATCGAGTCACTGACTTTGCAGCCATCCCCATTCTAAGCAAGCATGTAGCGACAGAGGAGAGGAAAACTCCCCTTTAACAGGAAGAAACCTCCGACAGAACCTGGCTCAGTATGAGCAGCCATCACCTTAGGGCGGAGCCTGGCCAACCTGAAATGTGGATATAGGCAGCTGAAATGAGCTTCATCCTGACAGAAAACGTTGAATTTTTTCACTCATCAGTACAAATGTTCATTAATCTTCTTGTCCTAAACTCTGACCAGCCTAAAGCTCGTGATAAATGTAATATTTAAAGTGAATCTGGGAGTTTTTCCAGAGTGTTGCATCATCAGAATCGCTGATATTTGTAGATCAGACAGCATTTATAGTCAAATGCTTAGAGAACAACAGAAGCCGCTCCACATCAGCGTGATTGCTGCAGATAATCATGATGTGATTCTGTATTACAACAGCTTAAGTTATGACACCGTGGATGTGACAAGTCCCATAAGACAAACGGCTAATTAAGACATTTATCTGGTTGTGCTGTGAATCCTTTTATCTTATTAAACCCAGTCAGTCACTGGAAGTGTCACCACAGCCTCGGATTGTTAACCCATGTGAGATTGAAATAATTAAAGCATAATGGCTTATACCATATCTCATTATTTCTCCCAATTACAACGTTGAGATAGGGAATCCAAGCTAAACCAGTAATCCCAGTGGAATGCTGAGATTACACCAGTGAGCAATTATTGTTTCTATTAACGATCCTTTAACAAGGTCACTGTCTGGATAACCCAGTGTGAGACGCTTATATAAGGCACAGTGGGGAAACAGCGGGGCTTTCCCAGGTTTACAGGCTTCATCTCTTATTGTTGTCGATCTCTGCATGAAGAGCAGGGGTCCAGCAGGATTAGAAGAAGATTTAGTTAGGATGTTTTAATAAGTCACAGATTTCTAATTGTCACAATTCAGCTGCTGTAAGTCCTGATCTTTGCAGGATTTTAGGGAAGTCTCCTGGGACGTATGGAGAATGAAAGGTTCAGGGTGGTTTTGAGTATGCATGAAGCAGGTTTCCATTGCTGCATCATGGATGATGAGATCTATGATGGAGATCCTTCTCACTCTGGTGTGGATAGATGATGAAGAGTTGGAAGCAAGGCCAGCTAGGTGGGACTCATGTCTACAGGCTACTACCCAGTTATCACCTCAATAGTGACATGATCTGTGAGCATCCAAATGCATCCTGAAGTGGTCCAGAGTGGTCTAAGGCTGGGAAAATACTCTTTAACATCACATTGACACAGGCAGCAGGCTGCGTCTTCTTCACACACTTGCTTCTGCACTGCATGTAGTACCGGAGGACTCCACTAGAGGGCACAGTACAGAACTCAGACCAGATAGAATGCTGGATTTGTAGGGTACAAACAAAAAAAAGTCTCTTGAAGAAATCAGCAGCTGGTTAATTTTGAGATCACGACAGAAAACAAAGACAGCAGCGGTATCGTAGATATGCAAGACCTCTAAACCAGAGACGGCGTGACAATGGCGAGTGTGTCTTGCTCGTTTTGCCAATGAGACCCACTCCCCCTACTGGTTACGCACATGCAGTGCTGTTTTCATTAATGGTGACGATGACTAAATGATTTGCCTCTTTTTCTCATTAAGGAAAATAAGACGCTGACGAGCTAAAAATAGCTCTTTGGTGACTAAAACATGAGGAGACATGTGGGAGTTTATCGTTGACAAAACAAGACTAGACGAAAATGATGCTGAAATGCACATTTCTGCCTGTAAAAGCTTAAATAGTGCTGCTACTACTGCTGCTGCTGCTACTACTGCTGCTGCTGCTGTTGCTGTTGCTGCTGCTGCTGCTGCTGCTGCTGTCTCTGTGTCCCACCATTATGCAGCATCAGAATTCTGCTCGGTCGAGAAGAGCACTTCCTTGTCTGAAAACTCATAAATAATAATTAAATCCAACAATAACATGTTTTATTTTTATTTTAATGTTATGTAGAATAGTCCGTCTGCTCTATTTTCAGAGCTGCCAACATGGCCTTCATATTTTCACCTCTTCTTTCAGGATTTTATTGTTTTATTTCTGTGTCTGTTACTAATCTCATCGCTGCTTTAGCTGCACAACGAGCTGACTGATTCAGACACGGCGAACACTGATTGAGAAAGGCCGACGGTGAACATGGTCAATAGGCGCGGCTGATTCTGGAATTAGCTGCTATTGTCAGCTCTGATGCTGAGGTGAATAGGAGCTTATTGAACAGGTTTCAGATGGAATGAGCTGTTAGAAATGAAAGAAAAGTCAAAAGCGTGCTTTAGAACCTGATGCTGGTTTTGAATTTCAAATTTTGTTATTTTCTGTGTTTTCTCTTGGTGTTGCGAGGTTAGTCTCGATTCTGTTTAACTGTTTTCTTTATTATTTTCATTAGTATTTTTCATTAGTTTCCCCCGAGTACTCCATCCATTCTTCTTTTTATGCTGGACGCCATGTCATCGCGTCCTTCCTGTACCCGGTCTCCATGTCTGAATCATTTTGGGAGGACGTTCAGATTCTGTAGCTTTTCCAATTTTATTGCTTTTTGTTCATTTTCCTTTGACTTGTTACTGAAGATGTTTTTCCATCATCTGGAATGTGACACCTCGTTCAGAATCTAAAAATGATTTTGGTTGATTGAACATTGATGCATAAACACACTTTTTATTGCATCGGTTCATTAGGCTCATGGTAGAGTGACCAAGTTTACCCTTTTAATCGAAAATGCAATTATCTGATGTTCATATAAGTTACTTTTTTAAAGACCAAGTTCACTCGTTTTTTCAACACATCTGCAGTGGTCTCTAGTATTAAAGCTCTGGCGCTCCTGTCTTAGGAACTAGAGGTGAGCAGAAGGCAGCAGGATCTGGAGTCTTACTTCCTGATATGTGGACATCTCTCCTCTGATTGGCTAACAGCAACACGACTCTACCACTGACTCTGTTTGCTCTGCAACGTTGATGTTTTATCTCCACCAATAACACAAGCCTGGAGGAGTTCTGCTGTGTGGTGGAGTTGCTAATGCTAACGGTTAGCTTCTGCTAGCCCAGACGTTCTCTGCTGTTTCCTGGACGCTAAACCAACAACAGCCTTCCCCGTCGTGAGTCAAGATGAGTGAGTCCATGAATGTTAAGTGACAGTGTGACGTAGATCTGTCAGGATTTTCTAATCCTAGAGTTTCACCTAGAGTCTATTTTCTATCAGAAGCTGATGCAGGAGATAGGTGGAGGAGACTGTTTTCATGTTCAGCCTGCATGTTAAACTCAGAGTGACTGATCATTTTTCAAAAAGAAAACATAAAAAACAGTTTGTCTGTAAACTTGGTTTTTAATTACTTGTGTATTTACATAAAATGCTAAACCAATAATCAAAAATACAGTCAAAGCTTTTGTTTGTGTCAATTTATCGTAAATGAATAAAATTAAATTTGATGTTTTCAATTAGGTGTAAAAAGATCTTTGACGCCCCCTTCAGGAAGGGTTTGGAGTCACAGATTCCGTGTTTAAAGCTAAAGTGGGATTTACTGCCCACAGCTTCCTGTAAAAACCTTTTCCAACATGTTTCATGTTATTAATTCAAAAAGCTAAAATCTCTTTATTATCATGGCTACAAATCCCATTTTCCAACTAATACCGCCATGTTCCGCTTGCCTCTTCCTCGCCGCTCCTCTCTTTGAAAGACTCAAACAGCAGGACGTTATTCATCCAGCAGACTTTAAATGACAGGCATGGAATATTAAATACGTCTTCCTGCACCGGTTTTGCATCCTATTCTCCATTTTTCATTGTGAAGAGATTGACACTGGAGCCTTTCTATTATGACTTTGACATTTGTCTTTTCTCATGTCCTCCACTTCCTCTTCCTAAAATATCTTTTTTGTATTTACTTATCTTCCTCTACTCCAGTTCTTACATCTATTGGTCTTTTCCTCCTTGGAATCATTCAAAAGCCGAAGTTTTTTTGAGTTTTTGTTTTTCTCTGAACAGGCTGAATCTGATGAGAGTGATTATGGGAGTAAGAGAGAGAGACTAATGGAGAGGAATGCAGAAATATTAATTAATCTTGGGCAAAAATAATCACTAAATGCTTTCCAGAGAGGTCTGCTAAAAGGAAGTTATTTTCCTTAAAATAAAGTTGTTTTGAATCACAGCTACATGAAAAGGTTTTTGAAATTGAAGCTGAAACCATCAGGCTATAAAATAAAACTAAAACTTTAACACATGGAGTTAGCAGAAACTATTCATTTCAATCACGCTTCAACATCAAAAACATCCTTTGAATCCAAAAAACAACTTTAATTTGCTTCCTGCCCGTGTTTCTGTCAAATTCCCATCGTTTCTGCTGCTGAAACCGGATTTCTATAACAGGCAGAGATGACAGGAGTGCTTTCATTACTCTGAGAATCAACAAGTTTCTGAGCAGATGTCAGAGGAGTTCTGGTTTCTGGTGTTCATTACAAACCTGCTGCCTACTTACACACTTTTCTGTTCACACGCATCAGCTGGAGCTCCCGACGTGTCAGCGGTCGGCCGAGCAGCTCTGAGGTTCAACTCAGAGAGTCCACACATTCACTCAAAATAACAGATCTGCACAGTTTCTTTAAATTTGACTATCAAATTAAGAGATTAAACCAGATTGTTCCAGGAGACGGGGAGATCTTCCTTTAATGAGGTTTATCAGACAGAAAACTCACCCAAACAGAGAAGGATGTTTTAGGTTTTGCCGTGTCTCCATAACACGTTCCATCAGTAGGGCTCTGCCATAAAAACATGAGGGAAGCTGAAGGAATGAGGATCAAGGTAACAGCAGGCTAAGAGTCCTCCATCTAACCTGTCCCCACTAGAAAGAAAACCAGTCTCCTCCCTCAGCAAAACCATCACAAGTTTACCTGCAGATAGGAGACGATGCACGGTTTATTCTGAATACAACATATTACCACACCTTTAAATGATAGCACCACATATGAAGCACTGAAGAGCGACTCGACAAGTAGCTACAAGAAGAAAATCTCACACCATCTACAGAAACTGCTAAATGACAACGTAATTCACCTCTCATTTTACTACAGACTCGATCCAGGAGAAGCCGCCTGGTGACGGAACACCACTCTGACCCAGCAGCAGCAGCAGCTCGGTCACATACAACAATGCCAAACATCTCTCCACCATCCTGGCCCCGCTGGTTGGAAAAACCCAACATCACATACATTCTGTGGATTTTGCAAGTAAAGTTCAAGATCTGAAACTGGCTCCAGGTGAAACCATTGTCTCTTCTGATGTTGCTTCACTCTTCCCCTGTGAACCCACAGCTGAAGCGGTTAGGAGACGGCTGGAACAAGAAGATTCCCTAAACGTCAGGACAAAACTGACTCCAGACCAGATCTGTACCCTCCTGGCCCTGTGAAAGTTTTAAAACATGGATGCACCATGGGCTCCCCAGCATCACCTATTGTCACCAACATCTACATGGAGGAAGTGGAAAACCGAGCATTGAACTCCCATAATGGAACACCACCAAGTCACTGGTTCAGGTAGGTGGACGACACATGGGTCAACATTCTCACACATGAAGTAGAAGGCTTCACCAGAGCTAGCAGCCGCTGGAAGCAGAGGTTCAGCACCACGGACAGAGGCACCCTGAGTCTGGACTCACCATCACTGGGATGACTGAAAACCTTCACCAGCAAATATTTTGTAGGAAATTAAAAATCTAATTTATGCAAAAGAGTCAGGGCCAGATTTACTAAGCATATGCAGCACATCTTCATGCACCTACGGTCACTGCAGGTCTTAATGCTCAGTTACAATTTTTTATTAAATCTGAATTTTTTCTTTGGTTGATCACATTATAACTGAAATGTTACAGCAAACACTCTCCAGTGTGAACGGTTTCCAGCCCTGAAGCAGCCCGCAAGCACAGAAGACAAGAGGTCACACACACACACACACACACCCCTGTGTGGGGTAGAGGTGGAGTTTGATGCGAAAGGCCTCACTGGCAGCGAGTTCATCCATAATTTCAGGATCATTCCTGTCAAGTCTCCAATTTTGGATGGGAAACTCGTATTTTACTCCTTTTTCTCACCATATTTCCATATTAGTATTTTCCCTGAAAACTGCTAGGTGTGATTTCACCAGTTCACATAACAGGCAAGGAGAAAGATGGCAGCATGTATCCAAAAGGTCTGGTTTATTTTCTGTACCGTTTATCGCTGCCAAGGAGGTGTCACAGGTAATGGCAGATCTGTTTTTTACTAGTTAAGCATTAGGAGATCTGCACGTGTCTTATTTTGAAAGTGTCTGATTTCCTGCCTTGCCTGAGCTGAACTGAAGCGTTCTGGAAGCACAGATGAGCGACACAATGCTACACCTCTGGCCGTTGACAATAATGGTGAGAAATATGCTTCATAGACGTTATATGACAAACATGCATCTGGTGGAAAGCTGGGGTTATGCATTTGGCAGATGACTGTATCCAAAGTGACAAGGTGTCTTGCCCAAGGACACAACGGCAGAATGACCTGGAATCCAACAGGCAACCCTCTGGTGCGTTTTCCTTTAACTGAATGTTAAATATCTTGTTTAAATGTGAGCAAACTGAATCAGAGATTTACAAAAAAACAGCAAATATCTAAAAGCTGCCCACAAATATAATAATATTATTTCTGCCTTATCGTTTTTCCTTCCATGTGAATTATTTCCTTGTCACTTCCTTTTTCCCTCACATCTTATCTTTTCTTCTGTATGAATGATGTTTTCACCCTTCCTGTTGCTGTGAACAATGTTTTTATCTGATTTTGTTGTTTATCCTTTATGAATAATGATCTCATCTCTTATCCAGCGTGAATGCTTTAGTGTAGTGGACTTCCTGTCTAAGTCACATGACCTAAAACGGCCCTTTTTGCTTGGTTAACACTGATTAGTCTTCAAGGACCTTGTTACGTCGCTCCTTCTGGAGGTCTAATTTCCTGCACATACTAGGATTTAAAGTGCTCTTGAAGGTAAGGTCTTTTTAAATAAAAGTAGTTTGACGTCATTTAGGAATCATTTCTGGTTCTGCTTTGTTCTTGTAGAAGAGCAGCAAGAGAAGGTTTCTTTAGCTTTCTTGAGTTAATTTTAAGAAGTCATGCGGTTCAGACTTACCTGTAGCAACAACATTCTGAATAAATGAAAAGTTTATTTAAACACCACATAAGTGAGTTTAGTGGTTTTAAACCCACAGAGGCCTGAAATCCTAAATGTAATAACCCTGTAAATAAAATATGTGAAAACTATCGTTAATCCAGCTGCAGCTTGCCCTCTCTGCACACCAGAGTGATTTATTTCATATTTAATTCATGCAGGATGTCTGCATGCTGCACATTTGTTCAACCAAAATTTAACGCAAACTGCCACCCTAATGTTGGGCTTTAATGAAACAGACAACATCTCTGGGGTCATTTATGGGATTAAATTCACTGTAATGACATCTCAGCTGCAGCGGCTGCAGGCAAAAGCAGCAGAGGAGCGACTGAAGCAAGGTCAAAAGAAAACACTGAATGGAAGGTCAGCAAAGGGGCGTTTTCATATCCAATCTCCTCTGATATTCAGTTAGAAAACACTTTCCTCATTTCCATTTAGTAAAAACTGCTGGGGTTGCACCCTGAAGTGCTCCGGTAACAATCGGGGTAATTTTTAATCTCCATACTATCTCCATCTGATTATCATAACCTACATCTAAGGTGTGATAGATAAGAAAGGCTGTGAAACATAACACCTGTGCTGTGGGTTACAGCCGAGGAAAAACTGCTCCTGTGTTTTCATTCCGGATCATTCAGGCATTCAGAAGCAGACTAACGTGAGCTGATTAAACTCTCAGACAGAAGCAGTCAAATCCAGAATAAATGCAGTTGTATAAAAATCTCCTTTAAAATTAAAATAACTTCTTTACTTTCTAAATCCCACGGTGCTCAACAGCTTCCCTCCATCATCCTTTGGACCCGAGTGGCAGGCTGAAGTAAGTAGATCAGATGATGCATTGATGCAGAAAATAAAGTACTGCTCACTTCTGTTGGGGGGAAAAATACCAATTCTGATGGAAAAGCAACGACGGTTCACTCAGAGCTCAAACAGAGCAGCTCAAATACAAAACTGGGACAAGAAAAGAAAAGAAATTTAAAACATAACAGATGAAATCAACCAGAATCAGATGAATCAATCCTGGATGGTGAGAGTTTGACTCAACATTACGCAGAGGAAACCAGAATTATCTCAGAGAAAACCATTTCATCTCTGCTTCTGCTAAAATATCCAAGTAGGACGTGATCGCTGGCTTTCAGAAAACTCACGAGACCAAGAATATCCTTAAAAACAAACCCAAATAAAGGATTTACTATACTTAAATCACCCACCATCAGCTAATAACCCTAAATTAGTTTGGTATTCTAAAAGGATTATTTCACAATATCTTTATTTTAATCACAAATAGAATATATGTGCTAAAGGATAGCATCTTTGTCTTGTTTTATTTCTCCTTTTCCGTCTCCTAGCAACAGCATCCACTTAAAGCCAGCATCTCAGTGGGTTTGTTACTAATCTAGACGGGTTAGAGACAACAAAAGTGCTGATTTTCAATAGAAATCCCATTGAATTGGTACATATAACACCCTATTGGACAGTTTGTCACAATTTGCCAGTCCTCACACATTTTGTGTAACAGAAGCTAAACTGAGAAGACTGGTTACTGATGTGCACGTCGACTATTTTAAGCGAAAACTGAGAACCAACCCAGACGTTTTGAGACATTTTGAAAAACTCCTGAACGTCGTTCCAGATCTGTTGCAGCTCAGCGAGACCCCGATGGTCCTGTGAGGAAGTGTTGTACGTGGAGAGGAGCTGATGTTTTACGTGAGTATTGAACGTTCTTGTCAGAAGGCTAACTCTGCTATAGGCTACATTAACGTTTACCGAGATTATTCCTATAATCTAAGGAAATAAACACTGATTGATGCATCTTCATGAGCTTCATGTGAGGAAGACCACATAAAAACAGAGCTCAGTTTCTTATTAACAGATAAAAAACAGCAGAAGCTTTTCTAATGTACAGAGAAAAGTCATTAAATTCAAATGTCAACGCTCTTTGTTTCTCTTATTACACCAATTCAAAGGTCAACAATCCAATCTGTGTCTCATTTGTATGAAATTAGTGAAACAGTTTGGTTTTACGTCTTCCTTCTGAAGGATATTAGACATCTATGTTTTCTATGTAATTCTGTGATAAAAGTCTTTGTTTTATTCCAGTGACGAAGCTCCTGATTCCTTACAGCTCGTCTCTGGATTCTTAATGAAGCGTCTGATAAAGATCACTCCTGATTGCCGAGTTTGGCAGAACGTCTGCCGTCTCTGAACTTCTGACTTTTAGAAAGAAAAAAGCCGCTGTGATTTTGGGCTCTTTAAATACCATGGAACTTTTCTGATATCCGTTCCCGAGTGGGCGAGGCCAGTGGGAATCTGCGATAGGTCACCTGTCTGAGGTGGACGGGACCAGACAATAACATGTTCCAGGTGCTGACTGATCCTGTCTTTGTGTCTGGGATCTGATGTGGAGTTGACTAATTAATGAAGCCGCCGCTGCTGCTGGGCCATATGTCCTGGTGTCAAAAACAACTCTACCTAAACTCTGAAGATGCTGCTGTGGTGTCCCGCTACAGGTGATTTATTAACCCCAGCTGCTCCAGAAAATGTTGCTGCAGGCTGTTAGTCACAGAAAAAGTTCTATATAGATTAAAAAAATAATTTTAATCGCCTCTGAAACGTCCAATCCTGGAAAAACTTCATCCAATCCATCTAACTTCCCTCTGACCGCCCCTTCCCCTTCTGCTCATACCCCTCTTTGTGCACGATTCCCGTTTTCTCACCTTGGAGCAGCTGAACAGGAAGGGAAGCCAGAGCCAGGCTAGCTGCATTAAAGCAACATTCCGCAAGTTTTACACCTTAAAATTATGCTTTTTTGTAAAGTTTTTGCGTCATAGTATTATCTATTATGATCATTTTCATACCTGTGATAATATTGGGGGTCCCACGTCTGTTTACTGCACTATACAGTTTTTGTGCATCGGGTAGCGCCGGAAGTACTGACTGGGTGTCATTTTACGGCAGAATATGGCAAGCCAAAGGGATAAAAAAGCGTGCGTTCTAAACTTGCGTTATGTCTGCCAAATCGCGCGTCTTGAATGAGCGTTTTGGTGGACATATTGTGAGTTTAGAACGTGCATTTTTTTATCCCTTTGGCTTGCCATAATTGTATAACGTAGACTCACTGTAGCAGCGGCAGATTCACAAAAGAAAGCTAGAAATCCCGTATCAGAGGAATCTAGGAAAAGAAAAGGAGAACGTGATAGAGCAAGAGCAAAGACCAGAGTTATTATTGGGCCGTCTTTTCCTCGCTGGAGAGCTCTTTTAGAAAGAACAGCATGAACTACGGACTCTGACCTAGCCGTGCTGCTAATGGCTAGGTACGTAATAAATGATTTCACCAGGGTTATTGTGTTTGGTCGGGCATAAAGTTGTTATACAGTCCTGATAAAACTATTTATTCAATGTGTGGAGGTGGAAAAGTTTGTTTTCGTTGTTTTGCCTGACATTAGGAATGTAAACATGCCTCTTATGCCCCAGAGAGAGATTTAAAGTTACGACAGTGACGTTACGCAGCAAGCCTCTAGAGGGCGACAGAGACCATATAACTGCAAAGTTGCGGAATGCTGCTTTAACTAGCATGCTACATCATTGTACCGTTACGCAGCCTGAGCCACGTGGCTGCTATGTAGGTGTGTTACATTAGGACTTATGGCTGAAAAGGTGCAACGAGTAGAAAATGTAAGATAATGTTGTGTTTCTATGGGGTGTGTGACAGAATCTGTGGATTCTGGCGTTTTCCTGTATTCTGGGGGCGTGACTTAGGAGGTGGAGTCTGTAGAAAGGGTGCTTGCTAGAACAGCTTTTTCCAGGGTCACTTTAACAAAAGCAAGTCAAAAGTATTTTGGAAATCCATCCATTCTGTTTCCACTTCCAGGGTGGAATCAGAGAGGTAACGCCCAAGAGGCAGGCCCAAACAAACCCAAGCCTCCAGTAACTTTCCAGCTCCTCCAGCGGTTCCCAGGCCAGAAGGAATCTTTTAATTTGGGTCTGATGAGGAGGAGCAGCGGCTCTTCTCCCAGCTCCTCCTGGATGATGACCTGTCTGCCTGTTCATTCATCTATTCTTTACCTGCTACCGCTCTTCTTTTCTTCATTCCTTCATGAGCTCATGTTTGGTGTGGTCGTGGCTGATTTTAGAGTTACATTACCTACAATTAAAGATGGCCACCATGGTAAACAAAGGAAATGGCTTTAGCTCAGAGCTCTGTGACCATGAGGAAACTCACTTTGGTCACGTCTGCTTCACCGCCACAAGCTGAGGCAGCTCTCTCACTCCTGACGTTAAAATCCTGATGCCTGATGATTACGTCTCTCTTTTTGAAGAACATTGTGTCGTTCAGGTTTCTGGATTTTGGGTTTTTTGGGTTTTCTACCCTCACAAGTTGTGAGACAAAAGCTTCAAATCCTTTTCCTCCATCTCACAAACCGACCTGTCAGACAAGTTCCGTCTACCGACCTTCACCTGAGATCATCAATCATCGCTTAAACAACTCGATGAAGCGTCTTTATGAGGTGGCAAAGCTCACCCTTACCACAGATGCTCACCTCAGCCTTAAACCACCGCTCTGAGTCTCTCCAGCTCTTATTTTGGTTTAGTAAATTAAGTTTCTATAACAGAAACAGATTATTTGTGTCAAAACACTTATTTTCCTTTTTATGCTTCATTTTTTTATGTTTGGGCAATCTTAGATTAAAGGAGCAAAATATTGATTCTTGTTTACATTTTCTCATAATTAATATTAGTAGTCACCTGATATTCAGAGCTTTCCTGGCAGTGACACGTTCGATCTGCTGCAGCCAGGTAAAATGAAACCACAGAGGTCGATGGGACGGGTAATCAGCTCTTATTGGTGGATTTGTTATGCCCTGGTTATGAGGAAATAGACGTACAGGGGAGTAATACATTCTGTTTCTCTGGAGGAACTTTCTGATTTATTTAGTGTAGCTTGTAGTGAGGAAATTACACTATGAATCCGTTCAGGGACTTGATGTGAATGCATTTAAATGTTAAAACCAAAAACATGAAGGTGGGATTTATGACTTAAGTCATAACAGCATCAGCAGGCGGAGTGATATCTGTTCACAGAATCAGTCATTAAACACATTTCAGCCATTTGTTTCATTTATTTAGAACCATGTCTAAATATGTAGTTACATACATGTAATTAATTACATTTAAATGTTTATCAAAGGTTCTTATAGAGCAATTGAAATTTCAAAATAAAAGCATAAAAACATTGAAATACAAATTCATAAATTCTTAACATAAAAACCTAGTTATGAAGCACACTACAGTTATTTACTCATCTGTTTAGGTGTAATTAAATGCTGGAACATTAAGCAGGAAATTGAAGCTAAAACATGTAGATCGCCCCCTAGCGGCTGGTTCCAGTACACGTCTGGATCCCCCCGTGTAAACCATTAAATGGTCCTGTCTGAAAATTTAAAATACAGCTACAATTATTTTCATCCAAGTGTTGATGCTTGCTTAAATATTCATGGTTCTGTTTAGTTCTGATTAGTTATTAAATGATTTTTTTTTTAAAAGTCTGATGTCGTGCAGGTGAGTAAGAGGCTTTCAGCCTGACATCCTGAGTGAAAGAGTTAGTTCAGTTCAAGTGCTGCTGGAATTTTGAAACACACACACACACACACACACACACACACACACACACACACACAAATCAATGAAACCATGACAACAGTGATTCTGTGAAAGTAAAACACTTCCTGGAAAAGAGCTCAGCGTGTATGCGTTGTGTCTTTCTCCTCTTATAATAATCAGATGTTTTATTGGGTTTTTTGTTGCTTTTAACAAACGGATCCATAATTATTGAGCCAACTTTATTCATGCATCCATCTGCAGCAGCGTCAAATCTGCATGTGTGTTTTAGTTGAAATGTGTTTCAGCCAGTCTGCAGCAAATCCCCAGACCCATTTAGCAAACAAATATGATTACTGTACTGATGTTTTCCTGCGTCCACATTCAGTTAATTATTTCTCCACAGCTCTCCTGGCCACGCATTGTCCCGAATTAATAAAGAATATAAATGCTATTTAGAGGAAAATGAATTGGAATTGAAATCAATGGGATCTTCTGTCCAAGTTGCTGCCAGAGCTTCATAATTAACTGTCAAGCCATTGGCTAGTTGGATGGCTTTATTGATTCTGATTGGCTTTTATCCCCACGGGTCTGATCTAATAGCCGTTTCTCCTCTCTGTCCTTGTCATCCGGTTGGCGTGTCTCGCCTTGAAGCCGCAGGCTGATGGGTCATTCTGGCTAACAGCTGTCTCTGATGTTCAGGACGGTCTTTGTAGCCGCTGGTCTCTGCGTGCTTGAGCTTATGCACAACACTGCAAAGCCCAACAACAGTCATTTTAGCACCGTGGAGTGCTGCACATGCACATAAATCATGCACAAACATATCATTCAGATATACTCCAGGCTAATAGCAGGCTGCAGGAAAGAACATTTACTCATCCAAACAGCCTGACACACAAAGCCTCGTCTAATTCCTCTTCCCACTGTGTTAAAAAAGCACACCACATGGTAAATGTGTTTTGTTTTAGGTGGGTGGAGCGCACAAAGACACAAAAATGCAACCATTTGCATCCCATAAGACATCTGCTGGAAGATTTCTAAGATCCAAGCGGAATTCATGTCAATCTGCTGCTGGAAAAGTCACATTTCCAGATGCTCAGTATAAAAAGAACATTAAAGAGGAGCTAGAATGTAAACCAACATTTTCCTTGTTGTTGTTAAATAAACAGCTTGGGTGGTCAACAGCAGCATGCCAGAGTCAAAGCCGTGTTTGACCTACTTTTTATGTAAATTAGAAAGTTGAAAAAGGCGAGAGGAAAACTTCTGGTCTTTGAAAACCTTCCTTAACGCGTCACTAGGGGGAGCCACGCCTCCTCAAACCTGCATGTCTCCAGTGTCTGAGGCCTTCTGGGGAAACCAACCAATCAGCAAGCAGCTTATTATCATATTCATGTCCTGGCCCGAGTGGGCGGGGCCAACAGCTCTTTTCACAGCAAGACTGGTTTAGGGGGTTTAGAATGGCCTGTATCAGGACTCCTGGGACAGATGAAAGCCTAAAGAACATTTCTGAGGCTCAAAGCTGTTTTAGATTGTTGATTAACTGCATCCTAGGTCCTCTTTAATATTTTTTTTACTTTTTTTGCAAGCACAGAACAAAAAAAAACATTTTGTTGCCGTCTACTTCATGCATGCTTTGTGCATTCTTTAAGAAAACATAACCATAATGACCCAGACTTACCCATATCTTTTCATTTTTAAACCTTAAATCTGCAATGATGTTTTTATATTTGCAAGCCAAACTGAAAAAGGTTTATATAAAAACGTCTATAATTTCTATTTCTTTAGTTATATCTGAGGCTGCTCCACTTACTGGCCTGATCTGGGATTTCTGTATTTGTTTGAGTTTCTGCATTTTAACGGATGTACTTTATCAATAAAAAAGGGAAAAACTGTTTAAAAACACCTTAGTGAACGCATTTATATTCATGTTTATAACAGGAACCATAAATATGAATCATCCAGTCAAATTGGTTTTGGGTATTCAAGAAAATATAACTCAAACATTTCTTTAGCCATTTTTAACACAAGTAAATAAAAATAATATAATGTTGTAAACTACGGCTGCACAATTTGTTGCAAATTTATCATGGCGATATCAGTGTGAATGATATCACACAGGACTGCTTAGATTGCTATGAATTGTATGTTTTAATAAAAATGTCATGTTTTCCTGCTTTGCATAAAAATGAACTCCTGGAGTTCTGATGCCAGCATTCCGGTTTAGTGTTTAAGATCCTAAAACAGGTGTTGCAATAAAGGGTTTCACTATAGTGAAAGCCTATTCTCAAAACTCTGAGCTTTTTCCTTTTTATTTCTTCACACCATTGTAACGTTTTAGATGCTGTTTGCAGCCGGTTGCTTTAGGGCACAGATGCTCAGGGAAACCTCTACTGTCACAGAAATGTCACAATCAAAGAAACTGAGTGAAATTTGGGCTTTAAGATCATTAAAAATCAGTTCCAGTCCTTTAAACCAGGTTAATAATCTAAACTAGCTGACTGGGTGAGACGTTGGACGACGAAGTGAGTAAGAAGAAAAAGGAAAAGATGTTTTCAATGATGACGTACGCAGCTTCAGTGCTTCGCTGCATGCGTTTCATGTGTGTGTGTGTGTGTGAAGAAGAGACTGAAACAAGGAGGAGAAGAGTGTGTATCGAGCTTTTAGAGCTCAAAATGTCAACAGCGTGGCATGAGGGCACAGATACCCAAAGCTGTTTCTCCATCGCCAGCGAGATAATGCTACGCCACAGGCTGTGTGTGTGTGTGTGTGTGTGTGTGTGTGTGTGTGCGTGCGTGCGTGTGTGTGTGTGTGTGTGTGTGTGTGTGTGTGAGAAGCAGCTGTTTGAAAGGTCAGAATATCAACAGACTGATGCACTCCAAAGACGGTGGCAGATAAACGGATGATGGGAGGAGAGAGAGAGACTCGGTCCGAGATAACAGATGAAAAGTAAAAGGAGGGAAAACGTTTTTTATTTTAGGTTATTTCTAGTTTTTTATTTCACTCAGATCTCAGATAAACACACAACAACCTCTCTATCATCGCAGTAAGGCTTTGTTCAACTTTTAATCCCAGATTATGCATCTGATGCTTTTTTTTCCTGATATAACAATTAAGATTCAAGTTTTTAATATAATCTATGCGAGTAAAATTAGGTTTGATCATTTATAGATGGTATGGCCTTAATCACTCTCGACTTTGATCCGGTCTCTTTAAGAGACCCAGGGTAGGTGTGCAGACAGGTTAATTCGTGAATTGATGCGATTCTCATTTGGAATCATTTCTGAAACTTTTAAACTCAAATTTTTGGGAATAGTTTGCTTTGATCTGTTAAAACCTCCCAGAAAGGTTTCCCAGACACAAAATGTAAAAAAAAGAATCCAAAACCTTTCAAAGAGAAAAGAACAAATGATAAAAATAATTGTTGGAAATGATCTTAACTTCTCCAAGGAATGGACGTAATGTTCCAAAAGCCTCTGGTCTGCTGCCAGTATTCAGCATGACCAGTTTCACTGATAACCCAGCTTGATGAGAACTCACCAGAAATGTTTCTAATAATCCATGAAGACGTTAACATGTGGTCTTTTCTAAGCCCTTGTTAATGTGGATGAAGAAACTTCTCTCTCAGTTAATTCACCATTTCAACTTGATCTCATCAGAATGGCTGACCTCTGACTGGACTGTGGAATCAAACATTCCTCCAGGTGCACCTGGTGCCGTGATAAATCCCAGGATTCATTGCTAAACCACTCGTGTTTCCTCAGTCCCACCATCCTGGGTGGACGCCAACATTCTGCACCACTTCAGATATCATCTGCCCTTTCTTAATCCCACCGGGGCCGGGCTGCTATTTTGGACTGAGCTGCAACATTCAAGGCCAAAACCGAGTGCATTTATAAAAAAGTGACCGTTACAAAACTTTGCTGCTGTCGGCATAAATTTTTGCTCGACGTGCGCTGGAGATCCTGCCTGTCCCGTATGGTTCTTTACCCTAAAATATAACTCAGACCTTTTTAGGAGAAGTTGGGTTCCCTCAGCAAAGGTCCAATAATCCCCCTGTGACCTCTGACTCAAATTAACTTCTGTCAACTTTCAGACTCAAAGTCTGTTTGTGCTGCTTGCATATTTATAGCTTCTGTGCTCTCCTGTCCGTGCAAAGCTCATCTCTAATCCCCAATGCCCTGAAAATTACAGCATTAGCAGAAACCGCTCTTAATTATATTTTCATCCCTACCATTGTGTTTGTAAATCTGTGTGTTGGATGAATCTATTAGAGAAATAACCTCATAAATGGTCAATTAGAGTGATGAGATTACACGAGCAGCTGGTCTGAGTGGACTGTGGAGGGAAAATCCACATCCAGCTGCAACATTTCACCTCCTAAACCCCAAAACCCACCAAATAAAATCATTAAACCTAGCTTTAGTCATCAAGTCTTATAAACTAAAAGGTTTAGGCTGAATTATTAAAAAAAACATTAAGTTTCAATGATTTTAATGCATATGCATGATTATACTTTTTCAGATGTCCAACATTTCTCCATTTAAAATCCTTGTTTCATTGATTTCATGTAATATTCTAATTGTCAGAGATTTTGAATGTGGAGTTTTCACCAGCATAATCATCACAATTATAACAAATAAAGGCTGAAATATCTGGCTTTGCTCAGAAGGAATCTCTCATCATTTTAGCTTCACCTTAAGTTAAATTACTGAAATAAATCAACTTTTGCACCATATTCAAATTTCACCTGTATGTGGAGCAATAGAAGCTACTAAACATCTTGATTTCTTTAACTTATTATTTTAAAAATATAATAAATTTAGTCTTACAAGTAATCTAGTACACCCAATTATATCCTTAAAGATGCATGAAGTAAAAAAGACATCCTGTGGTCAAATGAGGGTACTGCAGTCCATGAATCTAAACAAACGAGCAACTGTTGCCAGATATGGATCAGCACCAGAAGGTTAGATGATGAATGAAGTTGAGTCCCCTTGGATCACTGATATTTTACATTTTTTACTGCTTCCTCGTCTTTTCAAAGTGTGACAGCAATTTCACTCCACGGATTATTAACAATATTTTGATCACGGTGATCTTTATGGCCGAATCATTGCTATGTTTGTATTTACGAACCTCCGCCACTACGAGGTCTTGCAGTCCACCATGTTTTTCCGCGCGGGACCGTCCATGTAGTTAGGAAATTTCCTAGGTGCGCGGTGTGGAAACTTTGGAGCCTTGCGGACCTCGTGGACGCGTCAAGCATAAACCAAGCTTAAGGGGGACAAGAAATAACTTCTGATTTTTGCTCCTGTTTGCCGGCCAGTTTTCGATGACATATGCTAGACTTGGCAACCCAGCAGGCTCAAATATGATTGGCTGTGGAACCAGGAAGTATGGATGCAGGACAGATTGTTGTTTCTGTGGTTTAATGGGCTATAGTGGTAATTGTTCTCCAGCTCCTCCCAAACTTCTTTCCCTTTTTCCAAACAGAAACCAAACTGAGAAACGTTCCAGACACCCAGGTTTTCCTGTTGGATGCCGTTCACACCGTGCTGCCAGCAGTTTCTGCCCCGTGGGTTTTAGAGCACAAAACCAAACATTTAAATTTCTGACATGGGATTCCAACTAGCTTTTTTGTTTTTTAGTTTTGAGTGCCTGAACTCTGAAAAAGCTCAAACTCTCTTCAAAGTAGATTTTCAAGATCACAAAAATGTTTTATTAATCACACCTGAAGCACAGCAACGACGATTTGAGAAGAACCAAGAAACTTTCTTGACTTGTAAAATTTCCCCTGAGAAGACGTCAGCAGAGCGAGAAAAGCAAAATGTCACCTGTCCCTCTCAGGGAAAAGCAGCCGA
This sequence comes from Aphyosemion australe, assembly GCA_006937985.1. Classification (NCBI taxonomy): domain Eukaryota; kingdom Metazoa; phylum Chordata; class Actinopteri; order Cyprinodontiformes; family Nothobranchiidae; genus Aphyosemion; species Aphyosemion australe. The sequence goes on along the minus strand of SSNS01000081.1, from coordinate 1,585,121 downwards.
CCCGTCCCCTGACCTACAGCTCTGTACCGTCCAGTTACTCTAGGTGTCACAGACCTTTCCTAGAAAAACAATAATCCACACATTTATTAAATTCCTCTGCAGCATTAAGGCACGTCAACAAACACGTTTTAGGACACATTTCTATCTTTTCTTCCGCCACACACAAATCTCTTTGAACAAATGATTTTCAACACTCGTATTGAATTTTTCTGAAGTCGGGCAGCAAACTGAAAGGTTTGTGACAGGCTGACATTAACGGGGACGGCTTCTACTGTAATTAAGCCGAGGTTATTCCAGTTTCCCTCAGATCAGATGTGACACACGGAGGAGAAACGATGTTAGAAGCAGTCTTTGGTTTTATTTCAAATGATTTTATTAAATAACTCAAAGTAGATATTCTGTTTTCATTGTAATTGAAGTTTTTTTTATGAAGACAAACTTTGTGGGACTAATTTAGTGAAGAGATGCTTGAGCCACAGATCATAAAGGGCCAGTGAGGATCTTCCTCCTCAGGACCGCCGGGCCCTGCGGTGTTCTTTCACATCACATCCGAGACTTCCTGACTGCCTGGATGGCATCAGAGCGACAAGTGTTAGCAGGGCATTTGACGTTTCACTCGATGTTTCATGTCAGCTTTGCGACGGAGCGCTTCAAAGGTGCTGAATCAAAATGCAGCCGTGGCCTCAGGTGGAAACCCTTTACAGTTCTCGGAAATGCCACCGAAATACCACCAAGCACAAGATGTTAAACACATTTAGAGTGTGTGTGTGTGTGTGTGTGTGTGTGTGTGTGTGTGTGTGTGTGTATTGACAGATGCCTGCTCCTGCTACACAGTATTTATGGATTGTCTGCTGCTAATCTGCGCTGATTTGTTTCCTGATTGATCTTTTGTTCCGAACGTCCTTCACGCCATCGATTTCTGATTTGACTCAAACTTGGAATCGGCTTCAGATCTTCACAAACTGAGTCTCAGATGCAAAAATACAATTATTTACAAATAAATAATAATCGTGCAGAGATAAACAGCAGCCAGATGTCCTCTCGACTCCGTGTCCTTCATCTTGTCTCATCGTTTTTATTTATTGCCTGCAGCAAGAGATAAAAAGGTGAACAATAGCGCATGTGTGTGTGTGTGTGTGTGTGTGTGTGTGTGTGTAAAGGTTGTCGATCATTAACTTTCTAACTTGCAGGTCAACCCTTTACTATGTATGTATGTATTTCACAAAAACATGCATTAAATTGAAAACTGCTACAATTAAAACATTCTAAAAACAATACAGAGATGTTATATATATAAGTTAAAATGACAACTATACATTATTAAATGAATAATATTACCTCACATATGTTATAAGTCATCACAAATGAATCAGGAGCTAGGTGTGGAAGGGTTAAAGGTATCTGAGGAGGCAGAGCTGGGATGCTGCTGCAGCTTAGAGGTAAAAGTTGTTCTCAGCTGATTTGTTCCGGTTCTTAAGACCCGTTACATTTTTCCCAGAGGAACAGGGAATGTCCAGGATGTGTTTTGTCCTTCAGCAGCTTTTCTTTTCATCTGGCTATCTGGGTTTGGGAGGATTTCACCAACATGACTTAAATTTAATGTTTTATTATGGAATTTGTAGCCTAAAAAACCAAGAGGCATTATTATTTTTATTTTAGTTCTTTGTAATCCTTGTTTTTTAACCTCTTATTCTAGCTTTCTGCTTCCTGTTTCTCCCCATCCGTTTCCTCCTCTTCCCTTTTGGTTTCACCACTTTACATTCACCTGCCCTCCTTTCTCCACCTGGTTATCGTCTTCCTCTCCTCGCCTCTTACACCATTATCCCACCACCCCCACCTCTCCACTCCTTAGTAATAATGTAGTTTGGTCATGTTTTCCATTCCAAATACTGTCACCTTGCATTACCACAGACTTTCTGCCGGCGTCCCTGTGGGTTATTTATGTGCACGCGTCTCCACATGTGGCTGCTCCTTTCTCCAACCACCTCCAACTCGTGGAGGAATCTTCAGACCTTCCAGGCATTTAAATCCCAGAATATCTGGGGAAACGTTTCATTATTCTTCAGGGATTAAGCAGAAATGACTTTAGCTGAACTATATCCAGTTAAAGTGAATTATGAGGGTTGATTTTCTAATCTGCCATGATGGTAAGAGAGAGACCGTTCATTTCTGTGGATTTTAATTCGGATATTTTCCTGGACAGGGTGAATAAATATTCCCGGTCATGTTTCAGTTGCTGAGTGACTGCCGTGAGCTCGCGTCGCCCACTCGGTGTCACAGACAGAAAGGTTTGTAACGTGAACCAGAAGATGTGATCCGGTCTGAAGTGGGAATTCATTAATCAGAATCCGACAAAGAAAAGTGACTCAGCCTGAGATCACATGTTGTATTTTTAGTAGAGTGAACTTTTTATCTTTTTCCATGGGAATTAAAAACGTTCCGGCCTTCACTTGGTGAATGAAACGTTCCGACCTAGCTAGCAGGAGTTCTCGTCTCCACCTTTTGTTATTTTAAATGAACACGTGGTTTGTGACCTATAGGTGTTTTTGTACCGTTATATAAGTTTTATTTGATGTTTTGTTTATTTAACATCTGCTGACTAAAAAGATTTTATGTTCTGCTGTGGAGGAAGTCAGGATGACGTATCGATGATTCTTAATAAATCCACTTCAACATCAAACGTTTATGAATCATGAGTTTGTAGAATGAAAAACAGACAAATGTGAGGGCAGAGCCCCCAAATATCTCCCATAATCCTTTGCAACTTTCACCTGTCTTATGCATTCTTGAGCTTTAAGTGATTCCAGGTTTGTTCCAGTCTCAGGTGACCAAAACCAGTGACCAGCAGGAGGATGAAGAGGAGGAGCCAAATTAGTGACCAGGATGAGGAAGAGGAGGAGCCAAGGTGTTCTGATCTACTGAAGCTCCTGGCAGGGGAGAATCAATACAATAATGTTATTTTTAATTTCCGTTGGAAAGTTGCAGATTGTGTTTTGGGCCCGATCGGAGTAGTGAAACATGGCCGCCACCACTAATCATGAGATTAGAATGCTTTAACATCACTATGAAGTAAATAAAAGAGTCTTCAAGACCAAAGAATGTAATCTTGTTTTTATCTGTTGGCAGATCGTTTCCAAGACGAGGAAGAACAACTGATGTCCAATCAGCTCCCATCGGAACGTAGCCCTGTTCCCAATCTGGATTATCCATCAGCCTGTAGATACATACATGTCATCCTCCATTTGTCATCCCGTTCCCATGGAGGTCGGCTTTGGTTTCTGCAGATTTTCCAGGTTTTGAATCATCATCATCAAACCATCGAAAACAACAAACTTTCATCAGAACAGACAAAACCTTAAGACTGAATTAAATTTCTGTCGCCTTTCTGCCCCACATTTCAGTCAGATTGTTCTGTAGTATTGTCATGAAAACACACACACACACACACACACACACTGATTCATCGATTCTATCACGTCTCCTGCAGTCATGCTGCAGACAAACGTTCACTCTGGAAGCTCGTAGCTGGCCTACTTATGTCTGATTGAAACCTAATGAAATCTTTTAATGAGCAGTTTCTGTGTGACAGCGTCTGCAGGGGGAAGTGTGTGTGTGTGTGTGTGTATCCTTCATTTTTCCTGGAAGGAATTCCGACCGGATTAGCTCAAATTAAAGTGAACAACTTTAGAAAAATGACTGTTTTCTCTTTTATCAACCCTGTTCTTCACGTTCTGTTTAAAATGCCCCCCCACACGCCTCCTCACCTCCACCAGCTCCCTGCATGTAATTTTAGTTTTTAAAATGTTTTCTGTCTCCTCCTCCCCCGTGGAGAGCAGCAGCAGTAAAGAAGCTCCGACTCTCGAGTAGATAATAAGAATTACAGAGGCATTCACCGGAGAGGACGGAGGAATGAGGAGCAGAAAAGAAAAGGATTGAGTGATCCAGACGGAGAAGGGGAGGGAGAGGAGGTGAGATGGAAACAGAAGGAGGGGAAGTGACAGAGAGAAAACACAAAGGAAGAGACGCTCAAGCTGCGCTCTGACGCTTTCGGCTCGATTGTGAATTTACTGAATTTCTTGTTTTTGTGATGTGATTTTTTTTTGTCTCTGCAAGAAGTTTACAAAAGTGTGACTGATAACAGACGACTTCTCAGACAGTTCAGTCGAGGCCCAATCCTTTCTCCCTTACTGCTCGTCTGATGAAAAATCAGAATCCGACAAACCTTTCACTCATGCAACAACAAGGAAATGCGACAGACGTGAGTCTAAAATCCTACAAGGATTAGGCAAAAGTTTCAGTCATGGTGCACTTTGTTTTTAAGCAGCTAAACACTGAGACTGACATGATTCACCTGAGATTTTAGTTTGGATGACAGCTGCTGTGCAAGAAGAGCATCACTCTGCAAAAAGTGGTGCATCGAGTCATTTTTAGGACACGAAAATCTGAATTTAAAGAAAACCAAAATAGCTCATTACATTTGCTCTTTTAGGATCGATTTGCCAATAAGGAACCAATATGGCACCGTACAGAAGACCATTAGTGGCAAACTAAAGGAAAAATAAAACAAGGACCTATAGTGATGACAAAAAGTCGAAATATGGTTTGCAGAACAAAGTCGAAGAAAGCGTCCACAAAAAGGAGTCCACCTTAAGAGTCTCAAACATGCACATGTTCATCAAAACATCTGAAGCTTGTAAAACGTTAAAGGTGCCGTATTTGTTCTTGGAAAAAGCTTCTCATGCAAGCTACATTTTGAAAATAAGCTATTCAAAAGGTCTGACCCCTATCTTCAGGTTCCCACTGGGAATCACAGAATCTGATGGCTGCAGAAAACGGTACAACACCTGCTTGTGACAGACGCAAGCAGACACAGCTCTGCTGAGCTGCTAAGTCAAAATTTCCTGAACCAACTCTGAACTAAACCTCCTTCCACTTGCTCTGCAAAGACAACAGGACATTCCATCCGTAACATTAGCCAGCTAGCTTTGCTTCCTGTTCAGCTGCTCCGCCAAGAACGAGCGTTTTCTGCACACAGAGGGTGTTTTGTGCAGCGGCGTGAGACGTTCAGAAGAGCAGTTTGATAGATGGGTTATGAGCCAATCAAATAGGTTGTTTATCCAGGATTGTACATTTCAGAGGCGATTAATTTTTCTAATTTTTTTGACAGAACATTTGGTTTATTGGTTGCCGTCGGCATGTGAAGAGCATTCCAAGCAATTTGGAAAAACAATGTTCCAGGAACATCTCAGACTGTGCCTTTAATACAGCTTTCTGAGTTTTATTAGAAAACAGTATTAATTAACTATTTTCATAAGCTTCAGATGATTTTGAGGTATATGTGTAAGATTGAGACTCTTATTGTGAAAGATAAAAACAAGTTCCTGGGACGCTGCTTTGGAAATAACCAACAGACGACATTTGTGCTATCCATGAAACGTCTCTTTTTACAATTTACTCTGTAAAAAACACACAATCCTCAGTTAAAATAACTGTTAGAATAAATACAGTCGGCTTCAGGAACACAAGGTGGGTTGCTACTCTTGAAAATGCCCATTTTCATACTTTTGATATATTTTTCTACATTTCAAGTTTCATCTTGATACGTCCTCCGTCACCTTTTCCTTGTGAAATAAAAATAAATAACAGTCTCAGTAATAATATCATACACTGAAGGAGGATAAGAAAATAAAACGTCATTCTGGATTTGGTGATGAGTTTTCAGTAGACGCTGCCCTGACCTTCACCCACATCCTCATCTAGACTTCTGTATAGAAGCGCCGCGTTGGACACGTCCTCCTGTCGGTTTCATGCACTCAAGACTTTCTTTTGTCACTTCATGGTGCTTCATGACACATGAAACAGTGAGTTCAAGCACAAGGGCACAGGCTAAAGCTCGGGGCACAACGATGAGCAAAAAAAGATGTTCAGTGACACAACCCGACTCCATCTGATGGAGACAGTTCGGGTCTCGACCCGAAAACCAGGCGACTGCTTATGTAACTGAATGATGTTTGTGAAATTAAAACATCAGCTCTTTTAACAGGAGTCTCATCTTTCCCTTTTTATATTGCAATTTTCATTTTTGTCACAAATTGTAAGACACCTTTTTGATACGGAAAGTGATGAAGGTATTAATTAGATTCATTCATGGCTAAAGATGGGAGTGAAAATTAGGCTCAAGCAGATTTATGGAGGGAAGTTTTTTACTGACGTTTAATGAAATTATTACATTTTTATGTCTTTTGTTTGTTTCCATGAAGATTAGGTGCTTAATTTAAAGGTTTTTATAGCTCTGGACATGAGGTTACCCACAATGCATCTTGCCTGATCAATCACTTGTAATAAAATCCTAGCCTAACGCTATTGGTGATTAGGAACGTTTTTCATTTCAAGAACACCATTTTTAAAAAGTTATGCACAAATATTCCAGAGTTCTTTTATTTTATTAAATCTTTTAAAACCTCAAATTTCTTTCAAATGAATGCAGGAGTGCCTTCTAAATTACAAATTGTATCTTGAGCATACTCTTGACCCTCATACACCCCTAGTGCATTTTTTTGTGCACAAAGACTAAAATCGTGACTTTTTTAGAAAATGTGACATTACACAAAAACTACAAAGTGAGCAAAAAATATATTTATGCCCATTTCTGACACTTCAAAGCAGCTACAATTTACCCCCACAAGGAGTAGAAACACTAGAAATTCAAAGGGTTAAAGATTCTTCTACGAATGTTTCCATTTTACAAATAATGAAAATCCATCCGTTTTCCTATAAAACCAATTCTATAGAATAATAAGAGTCCTGGAAATCTAAATCCTGATGGTTCTTTAGCTCATTAGACTCCTTCCTGTTTAGAGAAGAGTGAACACCTTTTTTGAGTTTATTGTGTCATTTGAAGCTTCCTGCAGCCCACAAGCCCAGCTGACCTACTCCAGCTGTCAGCGGCTCTAATAAAGGCTTGTTGTGTTGTTATTTTGCAGCAGGAACACCCTGGAAATGCTGCGAGTCCATCACAATGCTCACATATGAGGCTGTTTTGAATCACAAAACAACATTTCATGTATGTGCCTGGACTGTAGGAAGGAACAGAAAGCTCTGACCTTTTCTCTGTCTGACTTCATCTCTTCTCCTCCATCACTGATCAGAATTCTGCTGATCTGAAGACAAATCTCCCTGAGCAGCAGAGAAGTGAGCGGTGAAACATAAAAGATGTGTTCTGATCAGTTTAGAGACCTTCTCACCATCACACACAGTAAAACCTCATCTTGTTGCAGGTTTTGTATTTCACAACACAAATGGCTCCTTGCACAGGGATTACTAATGTCATGCATTCAGCTGTGTTTCTGCAGCTCCAGCAGCTTGTTTCAAGCATAGATGCATAATAATAAACTCTCACCTAACCTGGTAGACTGTACTTTAATCAAAATGCTGCCCGTTTCGTTTTATGTTATTCTTTTAAATGTAACATATTGATCACCCCGCGTGCGTATTTTAGTCTCTTGTTCCAAAAATGTCACGAGAAAAAATGATAATTTTTGCACAAATTCTGTTGGTTAAACCCAACTTTTTGAAACTTGATTTTAATAATCCCACGTTTGACTCCCTGATGTTTCAGTGGTGGAACTTTCTGACGGATCTGAGCGGAACCAGCATGACCAAAACTAAAGGAGATGGTCGTGATTTAGTAGGTTGCTATAGAACTCAAGGTGCAATAGTTTGAATGAGTGAAAACCAAGAATGATTCACCAGGAACTAAGGAGCTAAAACAGGAGGATCTGAACAGACTTAACTCTGGGTGGGTGATTACAGCAGACAGGTGTGCACAACTAGGTGGGGAGCCACAGACAGAAAATAAATCATGTATTAAACTTTTTTATGCTTATTTTTTCTGATCCATGTCTGAGAATATCCATAACTTACATTTTACACAGCCTGAGGGACTCTTGCTGGGCAAATGAAGCTATAATTAAAGTTATCTTTGAGATTTAGACCAGAATTGTTTTTCCAAACAAAGGTGGATCATGTTTTGTAGGTTTATTGATTTCAGAGCTTCAACCCGTGTCCTCCTGTTTTCATGCACCAGGTGAGCTGCTGCTCATAGATTTTCCAGATCTTGTAACCTTGAGCCGATATTACAATCTGAGAATTCCTGAGATCAGAGCTGATTTACTTGTAGATAAAAAAAAATTCCAGGTCAAACCTGAGACAGCAGCGTTTATTGGTGAAACTGGAGAGAATGGATGCGGTTTGTCCTCACTGTCTCCTCTAAGACCATACAACAGATTATTTATAGGTCAGTTTTATCACAAGCATTGAACTTTAAGCCTCTGTGTGAGGAAAACTCAATCATGCTTTGGGATAAATTCTCCGAGCTGCAAGTGCTTCAATATTGTATCAGAGATGTCATCATCTCGGAGCGTTTCCCTGTTTATCTCCCCTCTGTCAGATGCTGCTGATGCTGTGGACAGCATTAAAGCAAATATCAACACTTTTCTAAAGATAAATCCCTCCATAGAATCTGTAAGCAGCTTGGATGCTGCAGGACCTGGATAATGAAAAAGATGGAGCACATAAAAGTTGTTTTCTGGTGTAGATAAGTTTTGCGAGCGGCTCACCGTCCTGCACAGTAAAACCCTCGTGTTTATGGGTTTTCTGTGGGTGTAGATCAAAACATGAGTGCTTGCTTTCAGCGCCATGCAGTGGGATTATTAATGTCTCGCTGTGCAAATTCCACTACAGAACTCGGAGTGTATTCCTGTAGTCGGTCTGCATGTATTCATGCATAACAATACTCGTATTACCCTCTATAATGTGGGTTAATTGAATTTGCTGCCTCCAAGGTTTTCTTTTTCTGCATTTGCTATATAGGTATAATGAACTGAGACGATGGCAAAAAGAAACAGGCATCTGCACAAGAACACATTATTACGTAGATCTGACCTTGACGTGTGCAAACCAAACTCTGCTCAAACATTAGAGGCTGAATGACGTGTTTGGATGGAAAAATCCTCTCATGTGAGCAACATTTTCCGTCTCTTTACCAGTTCAATGATCATATTCAAATACTCTGTTTTTATTTATGCTAGCTTAAATGTAGAAATTTAATTTGACAAATTATTCCCTCACAACACTGAATAAGCCACTTTAAGGGAAACGCTCGTTTCAGATGCTTGGATCCAAGATCTTGTCCATAATCCCAATCCTGGCCCAGTAGATCATCTCCTCCTTCACAGACAGGAGCTCCAAGCATCCCTGATCATCTCTGATCTGTTGACTCCACTCAGAGACACCAAGATGCAAACATCATCAAATGTCACCAACCCCTCTCATCCCCATGTGGGAATTGTCCACATAAAGTCTCTCTCAGCCGTAGAAGGTCTTTACCTGAGGGAATTAAATAGAAACACTCCTGAACAGCTGGCAGAAGTCCTGACCTTTCTCTGATGGAAACAAACATCCAGTCGTAACCTTTGTGAGATGATTTATGCTTCCTGTAACGCTGCCTCATCTCAGCCCCAGGAGTTGGGAAGCTGATCTGCTGCTGCACAAAAGAGGATTTTTACTAATGTAAAGGAGGAATCAAGTCAAAAATGTCCAGAAGATGCAACATTTTTTGTTTTGCGTCATGTTTTTTATGAATGGTTATTTTAATTTTAACGTTTAAGCAAGAATTTTCTTAAATATTAATCAAAGCCCTTTTTAGTTTAATGAAATGTTTCATACATATTTAGTTTGACTCTGTTACACAAAGTGAAGAGTTTGGAGGCAAACTTCTTTGTTTCCATGAACTTCTTCTTTATTATCAGCAGAAATATTTATTAGTTTTAGCTCAGAAATCATGAGTCTACCAGTAAGCTCCTGTGGAATCTCACCTTTCCGTCCACAAGTCGTCCCTCCTGAGCTCCCTTTGTGTTTATATATTATATAAAATAAATCTGGCTCTGTTATTTCGACTCCTCTGGTGGTAAATAATGCCGTCAGGTGCGTGGATCGATGATCCAGCCGTGGTGGAGGTTTTTATTGCTGTCATATGGATGATGGACAACCTGAGGGTCAGCCCAGCAGACGGAGCTGGAGGAACCTGAAGCCAGATTGGACTCTGCGTCTCCAGGGCCTGTTTCCTGTCTCCAGCTTGCTCATTTCCTGCCTCCCCGTCACAATAAAACAGAGATTGGGTTTGACGCGGAGCCTCGTGTAGAAACCCTAGGTCACGTTTGAGTCTTGTGGGTTTTGTCTCACATTTTGAACCTAGAGGCGTGTGTGCTTCCTTCATTACAAATGTCTTTGATCATTTCCATCCCGAAGGTCTTCATACCTCCAAACATGATTAAAAACATTTGTTTTATTTTATTTCTGTCGGCTCACTGAGATGAGACATTTTATTCATCTTAGTAAAATTGACTTAATCAACTTCAGAATTCAACTATAAGTAGATGAACCGGCAGAAGAAGTAAAGTATCTGGATATGACTGATGTTAGGATGGACAGGATAAAGGACGTTGCTGGCCTCTGCTGTAGACATCCGTGGAGCGGTTGAAACAGGATCGCCGCTCCTCCTCATTTAAAGGAGTCAGTTAGGCCCGAGTCACACGGCAGGACTTTTAAAAACATGTGTGGTGTCCGGCCACACGGCAACAACTACACGCTACATGTCTCCATCAGGTGGGAAATCCTGCTAAATTAAACACGACTTCGATGTAAACAAACATGGCGGAGGAGGAGTTTGCAGAGTGCTTCTCTTGCTTTCTGATTGGCTGCACGTCACATTCAACAGGCAGCACACTTGTTTGTTCCTTAAAATGAAAACCTCCATTTATGATCCTTCAGCGCACACCAGAGCGCTTTTAGGGGAAAATTGGCTTAATCTGACCACGTGAACCAGGCCTAAAGCCTAGTGGGGGGTGTTGAGGGACACACACACACACACACACACACCAAATCCCCACCAGGATAGAGGGCATAGTGCTTTTCAGGGGGAAATCCTGCCACCATTGCTGCAACATCTAGTATATTTGTATTTCAGAGGCTCTGGTTCTCTGCCACCTCTTCATGTAATTGACACATCCAAACACACATTTCCAGAAATTTCCTTCCACGAATAAAAATTCTGCTTCACATCATTTATGAGATCATGGATCAAAGCGGCTGAAATGAGTTTTCTCTGCAGGGTGTCTGGGCTCTCCCTTAGAGATAGGGTGAGAAGCTCGGTGATCCAGGAGGGGCTTGAAGTAGACCTGCTGCTCCTCCACATCGAGAGGAGCCAGTTGAGGTGAACACCTTGAGATTCCTGACTGGAAGAAGTTTCCTCTTAGATCTTAAATCTGACATTTTATGATTGTATTAATCCTTTTTATTGAGAATTCTTTTATCATTTGGAGAAACATTTATTTAATGTCTAAATTGTTTCCTTCTAACGTGGAACCATGTGCTCTGAGCTTTGCAGCAGATCATCCTCGATGACCTAAAAGGCTTTGTCTCCATTTGTTTTACTCAGGTATATTTAAATGATCCACTCCAGTGGCCCTCACTCTCATCTTCCTCCCTGTAAATAAATGAATGCATGTAATGAAGGTCTTAGAAGGGCAGCTGCTTCAAATGAGCTCCAAATGCAAATTAAACAGCCTTGAATTCATGCACTGGGAAATATAGATGAATTAATAACAAATCCTTAATGATCTAATGCATTCTGGGTAAAAACTCACTGATGATGTAAAGGTCAGAGTTTGTTTCGAGTGAAGGGATGTTTAACATGAGCAGAAAACGCTTTTCAAATAGGAAAAAGTCAAGAAAGGAACAAACAAAACATTTGGACGTGAGGATTAATCCGCTGGCTTTACTCGCCTTCCAATGGATTTGTTAAAAATGTAATCGGCTGCTGTGACGACTTCTTACTTTTTCTCCACGAGTGTAGACTCATTCCACAGAAAGTAATTTGTCAGTTATTGCTCTGTCTGACAGCAGTGATTCATCTCGCAGCACATTACATTTTTCTATTTCACCTCCAAAGTGGACAAGTATCGCTTTTTCTGAAGGGATTTTTTTATTCTGCCCCTCAGTGAACTTCCACGATAACGTTCTTCTAAGTCTGGAAACGGAGCGCTCCTAGAATCTGTTTACTAAAACTTAACAGTCAATCTTCATGTCGTTGGGTTTCATCATGTGAGCAGACTTTAAAAGATGAGTGCAGACATCAAAACTGAGAAAACCCGTGGTGGGATTCCTGATTTTTGTTCTGAAGATTCTTTGGGTAAATTTGTGATTCTGTGACATTTTACAGCTCAGAAAACATCTTTATGGACTGAAGCAAACATTTATTCTGTTAGACGTGTGAATTTGCTCTTTGGTGTTTTCAGTGGAAGTCAGATGAAGATGTTTCAGGAGAATCGAGCTTCATGCTGCAGTTTAAACAGGAGAAAATGAGTCTTTTCTGCTGCAGGTTTGGAGTTTTGCTGCCATCTCTGTAGGTTTTATTAGGAAATCTACAAGAAAAAAGACTGGATATCACATTAATGTCACATTTTCTAATCAGTCTACTTGAGGTTTTAGCTAAATAGATTCCAGGTAGAACTCTGCACCTTCTCATGAAATTTCTTCCACCTAATCGGTGGTGCAAAAGTGTTTTTACAGTCTGCATTTACACAATCATGCATTTAAAGCCAACTTAAATGTCTTAAAATGTTTGCAAAGAGGTCCCAGTTTTCCCCAGATGGGAATCGCTGGACTTTGCTCTCCGGTTAGAAAGACTTTTTAAAAAATTGTGCAACAAAACAGTCCCAGGAAGCCGCCGCAGGCTTCAACAGGAGTGAGACCAGGATGCTTATATGCTGAGGGATGTGATTACCAAAACAGGACAGGTGAGCTGATTTCTGATGAACAACACCTGATCACAGACCTGGGAGCTGAAGGAAAAACCTAAACACCTGAATCAGAGGCACAGATCATGACAAAAATAACTAAATTAAAACATTTTGTGATTATATTAAAGCAATTTGCATGAATGTTGATTCATTTGCCAGTTTAACATAAATCATAAATGCCAAGCGGAAATATTTAAATTTATTATTTTTATTGTTTTATTTAACCATCAAAATAAAAAATCAGCCTTCAGGTATCTTCTTTGGGTCTTTCTTTAACTCTGAGCAGAAAAAACAGACGTGCATTAATTCCTTTTTTCCTTTCATTTCATTAAAAGTTCTCACAGGTACAGAAATATTTTAGTGCAGCTCATAGTTTTGTGCCTTCATACAATAGCAGAAAAACCCAGAGGGATGTTTGTTTCTTGCTTAAACAAACCTGATGTGAGTGTTTCCAAAATCTATGACAGGTCACGAATCCATCACAAGGAGTGGAGGTGGATGGAGCACTTGATGCAAGTTTGAGACAAAAATACAACTTTTCTTTCACTTTCAGCCAAAATGACAAACCGCTTTACTGCACAGTGTAGGCAGCAGCACTGCAGGTTTAAGGTCAGAAAATTACAATAATTAAAGTTATAACGCACCAAAACATGCTTTCTGATTTTCTTAGGCAGTAAATATCAAAAAGGGGATGAAACATTTTGCTAGAGGACACTAATTCTAAAAGTATTTGAATTGTCCTGCATGCAAAAATTATCCACAAGGTTGTTTTAGAGGAGAAGCACACTCTGGGCCTAAAATGAGTTTTGTTAAAACTTTTATTGCAGTAGAATCTGAGTTTTGTGGTTTCTGCAGCTTCTATGCACATCTGGCTGCAGCAAAACCTCCTGTTTCCACCTTAAAATGGAAGAAATAATAGTGAGTCTGACTGCTGAATCCCATCCAGTTGGTGAATATCCTCAGACTCCCGCGTCCTCCAGCACAAATCACACAGCTACTTTCCTCTCTGATTTGCTGTGAGCTGATGAGAAACAGAAACATTTAGCGTCTCTCTGTGATTTCTCAAAAAATAATTCAGTTTTTTCTTGCACCATGTCTGCAGAGTAACTTTTAGATGCTGGAGTTGCTTCTGTTGGTGTGTTTGGTTCTATTACCAGGAGCCTTGAGCTGAAGCACAATGAATGGATAAAGTAGGATCATTAACACAAGAAGAACAAAGGAGGTCAGAAAGATGGAAACACTGAATAAACCAGAAGGAAGCGCTTCATGTGGGATCTGGTTCAAGTACATGTCAGTCATATTTAGCTGCTGTTTCCTGGCAAATTCTCATTTTTATCTGTTAGTTATGAAAAGGTGATCTCATCGATTATTAAGGAGCTCAGATGTAAATCCAGATGTTCCAAAAGGCAAAAACGTTACAGACACCACCATTAACACCACCTGAAACGCCTCAGTGAGGATAGATGAGCGTGTGTGTGTGTGTGTGTGTGTGTGTGTGTGTGTGTGTGTGTGTGTGTGTGTGTGTGTGTGTGTGTGTGTGTGTGTGTGTGTGTGTGTGTGTGTGTGTGTGTGTGTGTGTGTGTGAGACAGTCAGAGAATGGTGGAGAGGATGAAATCATTAATTCCTGGCATTGGAGAGGGGAGCTCGGTCAGTGCGAGGAGTGTGAGAATGACACACAAACACACTCTCTCACACCACATACACACAAATTGCTTTTGCAGATCAACAGTGCCCCCTGTGGTAGAATGAGGGAACAGCAGTTAAACAGATTCTTCTGACGCTAATCTGCATGTTGTCGAAGCTTTCATCGCCTGCTTCTAAAAGACAAACGTGGGGGATGATGGGAAAAGTTTTATTTGATCTCTGATTGGACCAACATGCAGAGAAATTTGGAAAATTATGTGAGTAGAGGTTTTAGTTTAATGCTTTATTGATTTTTTCTTCTTCGTTGTCTTGTGTAAGAACCCTAATCCATGAAGAACTTGATTTTTAAGACCAATTTACCACTTCCCACCAACACCTCATCAGTGTGATAGAAGCTTGCAACACTCAATCAGTCCACCTTAATAAATCTTGTTGAATGAATTCCCAGTTAAATGCCACAAAGGTGAGAGATTGCCTGATGTCTCTTGTAATAATTATGTTTTGTATTATTGACATAATCTCTGACTGGGATTATGACGGGCGCACGCTCAGCAGCAGACCTGAAATCTCACAGCACTGTTGAGGATGATTAAGCACCTGAAAATCTCTCCTGTGTTGTCCAGAAGATGCAGTTTTATAAAACTCGTTTCAATGTTTTCTAAAAAAAAAAAGTCTCTGGTGTTTATGACTGAAACTGAAATTTTAAACAAACAGGTGCAAAGGAGTAGCATGCTGAATCCATGCTGTCAAGGTTTGTTAAAGCTAAAGGCTTTTGTTAAAGCAGACAGGAAAACCCAACGAGACCAAAGATGACTCCGGAGTAAACAAACATGGCGGATGAGGGGCATGCTTCCGTCACCTCACTTTCTGATTGGCTACACATCACATTCAACAGGCAGCACGCTTGTTTGTCCTCAAAATCAGATCAAAACAATCCAACTTTTCACCCGATTTATAATCAAAGCAGGCTCTGCATCCAGAGCACTCTTTACACATCACACATGGCAGGAATATCTGATAAGATCATCTTTAGGGTCATTAATGCAATCAGGCGCGTCCTTAAAGTCATAAGAAAAGGAAACTCAGGTCAAAAGTCAACATGATTATCCTGCCGTGTGAACCGGGCCTAAATTAGACGATTTGAAACAGACGGACCTTTGCTTCACATAAAAGCAAAACTGCAAATTATTTTCAATATTTGACAAAAATGATGAGGACTCCACTATTTCTCAACATGCTGTGATCTTAGTTTAAATCTCTGGTGTGAAAGGTGGCAGGTGATATGCTGTAAGGAATGCTGGGAGTTTAGTTTTTTTATCCTGTGCTGTTTTAAAAACATTTCTGAAGGCTATATGGTGCCGAGAGTTCAACATGACTGAGTTGTCTTTGTGCTCAACAAAATCAAAAGCTCCTTTCAGGGGCAACAGGTGCTACAGCGCTGGTTCTGATCTTTCTTTGTTAACTCAGATTGGGTTTTTTCTACTTCTGCTTGTTCACATAAAAGTGCTGTTTGGTGCTTCTCCTGTAAGAAGTATAGAAGTCAACCTAAACCTAAAGCGTGCTTCATCGTTATTTTACTGCACGCTGGATGATTTTTACATTTGTTAATAGAAGAAGATTTTTTTCCAGTAAATGACTTCATTAAGAATTCACATGACTGCTCTCTGGTGAATTTCAATTGACCTCCTTGTCAGTCAAATTTATGCCTGAGAGACACTAAAATGAGTTTAGCTTCTTTAAGTTAATCCATGACTGAGCATATACTGTACTCTGAATCTCAATCCTGCACGCACACACACGCACACACTGCATAATATTCCTGCTGCATTTGAACTAAATTAATCACTAAATCCATAATCCTAAACTCGCAGTTCATTCACGCTGATACTGACAACTGCAGCTTTGTTCACAGCAGGATTTCGTCTACGGCCAACCCCGTTACTGGAGTGAAAAACGTAATGGTTCCATTTCTAATAACTAATAACTGCCTCTGAGCCACCAGTGTGTGCGTGCATGTGTGCATGTGTGCGTGCATGTGTGCATGTGTGTGTGTGCATCTGTGCGTGCATGTGTGCATGCGTGCATGTGTGTGTGTGTGCATGCATGTGTGTGTGCATGCGTGCATGTGTGCATGTGTGTGTGTGTGCATGCATGTGTGTGTGATATGTTTAACATGGAGAGCTGTTTGAGCAGTGGCCTCTTGTCCTTCACCGACTTAAGCATCTCTAGGTTTGGAGCAAAGCCGTGTTTAAGTGGAAAGAAATAGGTACCAGTACAAACCTCAACGTACGTCCGTGAGAGCACGGGGAGGTGAGGTGTAGGACTGAGAGGCGGACTGAATTTGACTGATAAATGCCAGAAAATGTCCCTGGACGCTGAGCGGTAAAATATCTGCCCACCTAAAGCACTAGCATCTCTAATGAATATAATAAGTCTGTTATAATCTCTGAAATAGCTGATCCCCCTGCAGACTGGGGAAGAAGATCCTGATCTGCATTTGGATCATGTTCCTCCAATCCAGCTTCTTATGCAGATACACACCCGAGCACCTGTTTCTCTCAACAACCTCTGTTTAATTTCCATATTCATGGCTGTGATTTGGGACGTTTGTGATCATGGACTAATAATTGAACTGTTATACTGTAAATAATCAAATAACACCACGTGTTTATTATAATAGGGGGTCATTGTGTTTTTGTTTTTCTATTTTAAAACTAAACATTTGCACTTTAATTGTTAGGTTTGTGTACATACGAACACAAACGTCCACACACATATTTTTTCATGTTGATCTTTTGTTTAAAATGTGCATTATGTATATTTTAAAAACTGCTTCATGCTTGTTCATGCGTTCCCTTTGAAAGGGTTTGTTTTGCAAAGAAGAAAAGAAAAAGTTCATTCGTGTGATCTCTTTATCCAGCAATACTTATTAAATACGGTTTCTTATATTTTAGCAGAATATCTGATAACATCTGAAAGGCTGTGATCTGTTCCAACATTGTGTTTGGCCTGCTATTTCTGTATTCATAACCTGAAATCAGAACAGAACATCTTGATCCAAAACAACACAGCTTCAAAAAGAAATCATAGAAATAAAAATAAAAGAGCAGAAGAAGGCCACATCTTTTCCTTATTTTTGTAATATTCACAAATAAAGCCTGAACTGGACATTTATGAACAAAGATCAAGTGAAAAGTTCTGCTGTGAGCTGAGTTTTAGGTGTTTGGGAGGTTATAAAAGCAAACATAAATAAAATAAATGTTTTTTTATAGAAAACTGATGGTAATCTAAAGAATAACAGCTCTTAAAAACACCTTGTAATATGTCAGAAGAAGAAAACTGGTCAAAATCGACTCAGGAGGATTTTCTGCGTATTAAAAAACATAGTGATAAATATCTGAGAGTGTATGCTTCTACAGCAAACTACTTTTTGTTTCTTTTGTAATATTTATCACAAGCTGAAGTGGTAATTGGAAAATGACTGCTTTGATTAAATATTGTGGATTTTCTCTGAGCTCCTTGAACAAATATTTCAAAGAAATGATTATTTTGTCTCTTTTCTCATGGACAGACAGAAATGCTCTTGATGACGAGTGATGAAACCTGATTGTGTTCTTTGCAGGAACACATAAACAAGCTGAGTTATTACAGCTGAGCTTCAGCACTAATGCTAGATAATCGGCCCATTTCAGTGTTTATGTCAAACAGCTGGGAAGTCTAAGTGTTTATTTCCCTGACTGCTATTCATATTATTGTGTTCCACTTATTTACACCCTATTGATTTTCACACATTAATTTTTACACCTTTCACAAAAAGTTTCCAATCTTTTCAGTTGTGTCTTTTTCAAGTTGTTTCCAGGTTAATGGACATCTAAGGTAGAGAGTTTATTTCAAACAAAGCAACCTAAAAACAACATTGTCTTTCATGCATTAAGACGTATGAATGTCTAGATTTTTTATATAAAAACCAGTACAGCTAATGCTAAAAATTGTATCAACTTGAGGGTGGAAAAAATAAACATCAAACCCTAAAAAGGTGTCTAATTAATGGCTGGAGTTCCACAGGGCTCCTGTTTTAGACTACTATTCTTTTGCTAATAATATTTTTTATAAATGTGTATTTTGTGTTTTTCTTCAGCTTAAATCAACTTATTTGGCTCAAAGGTGGATGGAAAATATTTTACCTCACAAGTTCTGTTCTATGAGAGGTTAGGGGTCATAAACAATGCAAACCCGATCATGATTAAAGGTTTGGCAGATCTGTTATCCTCTGGAAATATGAAGGTTTAATTGTGAACCTGAATGTTTCTCCCTGGGGAATAAAGGGAACAGAAGGCAGTGTCAGCTGTTTCTAATAGGTTTCTACAGTTTGTCTCCGGGGAACACCAGCTCACAGTCATTATTGCTCTCCCACCACTCTACAGTTGTTTTGTAACCTTTGCTCCACCTTGGTTGGCTCACAACAAGGAAAATGGCAGAGCAAAGACAGGGGAAAGAAAGAGATGAAGAGGGAGTGAAGGGAACAAGAGAAAAAAGATTAAAAAGAGACGAGTCTCCGGAGAGGGGGTGCTTGACTCTCGGGTTCGAGCTGAAAAGCTTCACACAGGTTGGCAGCAGCTAAAAAATGATTTTGGCCATTTTTCAGAGTGATGGCAGAGACGAACGACACAAAGATGAGAAATGATATTTATCTCTTCAAGAGTCTCTTTCTGGTTTGTGTCATCCATGCATTTTGGAGTATCTGGCTTCGGTCAAAAGTTTGTGAAATCCTATTTATTAAACTTGTTAAGTGTGCTAGTTTGATAAAACCAAAAATAGCTGTCAAAAGTTTGTGAAATGTGCACCATAGTTTTATAAGTAATTATTTTGTTGTCTCAGTTACTTGTCTAATTTCTAGAAGCGAGCAGCACCTTCTTCACTTCATTGCATCGCACCGGTGCATTAAAAAAGTATCTGGGTCCACACTGACTTCCTGTTCAGACGTTAAGAACAGCTGATGGAGGTCAAAATAAAGAAAACCCTGACTCTTCCCTTGTTGCAGGTGCAGTAGTGTAACACCCATAGGTGATAATGGCAAAAATAACATTTTCATAAAAGTTATACCAGATATTATTAGTGTACCTAGTTTATAAACCCATAAAGTTCAGTATGGAATGTGTGAGTTAAACAGGATTTTTCTGACCTAAATGATGTGCAGCTTGCAGGTAGGACTCCTCTACATCTCATTAGTTTTCCCGTTTCTGACGGAGTCAGCGAGACAGCAGCCTTGCTGACTCCACCAGTTTCAACCAATTTAAAACCCAGATTCTCATTTTATTGGAAAGTCTTGACTTAAAAAGAGTGTTTCTGGAATCTTTTCATCACATGCCCGGGGATAAAATGGCTTCTAAGATATTAATTAGAGAATTAATAATTAGCTGAACTCCTCTGCAGCTTTTCTAAGCGCTGCAGAGGAGTTCTGATCTCAAATCTAGAAGAAATGTTGGGAAGCAGACGCACAAAACCGAGTCTCCTATCAAGTCCACTTATCAAAAGGAGACACTTGGAAACTGAATGCAAATGAAGCAGGTTGGGGTTTACTCCTACAGTCTGACACAGTCACTTAGCTGGTTCATAGAAAAATGCTCAAGGGGAAAAACACTGATCCTGTTTAGTGTTTTATGGAAAATCATCCAACAGGCAGAATTCTTTCATTCAAATTAGCATGGAATCATTTTCCACAGTCAGAATAAGCCAAGATGCAGAATAACCTCATTCTGTGGAAGGCTACATTTAAATAAATCTGATTTAATTAACATTTCATTTGTGTGAAACAATGAAAACAGATGTCTAAAATCACTGCTGTTTTATTTTACAGCAGAAATCGTGAGACGCGGATTTTCCAACCCTCATCTAAAGTCATGAGAGGTGGATCGGGACTGAAGAGCAAGAAACAAGCAGTTAAATTGACCTTCCTCCACAGGATGGAGCTGCTGCTCCCCCTCATTAAAAGAAGTCAGCTGAGGTGGGTCAGGCCGCTGATTGAAATGCCTCCTGGTCGCCTCCTTCTGGAAGTTTTCCAGGAACTGGGAGGAGGCCCCAGGTAAGGCTCGGCTCTGGTATCCCATCCAGGAGGAGCTGGAGAGGACCGCTGGGGATCCGAACTTGGAAAAGCAGAAGATGGATGGAGATCATCATCAGTAATGATCTCCTGGCTGAATGATCATATTAGTTTATTTACAGTAAACTTCTGATTATTTCTTGCACAACAGCAGAGAATTCAAAGCCCTGACAGCTGTGCTGGGTTCATTTGTTGTGTTTTGGTGTTTTTTTCTCGTTGTTTTGACAGTTGGCCGTTTCCTTTGTCTTTACTCTTTTCACCCACCTTCATCTCAAGCCCCCTTCCTCATTCTTCCCGCATCAGTTCTCCACCATTCTTTTTATTAATTTTTTTTGTCCTGCATGGCCGTGTTTCACCTGCCGGACCTTTTCCCGAAATAACAAACAACTCTGACAGGAAGCTGGCTCTAAATGAGACAGGGCGCTCGGAGAGGATGCAGCCTGTTGTATCTGAATGTGTAGGAGCTTTCAGAGCTGAAGCCAACATTTCCGCTGCCACATTTATCATGACAAATAAAAAAAGAAATATGAAAACACAAAGTCTTTGCAGCGCAGAAAGTGACAGTTAAAATAAACCTTAGCTATATAATTATAACTGTTGCTAAATTTAGATTATTGTTTGTTTTTCTGTGCAAAAAAGAAACACTGAAAACTTAAAGTTTATTTTGATTTGACAGAATTATCATTTTGAAGTGTTTTCTTTGTGACGTTGCAGCACATTCTGGTTCATTTTTGATTTGTTGAAACGCCGTTTTGTTCCAGATGGCAGGAGGTTAAGCAGCTTATGAGCAGGGTGAATAATGAGGGCTTGCTTTTGCTTTTCTCCTGAAAAATTGACTCTAACGAGCAGAATGAGACACTAATGACTTTCTTCAGCTCATCTCATGTTGCAGATCCTTCTTTTCACTCATTTGAAGCTACAGTTTCAAAAAGTGTTGCAGGTTGTCAGGACACTCAGTAGTTCCCAGGTAAAGGTGATGAGAATGCTGGGCGTATTTACTGCACCCTTCAGTCTCCTTTTGTCTGTTTGAATGTCTGTTTGAACGTCTCCATGACGGACGTGCAAGATTATGGTGAAAATACAGAATGAGCTCTTAAGTTGTTTCCACACCAGCTCACTAACTCTTCCACCTCAGCTTTGTAAAATGTTTAGGTGTCATTATTGATGAGTCCCACCTCTGTTGAGTCATCAACACACTTTGGTTTGTGCTGAATTCAACAGTGCAACCATGTGTCTGCAGCCGGAAGAGAAAAGGCAAGGCAGTGTTATTTATAGAGAGCATTTCCTACCCGAAGGCAACTCAAAGCGCTTAAAAAGGACCCAGTACACATCCATGAGGAGCCCCTTCACTCAACATGATGGATTGTGACATATAAACTCATTTATATGATAAATACAGAAGATTGTTTTTGTTTTATCAGAGATTTTCATTAAAAACTGCTGTGGAATGATTGTGATAGAAAAGTGTCACCATCAGCAGGTAAGGTAGCACATTTGGTGCATCCAGGGGTCGAGCGTTGCAGGAATTATTTCATTTTTCTGCTGAAACAACCATGAGATGTGAAACAGATTTCAGTATAAAAGTTTATAAAACTACATTTCAAGAGCGGCTTAGAAACAGCTTCAATCCTCTTGGTAAGTTAATTTATGAGCTACCAAAAGAGTCACATTTTTAAAAAATATTGTGCTTTTGTAATTTGTTTTAGTGAAAACTATCCGACAAAACCAACACATTTCATTCAGAAAATAAATCTTTGAAGGTGTAACGTGAACGAGATTTCAGAGCATTGTGTGGCCGTTTCACATGACTGGATGCTGTTAAAGCTGCACCAGCAGGAAAAGCCTGAATCACAGCTGAAAGTAAAAGTAGCATCTTCTTAACGATGAATCGCCGAGCGGAGGCCATTGCATCACTTGTTGCAGTGCAAAGAGGTGGGAGGAAACGCTGCTGTGGCTCACAAATGGTGTTTGTGTGAGATGGGATTTCTGACACTATTAACGCTGTGAAATGTGCTGCAATCGCTGAGGAGAAATCAGCTGTTCTGTCTGCCAGCTGAGTTTTAAACAGCCGCGATGTTACTTCCTTCAGATTTAACAGCTTCTTCTTTTTGCATCCGTCCTCTTTTTGGGTGGCAACACCAAAGCTGTGGAGCGTCTGACCGCTGAGCACAGCAGAGCACATAAATGCTCTCAAAGCAGAAAGATACACAAACATGCTGTACAAAAGCACGGACTAATGTGGGATAATGTGCCGTCTTCCAGCAGCTCTTCCAGAATAAACTGTTCATTTCTCTCGTTTTCCAGTGAGCTGATCTCGTCTCTGGACTGAGACAAAGTTAAGAACTAAGTTTAGGCTCCACGAGCCAACTTCCCAGACTCTGTTATCACAGATCCACAAAAGCCTCTTTGGACGCAGCTTCTTTACTGACACTCGCTTCGTCAGCTGGGACTCATCACAAATCCTTTCTCTAAGGTTTAGAGAAGCTGATAAAAACATAAACACCTGAACTGTCCACTAAAGGCCAATTCATTCTGCAGCAAGAATGGATGAACTGCTGCAGGACACGGGGAGAGAAGTGTCTTTTATAGAGTCCCATCATGGTTTTACCTATCTCTATCTATGCCTGTCTGCTTATCTGTATCTGCAAAATGAATCATTAACCAGTAATCACTGGACAGATGTAGGAGGTAATAGTTGGATGTACGTCAACAACAGATTTACATGTAGGGTGAAAGTGATTCTACTAATCCACATTAGCAAACACTTAAATGACTTAAACTTGGGTTATTTTACACAGACTGAGTTGAACATTAGTGTTGTAGCATTTAAAGGTGCAATATGTAAGAATGAAGTAAAAATGACATCCTGTGGTCAAATTTTGTTACTGCAGCCCATTTTTCTAAATAAAAAGTTACCTTTTCACTCTCATTCTGAGTTTCATGGCTGTTGCCAGTTACAGATCAGCGCCAGAAATCTGTTTAAATGTAACTTTCCTTCCAATATGATTGAGCCCCTCCGACCACCACCAGCAGGCAAGGAGGGTTAAGTATCTTGCCCAAGGACACAACGACTGCAACAGACGAGGCTCGAACTTGCAACCCTCCTGTTACAGGGCGTGCACTTAACTCCTCTGGCACCGTTGGTTGCATAAACTGATGCTTTTTTGATTTAATAACAATATGAGGATCTTTTGTGACGTCAATGTTTATGTTTTTCGCATTGCATCATGGGACCTGGGTGGCAACAAACAGCGTATTTAGCCTATAATTCAATTGTTTGGCATGCTTGGAGGAGGATTTAGCGACGCAGATGGATCATTCTTGCTGTGTGGTTGATCGTTCGGCCCGTGGGAGGCTTGATAAAAAGTTTTTCTAGAATTTCCTCCGTAAAGGAGCGCGAGATATGAAATAGATGATTGCGGGTGACCCGACTGAAGAAAGCCTGGATTCTTGCAGCAACGGAGTTTGTGTGGCTCATTTGTTCATGGTAAGTGCTTGTAACTAAGTGTTAATAAGAGAAGTTTTTTAAAATGTTCATCTTCGTGTAGTTTTATATCCACGGAGTCATTTAGTTTTCACGTTCTGATTCAGGCGTCTCAGCCCGCGATCGTTATAATAATAAATAAATGAATAAGTAAAAACTAACAACACTGATTAATGAAGACTTACCCAGCTTTGCAGTCGCCGTGAGGATTTATCCACCCACAGGTGATGTGAATCACGCTGACTCCGCTCGCCGGCCGGTGACGACTTCAGCACGACCACGGCTTTACCGAAGTCACGGCTTCCTGTTTTGCAGAATAGTTCAGCCAAACTTTCCTTGAAACACAATAGTCGTAGAGCTCCAGACGTTTGAAAGCCTTTAACTGTTCATGAGTGAAGGGTCCAGGGCTTTCTGTTGAATAGGAATAAATGTCTCCCCAGCAGCGTTGTGGAGAAAACACCGGCGAATCGGACCGACGTTTTCTGTCATCCCAGAGCTCAAACAGGCTTTAGATAACTTTATTTTTGTCTTCATTACAGATTTTAAGCTTCTCTCTAACCCTCCTCCTGTCTTTAGACGTTAAAGAGTTTATATTTTGGGGATTTCGCCCGTAAACTCGCGTGAAAGTGTACGTCGCGTATTGATAGCAGGCCGTCTTCTGCCACACAGCCACTCGCGCATGCGCACAACGATGAAAAAATATGTCAACAAAGATCCTCCTGTAAGTAACCGTCTTACATCTCAGACATGCAGAATAATGAAAGGGCAGGTTCTGTATGTTAGCTGAGATGCTAAAGATTAAGAATGATGATTCTTCTCTGTAATCAAACTTCTTTTTATTCGTCTACATGCTGGAGACTCTTCTGATGCTCAGGTGTTCTCTGAATCATCTCGATGCCTGGAAGAGCAGGTCTGCTCAGCTAACATCATCCTCCTTCTGCATTTCATCACATCTATTGATGCTGATGATGCGTTCCGTAGATGTGATCAGTCTTTGAAGTTAGGGCGGGGTGTTGTTCCAGGAAAAGCACATTTACAGCTAATCCACTCAGATGAGACGCTAAAATCAATTCTGTTACATCTACATGAAATCTGAGTCCCACTACCTGCTAAACACACACACACACACACACACACACACACACACACTCCATCTCTTGTTATTATTGACTCACTAAATCTGATCCCTGTAAACCACAGAGGTCAATATCATATTAAATAAATATAGAAGAGATATGTCACATAAATGTGCCGTAATTTAATACATGTCAGTTTTTATAATTGACTCTAAATCCAGCAGTGTTACATGTGTTTGTTTTTTGTTAAAGTAAATAGTTTTATAGAATTTTAATTAAAGTAACTTAAGATGGTAATATTGTTATTTTTATATATATTTTTAAAACATTAATTTTATAAATTATATAAATCTTTAAAAACTCATGAAAAATTAAACCATCCAGTGCCCCACCCCTCTAACAAAAATTAGAAATTAATTGAATTGTAAATGTTTGCAGAATTCAGTTTTTTGTTGCTTTACACCAAAAAAAAAATATATATATATATATATATAAATATAATTTTTTTTTTGCCAGGGATGATGTAAACACACGGCAAGCTTTGAGAGAGGAGACGACGGCAGCATCCAGCCTAAAAACCAGCTCCAAACTCTGCTTCTCCAGTTGTGAAAGATTTTTGATTCTCCACCTTCACAAAAGGAAATAAAAGCAATACCAGGGTTTTCAGGGGAGAATAAAATGAGGTACATTAAAAATATGTGAGCTCAGTCTGAAAATTTAAAAGAATTTTCCATGTTGCAGAAGGACTGCATGAAATAAAAAAACAATGTTTTATTTGCAGCTGCATATTATTAAACCCAGAATGAGTTTTATATATATATATATATATATATATATATATATATATA
Organism: Aphyosemion australe; assembly: GCA_006937985.1. Lineage (NCBI taxonomy): Eukaryota > Metazoa > Chordata > Actinopteri > Cyprinodontiformes > Nothobranchiidae > Aphyosemion > Aphyosemion australe. The sequence goes on along the minus strand of SSNS01000081.1, from coordinate 1,559,108 downwards.
TATATATATATATATATATATACTAATTCTCTAGAGAATAGCTGCTTTAATCCTCAAACCTGCAGATGCATAGAAAACTAGTATGATTAGGAAAATTGTCATCGTTATGGATAAAAAGAGAGCCTCACATCTCACTCAGATTATCTAATCTGGGTTATATGTGAGAATTAGCAAGTGAAGAGAAACTCCAGGTATACTCCAGATATTCAGATATTTAAAGACATAGCTTAAGTAGGCTAGATATTTGTGTCCTTTCTTTAAGCCTGAACTTGTTTTTATACCCTGCCTGGTAGGTAGGAGCCTCCTATTGGATAATGACTGCATGGGCGGTTATCTTTCAGCTGCAACCAGTTATTGAACCCCAACTGGTCCAATAAGCTGCTTCTCATTTCTTAAACAACCATGTGGAAAGACACATCTGGTTGAGAAGGGTCAGATCACTGGCATGCATCAAGCAGAGAAAACATCTAAGGAGATCTGATGAGTCCAGATGGAGCCTGTTCCAGAGTGATGGGTGCATCAGGGTAAGAAGAGAGGCAGGTGAAGTGATGCACCCATCATGCCTAGTGCCTACTGTACAAGCCTGTGGGGGCGGGGCTATGATCTGGGGTTGCTGCAGTTGGTCAGGTCTAGGTTCAGCAACAGGATGTGCTCCAAGAATGAGGTCAGCTGACTACCTGAATCTACTGAACGACCAGGTTATTCCATCTTCCCTGATGGCACGGCCATATTCCAAGATGACGATGCCAGGATTCATGGGGCTCAAATAGTGAAAGAGTGGTTCAGGGAGCATGAGACATCATTTTCACACATGGATTGGCCACCACAGAGTCCAGACCTGAACCCCATGGAGAATCTTTGGGATGTGCTGGAGAAGGTCAGACTCTACCATCATCAATGCAAGATCCTGGTGACACATTAATGCAACACTGGATGGAGATAAAACTGGTGATGCTGCAGAAGCTGATGGAAACAACGCCACAGAGAATGTGTGATGTAATCAGAGCTAAAGGAGGTCTAATGAAATATTAGTGTGTTCCACTTCAAAATAAATGAAATATCCCTTTAATTTGTGCATCACTTTCACCCAGTGACCCTGGAATCATATCTTATTTCTGTGTGACGGTTATCTTGAGGGTTGTAAAAATGCAGTGTTGCTGATTTTGTTGCAGGATTTCATTTATTTTTAATGCTTCAGCTCGATCATTCTGCACCCCTTAAAGCAACATGTCCATACATTGCAGCATGTGTGCTTTGTTCTAAATAAAACTTCAATTATTAAAGCTTCATACACTGAAACACTCTGCAACACCGTATATATATTTTGTTTGAGAGCTGATTCTAAAATCTACAGAACTAAAATCCACGCCGGCTTCCGCCCTGGAGGCTCAAAGCAGCTGAATGTGGACGACGTTCTTTAATCGGCTTGTTTTACAAGCAAAAAACTGTTTTCCTAAAATTAATTAGCTGAAGATTTCCTGTCTTAGACGTCCATCTGTCCGTCTCTGTTGTGTTAGGACGAGTTTAGATCAGACAAACTTCTTCTTCTCCCATCTTTTCTGATTCATGGACCACGTTTGGGTTCCAGTTTGGTTTCAGCGGGCTGAGGCTAATGAGTCCAGAGAACACAGATCTAATTCTGGTCCAACGTTTTGTAATCCCTCTAAAAATGGGGCATTTGTTCTCCGACCAGATTTGGACACTTCCCATGAATTCCAGCAGCTCTTTTCATCCGTCTCTCTTCAGCTGAAACCGTTTTCGCTCCTTCATTGTCGACTTTATCGGCTTGTTGAGATGAGAAATCGTTCTTCTGCCTTGATGAGGGCAAACTCAGTTTGGTGTAAATAAGATCTGCAGCAGGGAAACACAGGATAAATGATTACAGGATTACAGAATGAGGGGTTTTTAATTGTGCCAGAATCATTTTGGGTCTCCCTGCTTCCACTTCTGTTCATTAAGTCATGTTTCTGTGGGTCTCGGTGCTCTGCTGGTGCACCACAAAGCTAAGATCACCATGTTTCTATGCTTGTTTGACAGCATTTGCTTGTAGGATTTTCTGCAACCATCAGATTCTGTGACTCTAGGGGGAGTCAGAAACTATTCTGAAGACACAAAAATAAGTTATGGTTTAAGAAAATATCTGTTTTGTAAAAATATCATTTTCTTTAGTGTCAGTGGTGTTTTCCTATTCAAACAGACCACATCCGAAGGGAATTGTCTCTCCGTAACAACATATCCTGCCACCCATTTACCACATCACTCCGCTGCTGGGAAGTCAATTCCCTCGTGTGTCCCAAATCGGATCACTTCAGCAACACAACGCTCCAGTGAGTGGTTAAAGCAATTGTGCAAATCATTTCTCACAAGTAATGCACTTAACACAGATGGACTCGGCAGACACTCGCAGCATTTGTCAACACGCTTTGATTTGGAGAAGGCTGGATTGTTTTTAAACCAGTTCCATTGAACAGCTGCTTGGTTGTTTCGGAGCGCGGCGGTCCGGTTTGAGGTTTTCACTGCTTTATAACCAAAGTCACCACAGTTTAATAGTATTGAAGAACGACCCGAGCTGTTTTTCTGTTCGGGAGTGACGTTGATTACTTCCTTTAGCCATCTCAAGCCTTTAGAACCTCGCAGACGTTAGTGTTGCTGGATATTTGGTAACTAAAGGTTAAAAGTTAAACTTTTCTTAGAATGAATTACTAAAAATACACATTTTTAAATTAAAGGTGCATTATGTGAGAATGAAGTAAGGCTGACATCCTGTGGTCAAATGTGGGTACTGCAGCCCGGTTTCTAAACACACCAGTGACTTTCTCTCTCCTGTTCTGTGAGTTTTGTGGCTGCTGCAAGCTCAGCACCGGAGATTCTAGATGATGAGCAGACGAGACTTACTCAGTACGTTGGTAAGTAGATCAATGCATTTCACTGTAATATCAAGTTGTTGGTAAATCAGAAGGATAATTCAGTTTATTTAACTTCCTCACATTAACAGGACCCAACATAAAAAGCTGATTACATCTTTTGAAACATACAGAATGGTTGCCCTTGAGGACTGGAATTGGTGACCTCTGCTCTAGAAATGAACAATTTATTAAAATAAATACTCTACCTGACCTGAGTCTAGTCTTTTAAATGGTAAACGATAAACAACCTGCACTTGTATAGCGCCTTTCTGAGTCAGAGGACTCCAAAGCACTTTACACTTACAGAGAACTCACATAAAACCTAGTTTAATAGTGATGTCTCCTCACCTGTGTGTCATTAAAATAAATTCTTAAATGGCTGTCAGATGTTTTCCACATGTTCCTCGTCCCTTCTGGAAGTTTTATTAACTTATATTAGATTTGATGTGTTTTATTTATGTCTGTACATCACTGTAGTGGCATGTGTGTAAAGTGCTGCATAAATACAGTTTGAGTGAATCATCTAAAGACCAGCTCATCTTTCCAGAAGATGCCGGTTGTTTTTCAGTGACTAGTCTTCTATTGTAATGCCGGGAGGGAGAAGAAAACAGATTTAACAGATTAAACTGTAAACTGCTGCTGATCTCAGCCACAGACTAAATCATCGTCTGTGACGGAACGTTAATCTGAGATGCAGACTTGTTTTTATTGTTATGATTTTGCTCTTTCCTCTCCTCCTTTGTCCTTCTTCCATGTTGTTGTATTTCCAACGGCGCCTCATCGATAAAGCGCCTCCTCTTGTGTTTCTGTTCATGTATTTTTATTCTGAGCACAGATGCAGAGATAGCGACGCTCTCCCAGCTTTGTATGTTATTGACTGGAGTAATAATTCAGTTCTCCGCAGGAAACAAGGCTGAGTTCTGCAGCAGCTAGTATATATGCTGCCTATACACGCACAGTGTTTGTTCTGCTCACATCACTGCAGCTCAATAAACCTGGATTTATTCCCTACAAGTCTATTACATAATGCAGGACATCATAGCTGCAGCACACATGCATCTAATAGCTCAGGTTTTCTTCTGCAAAATGAAAAATAGTCTTTAAATTCTGCATCGCTGTGTTGGGAAATCTGTCCTCCCGTCTGCAGCTCAAACAAGATCTCATCCTAACTTCAACAACGCTCTCAGCACGTCGAGCCTTTCCACCTCATCCCAAGATGCTCGTTTCTTCAGGCGGTAAAGGAGCTGCCACTTTTCCCGTTTCTTCTTGAGAGTGATCATCTCTGTCTGACGTTGTCGAGCTTCTGTTAGCTCCTCTCCGGTCTCCTGGAGGAGCTCCTCTTTTCCCTCCTGCAGAGTTCCCACCACCACCTCCCACAGAGCTCCAGTTCCCCACAAACTTTAATCAGTCATCTTCATCTCAAATTATGTCTGCACCAAAACTTTTCTCTGACAAAAACTTTGTTTGCAGGAATTAAATAATTGGGAATAATACACAGCAAATTTAAAAGTGTTAATTTTGGGGTGTTGGTCCAATTTAACACTAAGAATAGTTAATTTAACACTAAAGTTGATATGTAGCACTGGCATGAGAGTTAAAACCAAGTGTTAAAAAGGAGTGTTTGCTAATCAACTCTGTAGGAGTCGTTTTGGACAAAATAACTCCTGAAAAACTAACTCTGAACTCCCACAGCAGCTCTAACACCTGCAGAGTTCATTTGCAGACTCCACCCCTTTATTCTAAAAGTTGGACTGGTAGCGACCGATTGGCTATAGGAGCTGCAGTGGGCGAGGTGCATTGTGGGTAGTCATGTTTTTAGCTAGTTTGTTCTATTTTGGGGTGTTTATGCATGTTTATTTTGGGGGAGTTGTGTTGTTCTTAGTTATTACTTCGTTCACTGTTGCAAATGTGGTGTTACATGTTGATTCATGTTGTGTTAAGAGTTACTATATTGACTCCAACACTGGTGTTAAATTGTTCATTCCACAATAGTTGTTTTTTGACACTAAATCAGAGTTAAAGTACCAACTCTACAAAAAGAGTTCAATGAACTCTTTCTGGTGTGGATCCATGTACCAACTCTGACAGTGACAGTTGCTGAATTCGCTGTGTACCAACAGTTCAAGAGACCAAGAAATTCTTTATAATTATCAATAAAAATTAACTTCCGCGACATTTTCAGGTGTCAGTGACGTCCTCACATCCATCCCAACTCATGGATTTATAATTCAGATGGTTTCACACCACCAACTGGAGCAGGACGTTTCTCCAGCAAAGTCTGAATCATGGATACTCAGAAAACAGGTCGGCCATATTGGGAAGGGAGACATCAGATGGGTAAACTACTCAAGGATCGCTAGAAAGTTGCTGTTTTGCCAGTAGGCTACTTTTAAAAGTAGCTAAAGGCTACTCATGACAGGAAGGATAGATTTTTAAATGTTTAATTTCCGGTGACGTAGAAACTTGATAGATCTTTTTTTTTTTTAATAAGAAAATTTTGTTTTGGGGTTTATTTTTCATTAAAAAAGATTTTCTAATTTTTCAAGACACACCCCAGCGTTATCGCAAGATCTCATTGTTCCGTCAGAATAAAGGCGGTAAAAACTGCTGCCACCTAGCAGCTGGAGTTTGAATTACACCACATGTCAGGAGGAACGAGATAGAGAAAACGAATGAATCTTCTGATTTTTGTGTAAAAACCATTTTTATTTTCTGTGTTCATGGACACAAAAAACACAAATGAAGCTCAAGCAGAATGAAAGTTGATCTAAAGTGAATAAACGCTGATTTTAAACATGTTATTTATGATGAGCAACTTCTCTTGTCTGGAAAACCTGTCCAAAAACCTGCTGTGTGCAAACTTTCTAAACTATATCTTCCTGATTTTTTTATCCAGAGACAAAAACTTCTCAGACTCCATGACCACAGAAGGTCAGCATGAATAAAAAAACACACAAAATCTCGTTTTGAATTCATTTTGTGTTTTTTCCCATAAAACCTGGCTGTTTTTATCCCTGACGGTGAATATTTGCTGGTTGTTTACATTCCCGTGGAATCCGTGTTCCTGTTTCCTGTCGTTTCATCATGACGTCACATCCTGAAGGCAAAAAGTTTCTGCATTTTGAGCATCAATGACCTTAATTATCAGCTAACCAGGAGGCTGCTTTGAGGATCGTGTCTACTTGTTTGAATAATAACTGCTAACATATTCATTAAAGTAAATGAAGCTTTAATTACCGTTAATTAAAGTTATTTGATGGTTCAAATCTCATGTGCCCCAATCATTTAGCAAATTACTCCTTATTATTTAAAAGACAAAAACACTCAAATTGATTCAAATGTGGGAGGACATTTCTTTTTTACTTTGTGCTTTTTTTTCATCCTCCATTATTTTAATAACTGTCATTTATTTATTTATTAAACTTTTTATAAGTTTTGCACAGAAATTACATCTGAGCCTTGATTATTTCATCTGACTCTTTTTTTTTCCAAGAAGGAATTCTCTGTTTGCGATAATGAAATATAAACATTTAGTGTAAACCTTTATAAATGCATGATTCCTCACTTCATCCTTCTCTTTTTGCATCTCCTGTTGATCCTGATTCATGCACACTCGTGCATATGCATTAATAAATCCCAGCATTTTAGCAGTTTCAACTGTGCATAAAACAGTGTTCTGAGTGTTGATTATGCTTTGAATTCCTAAGTAATTAGATTTTTTTTAAATCCCAGATATTTTTAGGCCATTATTTTTATTCCTCTCATTTTGCTCTGGTTCTGGCAGCTGCTGCACAGAATCAGAGCTGTGGATCTCTAGCACCACCCAGTGCTGTGAAGCAGACCTGCAGCCTGCAGGCTGATTAATCACCAAAAGCATCTGTTTACCTGCAGAGCTACAAGTTAATAATAACTGCCTGGTTTCCATGGAGACACAGAGACAACTGGATGCAATAATGATTACAGCTCAATATTTACTATCCACATCACCCATGACTTACATTAGTATAGATTTGTATGTAACTTGTGCACAAAATGGTGTTTTTATGTTGAAGGTTGATCTGGTGGCATTAAACATAAAGCCGGTGGCGATGCAGAGCTGCACACAGACAGATAAACGTCAGTGTGGCGACAGCCTTAAACCTGATAAGTATTCAGGGGAGGACACCAACACGCCTGCAAGCAATCAGAGAGCTGAGATAGAGTTTGTAAGGGTGTCATTGATTAGCAGGTTGCAATGAGGGAGGCAGGCTGTTGAAGGCTTTAGTGAATGCTTCTACTCGCCCGCTTGATAAATGTTTTCTTTTTGTTTGCTCCTCTGTCACTTGATTTTCTTGACTTTCACTTGGCTGCAATCAACTTTGCTTTGTCCTTTCCCCTTTGTCTTTGCAGCCGGTCGCCGGGGGAAGCTCTTACCTTTACCACAGAGGAATGTGTGAAGCATCATTATGGTATCAACATGAGAGTCTGGGCCAGCGCCATCCGACTGCGCACATCAAAAACAAAACGGTTTCCCAGTTTTGGCACGTCCCTCCTGCACATTGCTATTCAGCTACATCAGGCCTCATTTGAAGTGATGTACTTTAATTTCTGATGAAGATCAAAGTGTGTTTTTGCCTCTGGTTAGGGTGCAGCATCAGCCAACAAGTGGGATTAACGCTGCTGCTCAAGGACGCTTCAGGAGAAGACCAAAGCTGCTGCTAAAAAGATGATGAGAAATCTCTGCAGGTCTGCAGTACTCAGGTCTGGATGTGGCAGGGACAAGTATTATATTATAATAATAATAATAATGTTGTTGTTGTTATTAATAATAATAATAATAATTACTATTGTATATATATATATATATATCCATCCATCCATCCATCCATCCATTTTCTCCCGCTTATCCGGAGTCGGGTCGCGGGGCAGCAGTCCAAGGAGGGATGCCCAGACCTCCCTCTCCCCAGCCACTTGGGCCAGCTCCTCCGGGGGAATCCCAAGGCGTTCCCAGGCCAGCCGAGAGACATAATCTCTCCAGCGTGTCCTGGGTCTTCCTTTGGGTCTCCTCCCGGTTGGACGTGCCCGGAAAACCTCACCAGGGAGGCGTCCAGGAGGCATCCTAATCAGATGCCCGAGCCACCTCAACTGGCTCCTCTCGATGTGGAGGAGCAGCAGGTCTACTCCGAGCCCCTCCTGGATGACCGAGCTCCTCACCCTATCTCTAAGGGAGAGCCCAGCCACCCTGCGAAGAAAACTCATGCTTAAGCCCATGCTTAAAAATGTGAGTAATACTGATCTCAAATTATAAATGAAAAGTATTTTTAAGTTGTTGAGATTGCACATTTGTTTAGACTGCAGCTGTTTGTAGGAATAGCCCCATCTGCTGTTTAAATGTACAAAAGGAACCAGGAGTCAAAGAGGATGAAACATTAATTCATGCAAAATTTCAACAAAATGCTTTTAATGCATTCAAGTTGTGAATTTTGATGAAACACAATTTTGAGTCATTTACATCCAACTTGAACAAATATATATTTTAAAATTGTGTCAGTTAGCTACACTGTTTCACTCTAAGAGTCATTTTCTTTTATTATTTAACTTAAACAAAACTAAAACTGTATTTATGTACCAGTGTTGCAGGCTGATTGTGTGAAGTGGCAAGTAAAGATAGCTACACTGTTTTGTTGCATTGAAAAAATAGGGAATTTGCGCCCTCTGCTGGCTACAGCTAGGACAAAACTCTAAAGGGAAGATGGGGAGTTGCCGCCCTCCAGTGTCTGAAAGCTGGTACTACACTTTTGTTCTTTTTAGCCATTTAGAAGAGAATATTTTAGCCTCATTATCTTTAATAAAGCTTATCTTTCTTGTTGTCCGCTTGGGAATATTTTTAACTAAAGAGGAGGAGGAGAAGGAAGTTTATAAAGTTGCAAGAGTAATAGAGACACTTTCTCTGGATTATTTCAAAATAAAACTCCATGGCATTTGGTGTTGGCAACAGGAAAAATCGCTCTAAGAGTTATTTTCTTTGATTATTTGGCTAAAACAAGACTAAAACTGTATTTATATACCAGTGTTTAACACGCTGGTCGTGTGGAGTGGCAAGTATAATTTGTAGACTTCAGTCCATAGTATTTAGGGGATCCTATATTATTTCCCTTCTTACCTTTAATCTGCGGTCCTTTATTGCCCATTAGATGAAGCTATGTGTCTGATTTAACAGTGGCCTTGCGGGGGTGTCTGTTGAAAACTAACACCAAAATAAAGATCACGTGTTGGCTCGAATTCTTCTTTTTATTATTATTATTTTCTGAGGATCTGTAAAATACCGCCATCTTGTGGAGAAGAACAGTATGGCAAAAATAAGAGCTCTTTCAGACCATACCATGTAGCGGCACACAGGGGTTAAAGCGTGTATAAATCTAAATCGTATAGATTTAAAATTAAAATAATAACATTATGGAGGACCTTTAATAATAATGGCACCAAAATATTAAAGATTTCACAGCCTGTTCATCGTTGAACTTATTAAATATGTTTCGCCCCCGTCTTTGGAGAGAAGTGGTATGTTCCAATAGTATTGAAGGCAAAGCTGAAACGGAATTGTGTTGTTCACCAAGAGGAAGAAACGTCGCTGGCGTTTTCCGCCGCAGCATCCTTTAAAAAGAAAAGGTTCAAACATTTCTGTGGCTGGTAGTTTTCCAGACAGGTCGCCATGGCTCTGTGCGGGGGTGTCGGAGCCATGGCTTTGCCCAGCGAGCTTATCGTCCACATCTTCTCCTTTCTGTCCGACCGAGACAAGCTCCGGGCCTCGGCTGTGTGCTCTCGGTGGAGGGAGTGTCTCTTTTACCCCGCGCTGTGGACCGAGCTCAAGCTGCGGATAGGAGGAGGCGGCTGTAATGGCTCCGAAGAGACCTCCAAGCTGGAGTTCCTCATGCGGAAGTTCGGCTCTTTTGTGCGGGAGCTGCAGCTGGAGCTCGCGCCGGTGGAAGGTAATCTCAGTCCGCTGAACAACGACCCGTCGTCGGCCAGGATGGAGCAGCCTCTCGGTCCTGATGGCGAGCAGCAGCTCTCGGAGCGATGGAGGGACGCCATGGCCACCTACTTGGACCAGGTGTTGTGCGTGTTCACCAGCATCAGAAACAATAGGTGAGGTTGTGTTAGCATCCGGTTCGTGTTCTGAAAGTCGCTCGTTGTAGGAAATTTTCGGCATTTGCTGTAAACAAACCTTCACAGGGTGTTACGTAATCGCGTCATGTCTGCGGTGGAGCAAACAGCTAGTGTGCATCTGCAGACATTTTTACATTAACAGCATCAGATGTCTGTTTTTATTCTGCTCTGGTGTCTGAAACAGCAGCTTCACTGCAGCTGGGAGGCTTTGTTGGCTCTGACCTGCTGATTTCAGCACACACACACACACTTCCTCTTTATCTACTGTTCTGTAGAAAACTAAGCTTTTCCATGAGCAGCATTTTTACTGCCTAAATATTTATAAACATGTACATGTGTATTATGTAGCGTGACTAAAGGTGGGTTATTCAGTGCAAAGATTTCCTTTCAGTGGAGAAAAACACTTTCCTTTTGTCGTCATGACACCTCCTCCATTGTTCTCCATAGAGTTTTCTAGCATCCATTCAAAAGTTTTCACTTTGTCTCACAGAGAAAGAAACTCCCAGTCAAATGGGGCGGTTCAGGTGTGTTCCTGTGAAAGGATTATGAACAGTTATCATCTTACCTGTTGTAGAAAACTACATCAACAGCCTCACTTTGGAGAAACAGAGCAGTTTTGATCAGATTGATGAGCAAACGGCTAGTCCAAGTGGGGCTAATTACAAAGTGTTACTGCAATCCTAACCCTGGATTTCCACCGTAGCGTAAAGCGTAATATGCAGCTATTAGCTGCTGTTATAGTTGATGGGTGTGCTTCAACCAGGCGTGGTGCGAAACATCCTAGAAGCGTAGTGTTCTGCTAAATTTATGCTTTGTGTCTGTTTTTACATGCTACACTTTCAGAACGCATCAAAATTCTCACATCTTTCTGCTAGCTTATCACTTGATCTGGCAAAATCACGGTTGATGAGACTTGCCCGATAACCTCGTGGGATCTGCTGCGTGGAACGCATTCACAGCCGATTTGCATCCAAAAAGCTCCCATTGGGAAGTGACGCACCGCTGAGGTTAAGGGGGAAATACTTCTATTACGTTATGCACCACTTACGATGGAAAGCCGGGTTAAGACGATGACCGTTTGTGCAAATCCTCATTACTAAAGTTTTGGTCCGCCATATTTAAACAAATTATTTCCTTGTTTACTGCAAATGTGGCTTTTTGCAGCATTGGGGGAAACTCCAGCCCGTTTCTTTCGGGTTCAGATTTAATTTCTACAGGAATAAACTTGAGAAGGGAACTTTATGAGCATAAATTAGCGTTTGCTTGAACAGATATGAAATCTTTGCGATTAAAAAATTGTTTTAGGATTCTTTTGTCTAGTCTGTAGTTAAAACGGAGGTCATGCAGCTAACGGTTCCACAGAATCCCTCGCCTACACGTCTCAACCAGCTGTAACCCAGAACCTGACCGTTGGATCCAGCTGGTTTGCATGTTGACTAATTAAATTTTGAGTAAATGTCATTTTTGAACCTCAAGCTATACTGCATAACTACACCTTTAACTATGGATGGAGGAGCTGAAAGTTCATCAACATTCTGCTGTTTCCGTGTGATTAAGTGTAACTTCTCCAGATTTTGTTGCATAACAGAGATTTGATAACTTCTCGTCTGTTTCTATATCAGTGAGTTGGTGAACTTATCATCCAGGAAGTGGGTAGATCAAACACGACGGGCACCTTACATGGACATAATGTAAGGTGCATTTATCCACAAACACCCGGAGTTTTCCAGATGTTTTCCTGGAGTTTCTGAGACCTTTAGCCTTGTCTTTACGGCATCGACCTTCGGAAGCATCAACACGTGCCATGTCACCTGCTTCTGCTTGATTTATTTTGTACAACAGGATATAAAGAGATCAAACGGTGATGCAGAAGTGCAGAGCAGCCAGAATTTATTGCATGATCACAGGCAGCTCAGCGATATGCCAGAGCCCAGCCAGATTAAGCTGTCAGAGTTGTTGTCGTTTCTGTAAAATGGGAAGTTTTTATTGATCTGTTTGAAATGAAAATCTCCTAAAAGTTGTAAAGCATCGTTTCTGTTACATGACGTTATTCTGTAACAGCTTAAGCAGATGTTGGCTGAACAGACCTTTCTCTCCAGATAATGTCACCATCATCACATGTGCTGTCAGTAACTAAATGCTTTCTTCTTTCCCTTTTGTTCAGAAACTTGCTGAAGCTGAGTCTGTACGGAGACACGTTTGTCCTCCAACAGGAAGGACTGCTGGAAAACTCGACCCTGCATCAGATCCACCAGGGAGACAAGAAGATCAATGAGTAAGAAGGCGTGAAAGCTGCGTGTGAACGGAGATGACTTGTTGGTTTGAATCATAAAACCGGAGTTCTGCTCTTCATCTGAACAGAATCCAGCAGCTGTTCATGGAGCTGCTGTCCAACAGCAGGCAGCTCAGGTGGTTGTCCTGCAGCTTCATGCTGGGTCTGGTGACTCCCTGCTCCCTAGCGTGTCTGTCGAACCCTTCAGCCGAGACCCTCCAGCACCTTAGTCTGCTGGACCACCAGCTAGGTCAGTGCTGGTCTTTGAGCTCGTCGTCCTACTGGAGCAGGTCTGGTTCAGTGGTCTCTGTTCTGGTGTCCTTCAGGTCCCCTCATCCCGCCGTCAGAGCTGGACTGGCTGTCCAACATTCGCTCCCTGGCTTTGGAGTTTTCTGACTTCACGTCGGAGCTTTGTGGCTTGTTGGCGTCGCCACGGCGAACCCCGCTCCATCGGCTGGCCCTGCTGCTCAACGGCACCGCCCTGGAGTTCAAACCGTTGGAGGGGACGCCTACAGAGGACGACTGGAAGGCGCTGGTAACGTTGAAACTAAATTCCTTCTCTACCTGCATCTTAGTTCATATTTACTCACCTTGAAGGTAAATGACAACCCCCGTTTCCGGATGATTCCCAGATCCGTACGAGCGCCAACCTCCGAGTGTACATCATGGCACTGGAGGTGGACAGCTCTGAGCTCCTCCGGGTCCTAAAGCCCAGCCTTCCCCTGGAGCGGCTTCATCTGGACAGCTACGGCACGATGGTGAGCGACGCCACTCTGGAGCTCATCACTCAGCAGTACAACAAAACCCTGACCCATTTCCTGCTCCTGATGGACGGCCCCGACTTCCCTGACCTCAGCGTCAACCGGAACGAGGACCCCCTGGTCCTGTTGGCCTGGAGGTGTACTCAGCTGGCGGTTCTGGTGATACACGGTGAGTCCAGGGTTGGGAGGGTTTGGATAGGTCACACTGGGACACCCCTGCTGACCTCCTCTGTGCTCAGGTTACACGGTCTGGTCCCATAACCTGGTGGCCATCTCTCGGCTCCGCGGCTCCAGTCTCCGAGTCCTGACCGTCTCCGAGGAGAGCATCGACTTCGACCCGGACCAGTCCCTGTACGTGGAGGGAGACCCCGTCCACAACCTGGTGAAGGAGGTGTCTCTGGGCCTGGGCCGTGTCTGGCACCCCTGCCTGGACTTCAGCGGGGTTTTGTCCGAGCCCACCCAACACTTCCACCGCGAGCTGCACGCCTTCTGCACGGGGATGTAGGCAAGGGACGGCAGACCGAAGCCGGACCGGTCTGGGTTGAGTCAGACCTCCGAACCTGAAGCAGCTCTAATCTATAGAAGTTACATTCAAGTTGTTTTAATTTTGTTTTTATCACACGATCAGTCCTGATGATTATTACAGAAACCACAGAACGAATTAAAACGAATCACCTGCTGCTTCTGACACCAGTCTGACCCGACCCGGTCCCGTCTGGTCTGGTCTGGGCTGACCCAATCCGGTCTGGTCCGGTTTGCCCTCACATATTCAGCTCTGTCTCTGTCACCTTTGTTACCTCCAGAGCTTCTCTTCTCTGTATGATGTTTTGTTTTTTGTCCCACTGCTCGCCATTTCTCCCCGCTCTGTGTGTTATCGACCTTTTTGGTTTTATTTTTTCTCCCGTGCGGGGTGTCGTCGCCTGTAAAGGCCGTGTGTCCTTAAACCCGGGTTTATTCCGATCCGGCTCCCAGCTGGAACAGGTTGGGTGATGGAGCGACTCTTAGTTTGAAAATCAGCAACTTCCTGAGCAACAAAAGCGAAGCTGCTGCTTTTATTTCCTGTTGCTCCGAGAGGATTTTTGTGCTCCGATTCAGGAGCCTCGTCAGCAGGATGGGAAGCTCTGGTGGACGTTCAGGAGCCGGTTTCGGGTTTAGAATCAAACATCTTACCGACGGTGTTGTGGAGATTTCTGTTACCTGCTTCCCATCCTACTCACTTCCTGCTGACCCTCAGCGGTCAGCCGCTCCGACTGACGTTCAGAACCAGAAAAACAACATTAATGTGTTCTGTCTTCTACACTGGTTGTAAATTGTTACGCTTTTTTTCAACATTCTTGATCTATTATTTCTGACTCGGAGCCCAGTTTCCAGCTCTTCTGTTTGGTGGAAATGTAATTTTAATTACTTGCTGACATGGAGGCACCAGAAGGGCTCTGAGATCTTAAATTATTCTAGAAAAAAGGCTGTTTTTATTATTTTTAGGAGCATCTTTGTATCTCCTGTGTTCTTGTTGAGGCCGAGCTGCAACAGCAGCCGTAGGCGCGGCTCTCTGAGGTGGCAGATTTACCAGCAGCACTAAGAAGGAAACCAGTTCCTCATCGGAGAACATTTCAGGATAAGGAGTAGAGGAAGGAAAAAGGGATGCACTGAATGTAACGACTCACGTTTCCCAGTGAGCTTTTGTGTTGTAACCCCAGATGTTGCAGACGTTTGTCAGAAGCAGATTAGTTTGTTGCTGCTTCTGCTGCGGTTCCTTCAGCACATTAAGGTTCCTGATGTGCGGCTGAAGGTGTTCTGTCACCTCAGGTGTGCCTGTGACATCACTCCAACAGGGTGGGGGTGTGGAGGAGAAGGATGCACTAAACAATCAGTCTTTTTTATTTATCTTGAGTCACAGTTGCCTTGGAAACACCCTCACTTTGTTCTTGTTGTAGACGATGCTGATGTTTATCTTGCCATCTGATCTAAACCCTCGCTCTGCTTCAGTTTAGAGGGTTAGCAAACCTAATCATACATTTGTTTTTAAAGATTATGGTTGACAAAGGCTAAACAATGGCAAGACCTAGCTGCTCGTTGCACGTGTTCGTGTCCGTGTTTGACCCGCTGGGCCTGAAAATGTCTGAGCTGACGGGAGGACGTCTGGCTGACGCAGCTGATCTTGTGTTCTGATGTTTGTTCACAAAGTGCTAACATGTTCAGACCTAACGGCTTGTGCCCGAGGCGGCGTTAGCGCCGTTAGCTGTGTGCTAACGGGCGATGCGCCGGTGTCTCGCAAAAACGTTTAACGAGAAAATGAAAGTCAGGAAGAGCCGTCGTCAGACGAACCGGCCTCCTCGATGGCGTCAGCTCAAGACGAAGATGATGTGGGTTATTATGGTCTGTAGTTTACCAGGTTGACCTCCTGATGTGGAACTGTTGTCATCACCCAGCACTTTACTCGCTTCAGAATGAGTCGGCCCCGGCGACGGGCCCGCGGTTACCAAATGTTCTAGTGAAGGGACCATGATGGTTCGGCCACGATGATCAGTAGAGTCCTCGGTTCGTATCTCAGGATTAAAGCACTTTGGTACCAGGAGTTCTGTGGCTGAACGGAGGAAACGCCAACATGATGCATGCAGAACTAAATATGTTGGGTTTGTGTTTTAAGATCTCCTGTGAAGGATTTTAGAACTTCTGTCAGACGTTCGCGTCGGTCAGAGGCAGAAAATCAGCTTTGTTGTTTTTGTTGATGTACGTCAAACTAGCTTGAAAACATCTTTTTATTTTGTTTAGTTTGCTTTTAAAAGTTGATTTTACCAACGCTGGTCACAACGTTTCAAGTGTCCTCATGTTGAAAACTCAAACGAGTCTCAGTGTTTGTTTTTCCAGATGTAACCCTGGACAAAGAAAACATTTCAGTTATTTACAAAACTCCTCAGACGTCTGTTACCCGATGGCTCGGCCTGATAAAAGCACACGCTAGTCCGTTTTTCTGTCCGAGAGCCGGAGAAACTCTCCTCCAAAATCAGATTTAAGTTAAGAGTGGGATGTTTTTCTAGAGAGACCAGATCTGACACAAACACGGGAACAGTGTTGGAAACTCGCAATTTTTGACTACGGAGGCTAAATTTTGAGCCATCTGAAAGTTTCCGAGTCTTTCTGCTTCCCAAACCTCTGCTCGCCGTAGTTTTGTGTTAGACGTTTGTTGTTGCTGTTAGTTTGCGCTTTAGGAACGCAGCGTCATGTGCTACGGCGTCATGTGCTACGGCGTCATGTGCTACGGCGTCATGCGCGACGGCATTGCATGCTACGGCGTTATGCGCAATGGTGTTGCACGCTACAGCGTTACATGCTCCAGCGTTACATGCTACAGCGTTACGCGCTACGGTGTTGCACGCTACAGCGTTACGTGCTACAGCGTGGCACGCTGCAGCGTTATGCGCTACAGCATTACGCGCTACGGCGTTACGTGCTACGGCGTTACGCGCTGCGGCATTACGCGCTGCGGCATTACGCGCTGCGGCGTTACGCGCTGCGGCGTTGCGTTCTCCGTGCTGGTGTTTTAACTTCTCTTGGAGTGTGCCTGTATATTTTGCGTACGTTTTCACATATATCCAGTATAAATGCGTGAACAAGCTGTTAGTCGTGAAATGTTTTACGCACACCTGAGAGACTGTGTTAGTGTGTGTGTGTGTGTGTGTGTGTGTGTGTGTGTTTAGCAGTGGAGTTGTATCACTTCTGCCGCAGAACGGAACAGGAACAGAAGTCGTTCGCTCTCAGGGTGCGGTCGGGTTCCTAAACGGCGGAGGGTGGAAGGGAACGCCAGCTCAGGCCTCTCAGGGGTCAGTGGATCTGTTCTCCTCCTCTGATGAAGCTGCCAAAGATCTCAGTAGAGCAACCGAGTCCGTCTGAAGTGCCCGTCGACAAACAAACGCAGTATTGTCTCTGATATTTAGTCCGAACCTGTCCCCGCTCTTCGCCGGAACTCGATGCTCGGAAACCGTCGGACGTGTGTTTGGAGGGAATTGAAACCAAAGCAGGCCTGGTCTGCGTTACTGGACCCAACATTGTTGCACAACTTTAAAACGTGGCCGGTTTGTTACCTCTGAATGGCTCTCAGGGTTCATGTCACTCAGACATCATAAATCAAACCCAGATTTCTCACTGAGGAGCAGGAGCTTCAGCTTGGTTTCCGTCTGAGGCTCACTGTGAGGAGCGAGTGAATGTAAAACAAAAGGAGCACGCTTCAGTCATGACTCCAGATGCTTCCAGATGTTACTGATATGATCAGAAAGGCCTGATGGGATGTCTTCTGCTCAATGGGAGCTCTTATTCCTGCTGTTTTCCAGCTGTTAGCCTGTTCTCTAAGGACGGGACATTCCACGTGGAGGATCCGGTTCCTCAGGTTAGCTAACTACGCGGCTGTAGTTTGTGCATGAAAATAACTCTATAAACAGATGTAGTATATATTTTTTCACTGGTCTGATTTTGGCCAAGTTCAGCAGCTGGTCTGAGCCGAGCGGGAGTGTTACCGTTCCCATGGGAGTGTTTCTGCGATGCCATGCGTCGGGCCGCGTTTTCAGGCCTTTTGTGTCTGGTACACAAAGATAAAGTTCCAAACAACCTACTGTGACTGCATCAGACATGAAAACTAAGTGCTTTGCTTGTGAAATGAGTCGGTCGGACTTTATGAACCAGTCTGGCAGGTGAAGGTGTCACCATGAGAGGAAGCTGGACAGGTTTCTGCAGCACGAAGGCTCGAGTGTGATGAGTAGAAAGAGCTTTATATTTATAAACTTTTGCCATAAAGGTGGTTTTAAAAGGCTCCGGGTTAATGAGAGCAGCTGTGCTCGGCTCAGGCTGCCTCTTTAGTTTTATTGTTGTTTTTGATCATCGTGTGTTTATCCTGAGAGAGAGAGCAGCACTCCTGCATCCTGGTTGATCCAGATCCTCAGAGCCGGCCTCTCATTTGCTCCGTCTGAGGATTTAAACGGTCGGCACCACCGTCCTGTATAGTTCCAGGCTCCCGCAAAGAGCCGAGTTTGATTTTAGCACCAAAGTTTCAGCTCGGAGTCGGAGGAGGACTCTCGTTTTCTCTCCGCCTCGCCAACTCGATGCCAACTTTAAAGTTTGTAATGATGACACTCGGGCTGTTTGCAGAGTTCTGGAACGTAAAGGTGAAATTAAAATGTCTCTGAAAGGATGAACAATGGTTTTTAAACATCCTCAGAGGCGGTTTTGAGTTTCTGGATCCAGGGTTTCCTCATCACGAAGTTCTGTTGTTTATTTTTGAATTTCACTAAATGCTCCAACCACAGACCCGTCTGTGTGAGACTGAGTGAGCTCACGGAGGGCCGGACCCGTGCAGGAATGTGATTCTGGTGTGTTTCAGCCACATGGAGGGAAAAGGAACACAGGAAGTTCACGGTGGTACAATCACAGGTGTTCAAACGCAACGGCGGGATTGTTACCAGGAATCTCGTTTCCTCCCGTCTGTGGTGCCAGTCAGCTGCTGCTGATGATGATGAGTGGGTTATTTATGGTATTAACTTGTACCTGCTGCTATGTAGTTGTAGAGAATAAACGACAAAAGGCACTGATTTTGGGTTTCGGTGCAGAGATCCGTGATCCGACTGGGTTTCATGAGGAAACCGATAGATATCCGAGCTCAGCAGCAACGGCCGGGAAGTTTCTGGCTGCTAAACAAAGTCTTTCTTGTGGTGTGGAGAGCCAAACCTCCTAATTATCCAGGCAGGCGGGCCTGCTGCCCGCTCCAGCTCACAGCTATGCAAGAAGAGTGCACATGATCCAAGCCCGTTGTTTATGTTCCAGCTCACCTGTCGGAGTAGAACGAAGATGTAAACTAGGAAGAAGTTGCAGTGACAATACTTGGCCTTATTTTTGGGATCATTTTGTCTCCAGATGTTTGGACTCTAGCCGGCCCGATGGCGGCAGCAGCGGTGATGGCGGCTCACTCTTGGTCTCTGTGAGACTGGCTAGACGGCCCCAGTTTTATCGTGGTACGAATGTTGTGCATTTGTTTAAAATCAGGACAGTTTGCAATAACAGCAGTTTTACTAGTGGCCACAAAGGGGCGAAAGCAGTGCTGACGGCGCCCGGCTGCGTCTGTAGAAAACCATAGAGGAAGAAATATGAACTATATAGATAAAGTATATATAAAAACTCACACAGTGCATACTTGTATAGGTATCAACAAAGCATTATCGTGTTATACTCTTATGCAACACCTGTCCGGGTTCAGTTTCTGAACATGAAGTATATTCTAAACCACAGACTTTGTAAATCAGACGCTGTTGTTGTGGTTTGTTTGTTTGTGTTTCCAGAAATGGGTTTTAACCATCGTTACTGTTGAATGTTCCGAGTGTAAAAATCTTGTGTGACTGTTTGCTTAAAAAAAAAGACTCGACCTAAAACACAGCTGGACGGACTCGGGTCTGCAGCGACCCTTTTTACCTGCTGGATCAGCTGATTCCCTTCAGGTGTGGCTTCAGGTATGTCTGGAGTTTTCTCAACACGGATCAAGAAGAGCCTCGCCCTGAAAGGCCCCCGAGTCTGGCTCACGTCTGGTTTCATATAAATTCTGTTCTTCCCAGTTGTGTTTTGGACGAGTCTGCAGGGAAAGAGGCCGGGTTTTACTCAGTTTGTCGAGATTCCGGGGGCCATGTCGGAAAACTCCGTAAATAAAAAAAGGTACATGGATGATGTACACCCAAGGGTCGACCTGCTCAGTGTTGACTTGAGTTGATGTTGAATGAATGCTTCTTTTCTTTTAGCCAGTGAATAAAAACATTTTAAAAAGTCACTTCCTGTTTTGTTTTGTTTTTTATCTGTTGCTTTTTTCTGGAAACAGCCTTCTGTTGCTCAACCTAACGGAGGAAAGAGGTTTCAAAACACGATCGAGATAACATTTGTCCTCAGCGTGATATCAGGATGTCTGACAGTAACAAACACTTTCTGATTGTCTTAACGTGCACAAATACTCTGGTTTAGGTTTCACACAGGAAGACGAGGAAGACAAAAATAGAAAAGTGTCCGTTTGTACTTGAGCTGGTAAATAAAGCATCATTTATAAGGCATTTATGAGAATGCATCACAAATGAAGGAGGAATAGTTCAAGAACAAGGAAATATTTTATATATTTTACGTATTTTGCACAAACCCAGAGGTCTGCAAGCGGCCCTTTGAACCAGATCCTAATAACTTTGGCTGATAAAATCTAACATGTTTTTAAATATATGTTTAATAATAAATGAAGGTTTAAGCAGCTTCTTCATGGAACTGAATTTCCACAACAGAAAGACACTAAAATCTACTGAGCAATAAGTAAAATCTTATATATACAGACTTTGGTAAAATCCCTCCGAGGCTCAGTTGGGTGCAGCTTGTAGGACGGGGCGGAGAGTGGGCACAGGGCACGACCACACCATATATGGAAATGACGCCATTTTTTTCCGGAACTGAAGGGGGCGCTATTTCCGGTTTTTTGTTTTGTATATAAACTTTATTGATAACGGCCATGAAACACAACTAATCTTTCGTAATTTATGGATTTTACTTCTTATCCACGTTGTTTTTCAACACAGGACTTTCTTAACATTATTAAACGAAACTTATTTAAGAAAAAATGTGTGTTTACAACCATCGTAGACTTTGTTCAACTTTTATCTACCGAGCAGTCGGAAAAACAGATAAAGGGTAATTCCAACTCATTTTTCAACCCCTGACCCTTTTGATTCGCTCTAATTTCAAAACTACAATACTTAAACACATCAGACTTAGACTAAACTATTCTACACTGAAAGCAGTATCCTAAAAAAACAGTTTGTGATTCATGAGACCTTTATTTGGTTTGTGAAAGCCCAATAAAGGCTAATTTCAGCACTTTTTTTGCATTTGAATCACATTAGAACTGGTCCAGAAACCATATGAAGCCCTAGTTTATTTGTACTGTACATATTTTTTACACATTTGAAAATACACAAGATTATAGCCAGGACTAATTTCCATCTTCAGTCCCTCAGGATGGTTGATGCCAGCCACACATACATTTAAAAAAAAACATCATTAATGGTTCTAAAAAAAATACCATCATTAAAATTATATATAATTTTAATTTTATAAATATATTTATGATGAGTGCCTGTGTGCTTCTAGCCATTTAGGATTTCAGCCACTTCAGTTATCTGTCGGTGGTACATCCCATGTAGGGGTTTGTCCTCCCATGATGGTATTTCCAGCACCTCCTGTTCACCATTGTCTGGGACATTCACTGAGTACGTCATCTGTTGGGGCCTTGTCCTTGAAGTACTTATGGATATTGGCTGTTTCATCCTGGACAGCGGCTCTCACACTCACTAGTCCTCAGCCTTACGGCTGGTGTACAGTCTGGGTGCTGGACTTGGGGTGGAACCCTCCATGCATGGTTAGGAGTTTCCATGTCTTAACATCTGTGGTCAGTATTTCTTCCTTTGGCCAGATTATTATTCCTGCAGGATACCTGATTACTGACAAGGCATAGCTGTTTCTTGCCTGAATCTTGTTCTTGCCACTGAGCTGACTTCTTACTCATATTTGGCTTTGGCTCATTTCCTCGTGGCCTCATTGAGGTTGCCATTTGCTTGTGGGATACAAAGGTACTTGTAGCTGTCCTCAATGTCTGCTATTGTTCCTTCTGGGAGTGAGACCCCTTCTGTGTGGACTACCCAACAAATAAAAAAAAGCTGTTTAACATGTCATTTATAATTGATAAATGGTTTGGAAAACCAAGACTGAGGCACAGTGAGCGTGGCCAGGTGGAGGAGAGGTAAGAGAATAAGTGACTAAGGAAAGATGAACATAGTTATTCATGTAAAAAAATAAGAAAAAGATTCATCCTTCATAACTGAATGTCTTTTCTTGCAGGGTGAGAGGAGCTCCTTTTGCAGCTGAGGGCAGAAATAGAGAAATTGCAATTCTCTGAGCTACAACAAAAGCTGATTAATAAAAATGTTTGAAGTTTTACACTTTTTATTTTGTTTAACTAGAACCTGTTTTATTGCAGCAACCACTAACTCACCCATACATTAACACACAAGTCTAAACTTTAATCCTGCTTAAGGCTTCTTTAATTCTGTCCTATGTCTGCATCTAGTGTAGAAATATTGACACAAATTAATTTGCCCTAATAGAATAATCTAGTCTCGTTTAAATATTGTAGATTTTGAGCTGGACCAGTTCTAATGTGATCAAGATTCCAAAAAACTACAGCTTATGCTTTTCAATAAAATCTCACAAATTAAGTAAAGGGATCATAAATCACAAACTGGGGTTTTAGGACACTGCTGTTAATGCAGAATAATCTAGTCTTGGTTTGAAACGTTTAAGTATTGTAGTTTTAAAATTAGAGCTGAGTAAAGAGACTCAGGAAATAGAAAAATTATTTGGAATTGCCCTTTAGCCCTTTTCCGAGTCGGAAGCTAGAAATAAAACTACGATGGTTGAAAAAATAAATTGTTTCTTAATAACATTTTTTTAACAATATTTGAAAAATATTGTGTTGAAAACAACGTAGAATAAAAGTAAAACGAATGAACAAAAAATAATTTAGTTGTAACTAGTTGGTTTTAACAAAAACAAAACAAAACTCAGATGCCGCAGTTGACACAGGAAATAGCGCCCCCTTCAGTTCTGGATAGCAATGGCACCATTTCCATATATGGTATGGTTGTGCCCTGTGCCCACTCTCCGCCCCAACCTACAAGCTGCACCCAAGACCTTCTCGGTTGGGGTTGCCAGCTGACTACATAGATAAAAGACGGAGAAGAAGAAGACGAGCACGTGATTCGCGCTAGCTAGCATCAAAATGGCGGTGGCGGTGCGGAGCTTACAAGATCAGCTCGAAAAAGCCAAAGAAAGCTTGAAAAATGTGGATGATAATATTCGCAGACTGACTGGACGAGACCCAAATGAGTCAAGGTAAAAAATAAAATAAAAAAACAATGTTTAAACAATGGTATGCTAGCGTGCTAACTAGCTTACCAGCATTTAAGCTACATGTGCTAAACTAGAACGGTGTCGCCGTAGAGCAGGCGAAACCCACTCAGAGCCGTTGTGTTTCTACAACTTATTTTATTTTTCTGTTAATAATGTACATTCAGCTCAACGGATGTTTGTGTGTGATGAATTGAATGCAGGTAATGAGCTGAGTTTAGGCCCAAAACCCGACGTTGTTGGTGTGTCACCTTCATTGACGGGTTTTCTGGCGACAAATAAACCACAAATTTGACTGACTTTAGCTTTGAGTGTTGCTGTAGTGCTGATTTGTTGTTTGTTTTATTTTCCGTTTACAGACCGGGTCAGATCCGCCGGCTCAGCGGCCCCATGGTTGCAGGCCTGGGAGGAGGTAGAGGCAGAGGACTCAACCTGCTCAGGTAAAACTTCCCACTCCAGTCAGACACGCTGATGAACGCCTGCATCTTAATGACGACGCTGATTCAAACTTAACGCCTTTTGTTGGAACTTATGCAATAACTTGTCTCACCTCCGTGTTATAGCTAAACACGAAACGGGAAGTGGGTTATTTTTGCTGTAAACAAGACAGAAACCAAATTGAAAATGGCTATAAAACTACACGGATTAAGATTCCACTGATTGAAACAGGAGCATGAAGATTTATCTGGCAGAAATTTTTATTTAAAGTAACTTATATGTTAGGATGCAGTAAATTACCCCAACATGCAGTAGGTTGAGCCTGCTGTCTCTCCCAACATGCATGTTGTTGGTCTGTGGGAGGAAACGTTTGCACCAGGAGAAAACCAACACTTGCATGAGGAGAACATGCTAACTATGTGCAAAAAGGCTGCAGCCAGGTTTTGAACCTGCAACTTTGCTGCTAGCCGATCGTGCTTCCAGCTGCTCCATTAAGCCCTCCTTTAAAGGAATGCATCGTTTTGCGTTGTCAGGTTCCTCCACCAGTTTAACTCTATATTAACTGTTTTGGTTACTTGAGTCTATCATGTGACTGCAGAAGTTTAAACCTACAATTGTTGTTCTGGTATCCTTGGTCTATTTTTACCAGAAGAGTACCATATGGGTCTTTTCAAAATAAAACCAAAAAACTGATTAGATGTATGTGAACCTGCCTCATGACCAAAAGTGTTCGTTCTGGAGCTTTAAGCATTATTTGTTGATCCTGACTTTGTTCCTCATCAGGCGTAGTCTCTCAGACATGGGGAGCGGAGGCCCTCCTGCCAAGCAGAGGGACATTGAAGGAGCCCTGTTGAGGTGAGGTCTTTATTACTCCCCCTTTGAATCTTTGGCCTTGCTGTTGATTATGAAGCAGTATGATGCTGTTTAGGTTTATTCTATCTGTGGTTTATCAATGTTTTATGTTTGTTTGCAGACTGGCAGGAGATCAGAGGGCCAGGAGAGACCCGCGTCACGACAGCGACGCCGAGGATGATGACGATGTCAAAAAAGTAGGACTGCATGTTTTATTCTTCTGTTCATATGTGCACAATTTCAGTGGATTTATTTCTGATTGCATCGGGTGTTTGTCTTTTTCACATACGGCTTATTTTAGCCGGCGTTGCAGTCGTCAGTTGTAGCTACCTCCAAGGAGCGAACACGCCGAGATCTCATCCAGGATCAGACGATGGATGAAAAGGGCAAACAGAGGTAGGCCAACTCTGTTCTTCAGCTCTAGATCTGCACCCAGACTTTTTAAACACTTTTATAGAATAGGAATATTTAAAAAAACAGTGTAAGGAAAAGTTTAACAAATTGATGCATTTGTCTTTCAGGAATCGGCGTATGTTTGGCCTGCTGATGGGAACGCTGCAGAAATTCAAGCAGGAATCAAACGTCTCTTCAGAGAAGGTGAGGGTGCTGCTCAGGTGACGGAGGTCAACCTTCACATCACCAAGTGGATCATGTTGTGTTGGAGGTTTATTCTCTTCCTGATTATCTCTGACATCATCTGTTCAGCTGAAGAGACGTTCGGAGATCGAGCAGAAGCTCGAGGTTCAAGCTGAGGCTGAGAAAAAGAAGGTGGAGAATGAAAAGAGAGAACTGTTTGAGGAGAGGAGAGCCAAGCAGACTGAGCTGAGACTGCTGGAACAGAAAGTGGAATTGGCTCAGCTGGTAAGAAATCATTTTATGTGTGTGTTTCTGCTCTCTAGTGTTTAAGACGGTGTGACTGTTGTTGTTTCTAGTGGTGTTAAACTGTTTTTCTGTGTCTTAAACGACAGCAAGAGGAGTGGACCAGCCACAACAACCGCCTGCTGAAATACATCCGCACAAAAACCAAGCCTCACCTCTTCTACCTGCCTGGGAAAATGTGCTCCGCCACTCAGAAACTCCTCGATGAATCCACCAAGAAACTAAATGGTCAGTTGGGTTTTGTGTTTTCCTCCAGCTTTTCCAAATGAGTCACTGTCACTCCAACACCTGAGCTTTTGTTTATTTCCGATCAGCTGTTTTTGAGGAGAGGCGTGAGGCATTTGCTGAACACCTCAGCAAGATGGAGTCACGCCCTCGGCGACAGCTGAACCGCGAGCAGGACGCCAACACTGCTTCAAGGATGGACCGCCCAGCGGAGGGTAAGCCAGCAGGTCAGGTAGACAAGCGGGCAGGTAAAAGGGGTGAGAAGGGAATGGAGGAAGACGAGGATGAAGATGAGGATGAAGAGGAAGAGGCAGAAAAGGATGAGAATAGGAAGGCAGCAGGGGGAGGAGGAACTAGGGATCAAAAGAAGGAAGAAGAGAAAGATGTTTTAAAGGAAATAGAGGAGGAAGAGGAAGAGATGGAGGTGAGTCAGGAGGAGAAAGGAGGGGAGCAAAAGGGGAAGGAAAGAGAGAAGAAAGAGGAGGCAAGTCCGCAGTCAGAAGAGTTGAAGGTGGAGGAAAAGGCAGAGAAGGACGTAGTTGAGGAGAAGGAGGTAGAAACAGTCAGTCAGCAGGGGCTCACGGAGCTCCAAGATGAAACGACTCCAGATGTGCAGAGGTCTGAAACAGCTGTGAGCAGCCGGGAAGCAGCAGTCGGCAGCAATGGGCTCGCTGCAGCAGAACCAGCCGTTCAGTCCCCGGTCACAGAGACAGCTCCTCCTGCCCAAGAACCACAGGTTGCCTCCACTACTCCTGTCCAGAACCCCACCACTCCTGGGCCTGACGTCCAGGAGTCCACAAACGAAAACCGGACAGTCGAAGGAAAATCAGGGGAGGAGGCCCCACAAAAGCTGCCAGATTCCCAGGAGGCCTCTGTAACTATTCCCGCTGTCACTCCTGCAAAGGAGGGTGAGAAGGAAGGCAGAGGGAGGAAGAAGGAAAAGGAAACGAAGAAACGCCGCAGTCATAGTAACAGCTCCTCCTCTTCCTCTTCTGGATCCTCCTCCAGTGGAAGTTCCTCTTCTTCCTCAGGATCCAGCCGCTCCTCATCATCGTCTTCGTCCTCTTCATCCTCGTCATCAAGCAGCCGGAGCCGAGACGGCGGCAAGCGGAAGCGGCGGCCATCAGATAGAGGTAGAGACGCAAAGAAAGATGAGAGAAGTCGCCATAAGAAAGGCGGGAGTAGCGGAGGAGGGAGGGACTTGAAGGAGAGGAGGAAGAGGAGGAGCGATGAGGGGAAGGGTAGGTCTTCCCGGAGTGATAGGGAGCATAAAGATGGAGACAGGAAGGACAAGAGACACTGATTTAAGCTTCTGGAACAACAAAACTACTTAAAGCTGTTTGACATTAGATTACATTTTAATCAGAATTCTTTAAAGAAAAACAACTTTTCTCTCGATGTTGGAAGTTTGGAATGAAGTGACTCGTCGTCGGGTGTAGTTGGTCAACGGGTTTAAATACTGGTGGATTTGTTTGTTCTTCTACTTTGTAATGTGGATTGTTGTTGCACCTAAAATGTGATTTCTAACGGGAGTCTTTAGTGAACGAGTCAGGTTGTTTTTAAATTCAAATTTCTTCATTCTTTTAGTTTAAATAAGATTCTCCAGCATTACAAAGATTGTCTTCAACACAGCAGCAGCCTTGATGTTTAGAAACAATCATTTGGCTAAAATAGTTTCATGATGATGCTGTTGAACCATTTGGGTCATGTCTAATGTGATCTGTTCAAATATTTGATTTTTTACTGTGTAATCTGCTTCAAATAAACTTGAGGTATTGGCTTAAATGTGTTTTCATTCGTTCTTGGTGAAATAGATGTTTAAATGTTTGAGTTCCATATTTCTGCCACGTTAAGGATGATTTTAAAATCATGACGATACCAAGAATCAAGTTTAATTCACAAATGTAATCAGAGTTTGAGCTGTACAAAAATATCCACCGTGCTGCTGCCACACTACACGACTCCGCTCATGTAACAAAAGTCTTGCTGTCCTGATGTGAGAATCTTCTGTCACAAACCACATCCACTCATGTGCGTTAGTCAGACGGTTCAGCTTCTTGTTTACTCCGGCTGGTCTGCCAGGTCACTCTGCTCGAAGTATCTGCAGGACAAATGAGAAGTAGTGAGTCACTGCATGCAATGCTAAATTTCTATCAGTCTACACAAATCTTTCTGGCTCTGAATTTGGCGCCATTGTTTATTTAATGGGTGTTGTAGAGATTGTTGGCGTCACCTAGCAACCAGACAGATGAGTAGGTTGAGAGCAGGAAGATTCTCATTCTCCTGACAATCCTGGTGGAGGAATTGAAGCAACAGACGTCAGAATTAAATACGTCAGAATCCTAAAGGACACTCGGATTTCCATCATACCAGCGTGCTGCGGAGCTGGGCACACCTTCTGGCCAGCTGGCGGATGGAGGAGTGGGCTTCAGGCAGCAACGGCTTCTCTAAGCAGGCCAGTAAAGCGTACAACCAACAACCCTTTTGGGAAAAGCAGGAGCGTTAGGAATTTCATAACCAGGAAAACCAGGGCCCTCGATCAAACGTTCGTAGAAACTCCTTTATTCCATCCTACGAATGACATTTAGAACGTTCGTACAAAGGGACAATATCCTGATTTATGAAGCATGCTGTGGCCAATCATACGGTTGCTCCTCCGCAACCGACTGCTGATAATCCCACATTTGTAGCCAGGAGCCCATGTCTGGTCAGAGTCATTCACATACAGAAACTCCCTCAATTAACCATATTTGGTCACACAACGTCCTCTAAAGCAGTGGTTCCCCCCTGCTTGTGTCCAAGACGAGTCTGATCTGATATTCAAGAACATTTCTACGCACAAGTACAAGATGGTAAATACACGATGCATAAAATTGTTCCTACGCACAGATCTGTGCGTAAGTACGAATGATGAAAGAGGGCCCTGGAGCAAAAATAAGACTTGTTACTGTAGCATTAGATTTGTCGTTAACCAGCTGGAGATGAGACTCAAACTCACCAGCTGTGGAACAAACTCTCGCTCTTCAAACCAGCTGATCAGAACATCCAACAACGTGAGAACTGTGGACTGGAGACAAAACTATTAGATTGTTAAACCAGTTAAAAATAACAAGAATGTCATCATAGACCCATCTACCTGGTTTAGTCTGCTGACGATGCTCAGGAAGGGAGGGAAGCCCATCTAGACCCAAACAAACCATCAGTGAGATCTAGCTTCCTTGTTCTCATGAAGGGTCAAAGGAACCTTCACGAGTGTTTTGAAGGATCATCAAAGGACCAAATAAAACACATTTTTATCTGTTTAGATTGTTTTTGTGGGAACATCTCAGCTTTGACAGATTTAAATCAGGTAAACTCCTTATATCGGAGGAGTAAAGTCTTACAGATGCATTCATGTATAAACAGTTGTATAACCTTGCTGTAGTCCAATGCTGGTTCTTGGTCTGCATCTGTCAGGCCCGATGAAGTTCCCTGATAAACGTTCTCTCCTAAACAAAACCTCTTCCAGCCCTCCTCGTCAGTTAGTCTCGGCTGTAAGACACCAAAGTCAAGCTCAGCTCGCGTAAACAAAACATCTAACCTCCAGTGTGACGCTGCATTAAAAGGTTCTTACAGGTGCTTGAAATCCACATTAACCCTGATTTTGGTTTAAATCTCACCATCTGTACGTTGTCATCCAGAGTTTGGCTCCTCCAGTGTTTCCTGTTCTTGGTGATGCTCTGAAAAACAAAAGTCAGCAGAAATATGATGACTCAAGGACACTTTGTCCAGTGTGGACATGTTCATAATAAGCGTTTCTGTGAAGTCTCACCTGTCTGACGTCAGAAAAGTTACTGACTTGCTGCTGTTGCCACCTGAGGCTGGGGGAGAAGCCCTGAGGAGCAGCATGACACCCTGCTACCTGAAACCAAAACATGTTCCTCTTTCTGATATAAACGTGAGCCATCACACTCCCCTGCTTTGATGCTATATTTCATATTGGGTCGAAGCAACATGAGCCACTTCACTTACCGACACATTAACTGTTTGCTTCTTCAGCTTTTTGGGATCGATTTGAGCAACGACCACTTCTGGGCATAAAGACGCCTCCAACCTAATGAAACACCAGACCTATAAAGCTCTGTGGTTGAACATGGATCTGATTCTAGAGACGGTTCGGCTCCAACATACTGGACCTGTCGGAGGTACTCCTGAGGGTTTCTGGGAGTTCCACTCAAGTCCAGGTTTTCGCTTCCATCTCCGGTCTCCAGCGGCAGGAGCCTCGGCATCAACTCCTCCACGTCCGACTTCATGTTCTAATACACTTAAAGAACAGCAACAACGAAGTAGGTCATCAAAAACAGGCAAGTTTTCACTAATCTCTTTACACAGCCGCCATCTTTGTCATCGCGCGTTATGATTACGTCGTTTCCGTGCGCCAGCTTTGTTGCCGTGGTAACGTAAAGCCAAAAACACATCCTGGTCGTGACGGACGTCTACGATTAAAAACATCTTTATTAACAACTTTCAAACAAACAATTATTTACGTTTGTGTCTGTCCACATTAAATCTTAGGCTAAAACATTCAGAACATGGATAAATATCATTAATCGTCTTAAAATAAACTTTTTTCATTTTGGGTAAAAGAGGAAATGATAAAAATTTGGTTCTAATATTAAAAATTTGATTTTCCATAAACATTTCATATGTTTTTTTGTTTTGTTTTGTTTTTCCTGACCGGAAGGGAAAAAATTCTCTTTTTCATTTTTAATCTTAACATTTTATTGTTGACTGCAGTCAGTAAAACTGTACTGAATGATATTAAAACAACTAATTAAATCATGTCCAAAAATACACACTAGCACTGTTATCATATAACAATAATTTTCAACAGACATGTAATGCGTCGTTCCAACAGAGAAACATTTGATTGTAATCATATATGTGCAATAATAAAATACTCAATATTTCAATCAATATACTTGCAAATACATATTTTCAGGAAAAAGGCACTTGAGCCATGCAGCAGTGGATTAGACAGGAAGAATGTATTTATGGATAGGAGGTGCTGCAAACCCAGTACACATGAATGGGAAATGTGACGTCATTTATCCTAGGAAGATTTACGTTTAAGTTATCTGAAATGTTCGTTCTGGATATGTTATTATCTGGTATGCTAATTTCTAGGAACAATAGATTTATAGATAGCTGGAATATATATCCAATCTGCCTAATAAATATTAAAATAGCCACTTTAAGTTTTTAGATATACCACACACTTCATTCCTACTAGTACAGCTGTTATTGTGGAAATCTTATATTTTTTCTATCAACATAGCCGTTGATATCGTCAATTCTGATTTTGACTAGTAAGAATGCAGCTTGTACTAGGATAAATTATATAATTGCTATTTAAAATAGGAATTACTAAGAGGTCTGATTAAATGTCAAAATGGTTTGCCATTGATGGCTGAAGTATTCCTTTTGGATATTAAGAATTATTATGGGTATCTGGAATATTATTTTTTACCAAAAACAATAAATGCATATTCAGTGTGCCTAATATAATTTAAACGGCTTGTTAAGTGGTACATGTTATGACGTCATAACCACGACCCATATTTTGGCGTCCATATTTTTCGGCACTAACAAGCCTTTCACAGTTCAAAGTCTACAGACATGTTCTACCTTTCACCTGCAAAAACCACATTTCTTTCTGTCTAAATGCAGCCAAATGTGACTTTTCGAATTTTCTCTGAGTGAGACTTTTGAGTGAAATTCAAACCTTTGACCAGCGAGCAGATACAAGCAGGATGTTAATGATTATCTGCATGCTGGACTTATATCTTATCTCAGCCGTCTCATTTACTGTTGGGGTTTCACGACAGCAGCAGCACAAAGGCAATGTCCACTTGCCAGCACAGCTCTCTATTTCAGCTTTTTATGGACATTTTCTCTTTCATTGCTCCTGTTAAAACACCAAAAAATGGGTGTTTCACTTGCTTGTCAGTGTGTGTGGGTTATAGTCGCCGTTTTTGTGTTTGTGCCTCGCTTAAATATGGGATTACTGTCTGACTACAAGATCTGTGGAGATCCTGAGTGTGAGAGTAAGATCAAACACCTGTGACTAGCTGCAGTTTGCTTTTTTCTTTGATTTATAATTCAACTTTCTGTTAGATTTCCACCTTTGTATTTCTCATTTCCCACATTTATATGTACGCAGGTCTGATGAGCAGAGTGCAGGCCATAAAGGAGCACCACAGTGAGGACTGCCGTTTCCTGAGCTTCAGACGTGGAGAAATCATTTTTGTGTATCATAAACTTACCGGAAAGAGGGACGACCTCTGGGCTGGCAGCGTATGTCTCCACTCTTTATCTCTTTCTTTGTTATAATGCTAAAAATGGAGAACTCACCCAGCTCACCAAGGTCCAAGAGATAAGTCTTAGTAAAAATACAGACGCCTTTGGAGAGCTGTAGGTTTTATAGCTAATGCATGCTTATTTGAACCATATTTCTGGCTAATTCCTATAATAATTATGTGCAATTTCCTCCCTAATTCTTTCTTTGCTTATAAATGAATCATCTTTTTAAATACGTGTGGTTATTTGCATTATGAAACGAACTTTGCTGCACATGTTCTGATTTTCAGATTGACAAGCAGTTTGGATATTTCCCAAAGGACGCCGTGAGAGAGGAACAAGTTTATGCAACTACAGAGAAAGTTGTGGAGACACAGGTAATCCGATCTGATCAGTTACAAACCTTAAAAAACTCTGAAGACATGATGATTTTCTAGTAGATTAACTCGGTTTTTAATTTGCTGCAGAAATCTGATTTCTTCTGTATGGATGAATCCGGATATCCAGTTGACACCGCTTATCTGGACAATGATGATAGAGGATTACACATTCAGGAGTCAAAAACTACCCAAATGAACCCAAATGTTCATGAAACAAACCCAGAAGGTCCTTTAACCTCTGCAGATCCCTCTACTGAATCCATGGTTGAAGCACAGGAAGCTAAAGGAGACAAAAATCTCAGGGATGCAGCTGAACCTCAGGAGGAAGCACAGAAGACTTCTGCAGCTCAGGAAGAACAAGGTGGGTCTGCTTCCTCTGCCTGGCTGGGTTCTTCAGTAACAGGATGGTTTCAGCTTTCTAAAGAGGAGCCATCTGGGAATCTGGAAGAAGGAGAAAAAGAAGATGAGTCCGACGAGACTAAAGCAGAGGCTTCAATCACGTCTTCTGTAACCGGGTGGCTCGGTTTTGGAGGAGAACTAAGACCAGATGAAACCAAAGAAAGTGTGAAACCTCAAGAAGATTCATTCACCTCAACCATGACAGGGTGGCTCGGCTTCGGAGGACAGAAACAAACAGAGTCTACAAAAGACGAGCCACACGCAGAAACAAATAGAGAAACGGAACTGGCGGAGACATTTCGGGGTAGGAGGATGTCTCTGGATCTGGAAGGGAGTGAATTACATGAAGAAGAGAAGGAGGAGATGGGGACATTGGGTTGGTTGGGAAGTGGACTGTCGAGCAGGTTGGGATTTGGTCAGAGCCAACCCGATCCAGGACATGAAGCAACAAGTGGAGGAGAAGGTGGAGATGAGAACGAGCAGGCAAAGTTTTGGATGGATGTTGGGATTGGAGGGATTTTAGGTCTCGGGAAGGAAGAAAGTGAAGAAAGTGACATTAAAGGGTCAGAAAACGATAAAAATGTAGAACAAACAGACGAATCCGACAGAGGAGGAAACAGTGGATCCAAGGCGCCGCTGACAGACGAGGAAAAGATGGAAACCAGCAACGGCATACTAGAACCTACACATGTTCCACATCCAGAACCAGTCAGGGCTGATCATTACGATGATGTGTTTAATTTCACAGACTCTCCGGTTAGGAGCGAGAGCAGCATTTCAGATGCTGAACCTGAAGATGTTTCACCTCAAGCTGAGACGTCCTCCAACATCTTTTCCAGAACAAATGACAATAATTTAGAAGATGATGAAGATTTGTTTGTAGAAACGGAGGCTGGAGTCTCTCAGATGCTCGACCTAATGGAGAACATGAAACAAACCATGGAGCCTGTAGAAAATCTAATTACCTCCACAAGCAATAATCAGGATTTTTTAACGCCATCCAACACTTTAGATGGGTTCAGTTCAAACTCCACGAAGCCATCAGAACATGAAGAGGAAAAAGATCAAAGCACAAACACAGATGATCGCCTGGAAGGATCTGATCATGAAGAAGAGCTGTTTAACGAAGCAACAGATTTACCTCAAGGAGACGTTTTCTCTCCTCAGACTGAAGAACCAGCTGAAGGAAGTCGAGTCGGCAGGGATGCAAAGGAGCAGGTGCAGCTTCTCTCAATATCCCAGGAAAGAAATGATGAAATTCCAGGTGAGGAAGGTTTTACGTCTCCTACAACAGAAACAAACGATCATGATGCAAATGCACCTGATGATGAGACAGAGATCCATCATGGAGAACTAGAACCTACAGAGGGAAGCTCTCAGGAAGCTGGATTATTGTTTTCTGGTGGTAAAAATCCTAAAAGGTTATCTAAAAACACCTCAGTGGAAGACCGAGGAATAACCCTCCCAACTAAAACTCCAGACATTAATCAGACCCTGGAATCTCCGATTCTTAGTGACAACTTAGAAGAAGATCAGAAGGAGGAAACTAGAAAGGAGGTTTTCGGCTTTCAGGAAGACATTTTGAGTTTAAATAAACTAAAATCAACTTTAAGTCCTGAGACAGGAAGTGAAGAAACGAAGGAGACAGGAAAGTGGGAAGATGACACAAACACAGGGATAAAAGAAAAGGATGAAGAAAAGAAGAAGGAAGTGAATGAAGAGGTAGAGGAAGAGGAGCAGCTGGGGGAGGTGGAAGATATGAAGATAAATGAGAAAATGCACGTGGACAGGAGAATAAAGGAGGAGAAGGTAGAAGATTCAAGAGAGGAAGAGAATGATGAGTTACAGGGGAAAAGGTCAGGAGAGGAGGAGGAGCTAAAGGAGGAAGAAAAGCAGGTCAGAGAGGTGGAGGTGGAGAGATCCGAGGAGGCAAATGAAAATGAGAAAAATGAAGAAGAAAAACAGGAGGAGAGAGAGCTG
The DNA here is from genome assembly GCA_006937985.1 of Aphyosemion australe. NCBI lineage: Eukaryota > Metazoa > Chordata > Actinopteri > Cyprinodontiformes > Nothobranchiidae > Aphyosemion > Aphyosemion australe. The sequence continues at coordinate 1,524,562 of SSNS01000081.1, read as the reverse complement.
GAAAATATTCAGAGGGATGTCAGGAGGCCAGATTTAGAGAGCAACAGAAACCAAACGCTGGAAAACAGCAGCCTCTCCGTTTCTGAGGGAGTCTCACACATGAAGACAGGAGAGGAAAAGGAGGAGAAAAAGGTAAAAGATGGACAGATGGAGGAGGATATTGTAGAAAAGCAGGAAATGATGGAGGATCAGATTTCTTCTCAGGATAACAGAGATGCAGCAGTGGTTGGAGAAGCTGGACCTTATGAGGATGGAGGAAGTTCAGCAGGTGGAGCAGCTGCAGGGACAGGAGGACCAGGAGAAGACTCTGCTGATGACAAAGCACCAAACAACACTGATGAGGAAGAGAGGAAAACGGATGATAGAAGAGAATCCGACGGAGACGAAAAAGAACTTTCAGCTCAGACTCATGAGTCTGTGGAGAGTACGGTTCAATCACCTGAACAAAGCCCATCAGAAGACTCTGCAGACTCCTCACGTCCATCTGGATCAGCAGGGAGTGAAAGCAGAGGAGCTTTTGGTCTCTTCAACAATCCTTTTGGCTTTTTCTCCCAAACTCCCAACCCTGCAGCCGCAGGATCCACAGAAAGTCTTAAGAGAGTCGACACAAGATCAGCTGAAGAGTCAGAACCTCAAACCTCTGAGTCCACTTCCACCATGATCCAAGCTCAGCTAATGCACACAGTCCCCCCCACAGAGCCGCCATATCCTACTTCTACTGAAAGCACTTATCACTCCGCTCCAAAAACAAAACCCCTCACCAAACAATACCAGAATCTCCTCGTGCACATGAGCGCCGATGAGACTGATGCTTTATTGGAGCTCTTTGGGCGCCACAAGCTGCAGTTTTTAGATTACATCTTGGTCAGCTCAGAGGCTGTGACTGTAGAAGATGATCTATCCATATTGTCAGATATAGAAGGACTTCTTCATCACCACACAGAGACACTGGTAGCTCCGAGCATGAGGCTCACCGAGGCACCGCAGGAAGACAAGGACAGGACCAGAGCCCTCATTGCCCTGCAGAAGCTGGAAATGTTACTGAAAACAATCAAAGACTCTTTCAGCGTGAGAATATCAGATCTCAGTAAACATCAAGGTATTTTTGTTTACACGCTTTAAATATCATGGCTGGTGTTGACAGTTTCAGTGATTTTATTTTCAGTTCAGGTATAACTGTCATCGGCATGTGTTTAATAACTTCTTGTGTCTCTTTTTCAACTGAAGGTGAAGAAAAGAAAGAGATTTCCCAAGATTCACCTGCAGCTACAGACAAAAGCAACTACAGAGATGAGCAGATGACAGCGGGGAACGATCGAGGGGGCGCTGGAGCAACTAAAGAGAAGAAGAATGTGGACGAGGGAAGAAGAGATCCAAGAAGTGAAGGAGGAACATTCCAGGAAGGTATGGATAACCAAAGACTTAAATGTTTGACCTGCAGCATTCTGGTTCATCAACACAAAGACATGTTTACTAGACCAAAATAGAGCCTCTATTTCTGGGACAGAAGGTGTTTGATTTGTATTTTTGTGATCATAACTCCAGGTTTGAAGAAGCAAACTTCAGATTTCATACATGAAGACTCCAACGTCCTCACATGGCTTACTCTGCAGGTAGGATACATAAAATCTCATCTGTTTAACTAATGTTAGAGTTTTCCTGAGGCTTTTTTAAAATTAAGGTAAAGATAAGAAACTGATCCTTTTTTTTACAGAAAACAAAACTAAACATGCAGTCCTTTTCATTCAATTGTTGCATGTTTAATGTAATGTAGAGCGTCTTTTAGTTTTAAGAAAAAATATGTCTAAATTCATGAATGCTAAATATATAAATTATTATATATAATTAATTAATACATTATAAATATATAGGCTAAATTTATAATAAAAATATCAAATTGAATTTATAAATTAGTTACATTTTGGATTATCTTAAACAACTTTATTCATTTATATTTATGTGTGGATTTATTTGGTGTTATGGTTCTTTAAGACGCTCCTACACCTGTGACATGTTGACCGACTCGCCCGCAGGAATTTAGCTTCGTGTCATTTGTCAGCGTGGCTTGGTTCCGACATTAAACGTCGCATTCGGGTCTGTTAAAGTCAAAGTCAGCTGGTTTACATGCTTGCAAAGGGCAGCGGAGTCTCTGCCTACATATGGATAAAAGTGAGGCCAGCTCGGTGAGTAGAAAGTTTAGAAACACGGTGTGAACGGAAACGATCTGGTTGTAACTCAAAGCTGGTAACATATATGGTCATGCACTGTTAAAGAATGATGTTTCTAATACAAAATACTTGATTTAAACTTAGTTAATATTAAGATGATTATTTTAGAAAGCAAGAAAATGGTATGTTTTTGTTGTGATGACACCTGTTTCTTTTCCTTGGTGTCACTTTGAAATAGCTCCGACGTGACAGTGTGGCATCTTACAATTGGTGACGTTTCGATCAAACTATTTACAGCAGTGGGGGTGTTTATTATCTTTGGGAATATACATGACTACATATAATTTATAATTCTCGTGTTTTTCTTAATATATATATAGTATTCAAGCAGTATATGTTTTAGTTTGTTTCGGTTTTGTGAATGTGACACAATTAGATTGCTCAGAAAATGTATTATTCTCAATAGACCCCCCTACGTTTTGTGAAACATGGTACAGTCCGTGGTGCATTTGTGAAAAGGATGTGAAATCGCCGTTAACCCGGCTGACAGGATCCGACTTTCCAATCCGCTTAAAATACATTTTTAATAAATTGTGGAACAAATGAAACAATCTGGACATGGCGGAACATCCGACAAGTGAGGAGTTGGTCGGGAAAGCGGCTGAATTCCAGGCGACAGCGGAGTTTTTCTACAGCATTGCCGTGGAGAAAGTGAAACATGTAGGTTTATGTGGCAGGTTTCGTTAGCATTTCTAATTTAGCCGCTACAGCAAAAATAACGGATTTTTATCGTAAAAACGTAAAAAATTCAGTCCTAGTAGCTATTTATTGTATTTTTGCTACTCAAACGTGTGATCTGATGGTGTTTCTGATCTGCTGTCAAGTCTTATTATGTTTTATGTTGTATTTTAAGGTGTTTGTTTATGATTATTAGCATAGAAAGCTGGTACAGACTTATACTCCTTTACTTGATTGATTTCCTGCTTTCGTGTTTTTTAGTAGAAAATGGAAGTGGTTAGGTCAGGTGGGTTCTGTTTACATCTTTTACTAGAAGGTACAATTACCTCTCAAAACAGCTGTTTAGTAAATGGAGTGTGTAACTCTTATTGTTAAATATAACTGTTTGGCAGAGGGGACATACAATTGAGAAAGTCTGGTGACATCTACCTACTAAATCAAAAACTAGTTGTCATATAAACACATTATTTGCTCTGCCAGTTTGAGATAACTCCTCTATTTTAGATTTCTAGCAAGCTGCTGGGAATGCACTCATTTCTGAGCTGCTTAGCGTTCTCACACACACACACACACACACACACACACACACACACACACACACACAGAGTGAGACAAACACAATTAGAATACAAAAACAGTTTTTACAATAATGATTTCTTCTCCTCTGTGTTCAGGTCATATCGTCGCTGCCTGATGACATGCAACCAGGGCCAGACCTGTACGGTGTACCATGGGAACCAGTTATCATCACGGGTCTGGTGGGACTGGTGACTTGCTTGTTGTTCACCTGTAGGTGTTACAGCTCTGTAAGTGCACAACTATATTTACTGTTAATGGTCAGATTCATCACTCTGGTATTGACTGACGTCCCGTTTGTTGAGCTCTCGACAAAGAAAAAAAAACTGATATTTGTCTTGTGTTTCCTGGTTGTTTTCCTGGAAATTTCCCCTTAAACAGACACATATACTGTATGTGATAAATGTATGATTTATATGAAGTTTGTTGCATTATTATATTTTTTAATCTTTTTATTTTTATTATTCTTGTGAAGCGCCTTGTGATTTTGATCTTGATGAGCACTATATAGATTAGAAAAGCCTGACAGATCTACGTCACACTGTCACTGAACATTCATGGACTCACCCATCTTGACTCACGACGGGGAAGGCTGTTGTTGGTTTAGCGTCCAGGAAACAGCAGAGAACGTCTGGGCTGTTAGCATTAGCAACTCCACCACACAGCAGAACTCCTCCAGGCTTGTGTTATTGGTGGAGATAAAACATCAACGTTGCAGAGCAACCAGAGTCAGTGGTAGAGTCGTGTTGCTGTTAGCCAATCAGAGGAGAGATGTCCACATACCAGGAAGTAAGACTCCACATCCTGTCATCTGAAACTCAACTGACCTGGCTCACTTCAAGTTCCTGGAACTGGCGCACCAGAGCTTTTTTGCCCCACCGAGTTTGACTTAGAAGGCATTCAGTCCTACTAGACGACTGCAGGTTTAAAATATGAGTAAAGTTGGCCTTGAAATCTTTTGAAACAGCCATGTTGTTGCATAGAAAACCTTTTCTCTGAACGCTTCCTATAAAATAGTTTTCATGCGTGTGTATGAAATAAGTTGCACTTGCCTAAAGATGTGTGATAAAGGGTCACAGTCACTGGACTTGTCTTAATTAAACATTTATCATTTTGTCTTTGTTGTTTTCTTCTTATTTCCTCACAGTTCAAGAGCAGAATGTATCGAAGTAAGTTCTCATAATGACTAATGGCAATGTACAATAACATACGAGTTAAATGTTTATAATTTGAATTATTAATAAAACTCTATGGTTTATATTTTATTAGGCAAGGAGAGGTGGATGTCTGAACAAATCGCACAGCTGTTGGATGAAAAATGTAAAGTTCTTGAAACTCTCAGTCAGTGTCAACAAGAGGTTAGTTCTTGTGATCATATTCCATAATCAGCTGGATCAGAACTGTTCTCCCAATAGTGAGTCCGAACACGTGAACATACGTTTGTGCAACAGGTTACTTGTTCTTAAAACCCTCAGAATTAGTGGAGAGGAGAGAGCCGAGTGGGAGGAGGTTCTGGGAGTTTTGACCTGTTGTTTGTGGGGTTTTCACAGATCGTCTGTGGGGCTGAGCTGCTGTGATTTTTAAGTGAAGATTAACCAAGAAAGCTAAAAACAGCCTTTTTTCACCATAGAAACACCACACAACATTAGCTAGCATGCTAAGTAGTTATACAGTTACATTTGTGCGTTATGATCGGAATTATTGCAGAAAAGGTGCCAACAACAGGTTGAAAACGTAAAACTGAACCCTTGGGAGCAAGCATTGCATGTTCCTGTATTCTGGAGGTGCGGTTTGGGGGGGTAGGCCTGAAGAAGTGTGGTTGGACTTCAGAATTGTGTATTTTCAAATGGTAGCTTGCTTGAACAACGTCGATAAAAACATGTTCTACTGCACCTGTAAAACTACCTGTGCTATGAGAGTCACTCGTTCATGACGTGTCGTTGGCAGCACGATGACCTGGAGAACTCGCTGAGGGACGGCGGGGTTCTGGCCCAGACTCAAAAAACGGAGCATTTAGGGGTAAGGCAGAGAAAATCAAGACTTTAAAGAAAAAATTTGAAATGTGAAAATGTAAGAACTTTATTATTTTTTGTAGTGTTCAATATCTGTCCGAAGGTAGACTGGTTTCATCTAGATTTTATTTTTTCTTCACAGTTAATTGTTGTAAATTATATTTTAAAATATTCTTGCTGAGAAATCTGTGTTTTATGATGAATTCTTTGAGGATCAAAGCTGAGTTTCCATGTTGATGCCCTGGGTTTACAGCTTGTAAACTTGAGTCCAGATAAACTAAATAAAATCACTGATTAAACTAAATGAAAGATCATAACCCAGATCAGGTTCACCAGCCGTTTATTTCCTCACGGTCTTTGGTTTTCCTTGTTCTGGTTAAAGACGTTCTCTGGTCTCATTTAGTTGTCTCGTTTATGGCAGGTCCAAGCCAGACAGTTGGAGGGTAATAAAAAGGAGCTGGGGAGGGATCTGGACCACCTGAAGAATCAGCTGGAGCAGCAACGAGAACAAAGGAGAGAACAAGAAAGAAGGGTAGGAGTACTGTCATCCTGGTGATGTAAAGTTGTTATATGTAATAATTATTACCGGTTCATTTTGCAGATAGCTGTGCTGGAGGAAAATATAAAAACACTTGAAGGGGAAACCAAAGACCTCCAGTCTCAGGAAGAGCAGGTACGTTTGTCATGTTCTTTCTGCTCCTTCTTGATGTTCTCTTCCTCTGACCTTTGAACTTGAATGAAACATTGCTGCTGTTTGGTGTCTAGGCACAAACAACCCTGAAGATATATGAAATGAACAGCGGCAGGCTGCAGAGGAACCTGGAAACGATGCGGGAGGAGAACGTGGTGCTGCAGGAGAGCAACACTCAGGTTAGATGATGAGCAGTGGATCCGTGTGAAGGTTCAGACTTAGCGGTTAGGCTTTGTCGTGCTGCCTTTCTCAGTGTGTTCAGTTGCATTTTATACAAAACGTCTGCAAATAATCCCTGTATTTTTGGTCCACGTGTGTTTTTCTGAGCGTTTCTCGTATTATTTGACCTTTCTGCTCATCTGGTTCATCTACAGTTGAGGCAACAGGTGGAGGGTTGGGCAGAGAGAGTGAGCGAGCTGGAGGCAGAGATGCAGAGGTGTGAGGCTGCCCACAGTGCCATGCTGCAGGATGTGGCCAACAAGGACGAACGCATAACGGTATGTTTACGTCTCCCATGAAGGAGCTGCTGGTCTCAAACTGTTAGGAAAACTACAGCTGAGTAACTACTGCAAACTGGCTTAATTTGTGAAATGATTTGTTTGTCTCCAGTCCTTGACTGACAGGCTGCTGAGGATGAAAGGTTTGAATCCAGAACTGGAGGAGGAGGAAGCTGAGGAGGGAGGAGAGAAAGAAGCAACCAATGGGACACCAGGAAAAGCAGACGGGAATGAAGAAGCCTCGACAGACGCACATCTGCAGAAAGTCCAGAAACTTATTTATGCTGCTAAGGTAACTGATCAAGTTCACATTATTTAATTCACAGTTTTAATGGAAACGCCTGAATTAGTCATTATTTCTATGTTCAGGTATGATGACGTCAAATCTAAATTTTCAGACCGAATCTGGCTCCAGTTAACGTGCATCAAAATTCCCTTTTCCAGTATTGGTGGGATGATGTTTCATCTGTGTGTGTGTGTGTGTGTGTGTGTGTGCAGCTAAACGCAGACCTCAAGTCCGTGGATGAAGATAAAGACAGAGTATTTGCAAAGCTGAATGATGAGATCAAAGCTAAAGAAGACCTGCAGTGTAAGTTACCTCAGCATGACAGATGTGCTTTTATTTTTATATATATATATTATATTCCAGGTGGTTCTGGTGTAGTGAAAGATTTGTGATCTTAACGGGACTTCCTGGTTAAAAAAAAAGAAAAAAACAGCATTGAAATTAAACATTTTGGTTTGTTTGTTTCGTCACGTTTTTATTTTATTTTCAAGTTGGCATCAAGGACCTGGAGAATGAGATGCTGTCCCTACAGTCGGACTCTAGACATTACTCAGAAGAGGTAAGAGACCTGAAGTAGTTGGTGTGGTTATTAATAATAATGTTTTGTCATGTGTGTTTATGCTAATCCCACTGAGTCATGTGATCAGGTGGAGCGGTTACAACAGAAACTCCAAATTATGACTGAGATGTATCAGGAGAATGAGCTGAAGCTGCACAGGTACGTTCCTATAAATGCTCATTGTGGTTAGAATCAGTGAAAATAAAAGCCGATGTGATGGTGAACACGTGTTTTTGTAGAATGCTGACTGTGGAGGAGAAGGAGCGCCTCCAGAAGGAGGAGAAGTTAAACAAAGCAGACAAAAACATTGCAATGGCTTTGGAGGAGCTGAATAACTACAGGTAGTTTCTCCATCCGGTCTAAAGACAGGATGAAGGGTTTGTGTCTCCAGCACAGTTTCCACTCTTGTTTTTTTTATTTCAGAAAACGAGCAGAAGAGATGGAGGAAGAACTAGAGAAAACAAAACAGTCCTACCAGACTCAGATATCGGCGCATGAGAAGAAGGCTCATAATAACTGGGTCAGTAAAACACCATGAGGTGAAACTGAACTTTAAGGCCTGAGTTTGACTCACTGCTGTTTGCAGCTGGCAGCCCGAGCAGCAGAGAGAGAGCTGGGGGACTTCCGGAGAGAGAACGCCCTCTTCAGACAGAAGTGAGCTAAGTTTTAAAGGAGAGATTTCAAAAATGCTGCACAGTGTTCAGATATTCCTTTAGTTTGTCTCCCGCATGAGGAGAAGTATGCCGAATTTAGTAGATTTTAAAGGTGAGGTTCACTAAGAAACGTATAATACGTGTTCTTTTTGAAATACGCTCTGAGTTTCAGATGCAGAGTGAACATGAAAATAGTCTTCTACCCCTATTTCCTTCATTAGCCACCAATGGAAAATAGATGCTGACACTCTTGGATTAGAAACACCAGTCAGATCTACGTCATACTGTAAATTAATATCATGGACTCACCCATCTTGGCTCACGATGGGGAAGGCTGTTGTTGGTTTAGCATCCAGGAGAGAGCACAGCATGTCTTAGCTAGTAGAGGCTAACCATTAGCATTAGCAACTCCACAACACGGCACAACTCCTTCAGGCTTGTTATTTGTGGAGATAAAACATCAACGTTGCAGAGCGAGCAGAGGCAGTGAAAGTTGCTATTAGCCAATCAGAGGTGAGATGTCCAAATCCTGACATTTTCTGCTCCCCACTCCTCCGGCTAACTTGTACTTCCTGAAACTGGAGCGCCAGAGCTTTTCTTCCTGGGAGATCGACTCACAAGACATTCATTTATTCTAGAGACCGCTGCAGATTTATGTAAACAAGTGCATGAGAGCTTTTAAAGTTGCTTATTCAGATCATTTAAATGCTGATGTTTTATAAAACACACAGCAGATTTGGCTGCACTGATCTTTGCTGTGGCATCGTGTGTTTACAGACTCACAGATACACAGTTTAAACTGGATTCTCTCGATAAAGATCCATTCGCCCTGAACAGCCTAGCTAGACCACTGCCTTTCCGAGGTAATCTCACACACACACACACACACACACACACACACACACACACACACACACACACACGTCAGTCTTTTACATTTCTGTACACACATAAATGTCATGGATTTCTTTTAATCCTTTTTAAAACACAGTTGGGAGATCTTTTTACCTTTTTATGCTGACGTTTCGACCATCACTGTGATCTTCTGAGCTAGGCTGCTGAAAGCAGCTTCACTTCCGTTTATGTGTGTTTCTTTTATTTTGAATAAAAATAAAAAATCTACAGAGTTTGTTTTCATCATCATCACTAAATATGTTCTATCTGTTTTGAGTTCTTGATTCAAACTTTTACTTTTTACCCAGAAACAGAAACAGACTTTACTTGATTACAGGTGAAAGGTTACCATATGGACCCTCCCCTTTGGGTCGCCCCTCATCTGAAACCAGACCTTTCCTTTCTCCTCCCACATTAATGGACGGACCACCAGCTAGACTTTCTCCCAGAGGTAAAAACAGACGGAGATGAGTTTGGTTTAATTCATCCAGTAACGTTTCTTTATTGCACGTGATCTGCTTTTATCCAGCTGCATGTTGCTGATGATGGTCCTTTAGGGCAATATGCCCAGGTCATGGTAGTCCCTTTGGATGGTCCTTTAGCATCCTCTCTGCTATCACAAATACATGAATTAAATCTGGACTCTTTTCAGTTCATATAACCGGTTTAATGTCCTCATAGCTGATTTGATTTCTCCAGTCATACTCCTACCGGACATCTCTGGCTTGTTGGTTCTGTGTCACACCCTCTTCCTGTCTCTGTTCTGCCTTCACCCTCCTCTTCGATCTTTCCTTCCCAGTATCCCGTGGTCCAGTAGAGCCTCCAGGTGGCCAAGGAGAGATGGAGCGCAGCGGAGGTCCTCATTCTGACAGCGGCTCAAACTCTCCCACATGGGAGAGAGATCGCAGGGGTCCCCCACCAGGAGCCCTGGGGCCCCTGGGACCCCCAGGTGTGTGAATAGTCCAGGCAGCCTGACCAGCCCCAACCAAATGTTTAGATTTCATCATCTTGAGATAAAACGCTTGTTTGGGTTAAATAACTGCACTGACTTATGGGTCCAATAATTTAAATACATAGTTTATCCTCCTGATGGTTCCTCAAGTGTTTTAAACAGAGTCCAGTTTTCATTACTAAACATGCAAAAGAAGACATCAGGCCTGAGTGCAGCCAGTCAAAAGCAGCTGTAGAGCTCTTTCTGATCATTCGGTTGTTCCTCTATTAACCAACAGTTCCTGTTGCAGCTGCAGGTCGCAGCAGGTAGCAGCAAACAGTTGCACAGAACTGTTGAACAATAAGAGATTACAGCTGAGAGTCGACATGTTTGTTCTGACTCAAGGTGGTTTTCTGGAGTTGCTACATGCAAAAAGCATGATGAGTGTTCACATTGGAATCTGCGTTCATGGTCAGATGGTCGGTGCTCTCTTTGCAACAGCATTAACAGGTTCAGAGATTTAAATAAACATTTTTATAAAAGCACGATGATGTGGTTAAAGTTTGAAACTTGGAGGTTCTAAACTAGACCTAATTCAGAACCTGATTTAAGTTGATGAAGTAAGAAGGATTTGGGGTACGTTTTTAAAAATATCAAAGTAAACCCCATCCCGACCCAGACTAGTTGTTCTGGACTCATTTATAAAATATCTTTCAGGTTACATGTTTCCAGAACCAGGAGGTCCGATGTTCAGGAGAGCTCCACCTCCTCCAGCAGCTCTGGGCTTCCTGCCTCCTCCGGGTCCCCTCCCACCTAGAGGTCTCCCCCCAGTCCTCCCTCATCCTGCAGACTTGGCAGGTGAGACGATGAATTTCTTATGTTATCCTGCTCTAAACCTGTCAAATAAAAACCCAGAATGCTAACTTTTAGGAGTAAATTTGTGTTTGTTGAACCTAAATGTTGGATGCAGACGGCTCCTTTAGAGAACCCCGTCTTGGACCCGGTGACCCCGACCTCCGACTGGTAGGAGACCGACGTGTTTGTGTTAACTCTTCATGTTCAAATCTGTCCTCCTGTTATTTTAACGGGTTTTCTGTTATTAGTCTGGTCCAGGTGACCGAAGGACCCCCCCTGAATCAGATCCGAGGATGGGCGGTCCTCCTCTTCCTGGACCTCCAATGATTGCCATGGATGGTCCGTTTCCTCATAGACCTCCTTATGGTCCCCCTCCTGATTTCTACCCTCCCAGAGGTCCAGGTCTTCCTCCCATGATGCCCAGTAAGAAACCAGAGCCACAATGGAAGCTTGTGTTTTTTTTCTTTCTCTGGTCTTTACTATGTTTTGTCCCTCCCCCCTCCCAGTGTGGCCTCCACCTCGTCAAGGAATAATGCTGCCTCCTCGCCTCCCTCCTGGTGGACCCTCTCTTCCTCCCATGCCTCATCCAAACATGCCTCCCTATGGCCCCCCCATGGGGCATCCTCCACTTGATGGACTCCCACCTTCTTCTATGGGCCCCGCCCCCCCTCGGCAGTCCCTCGCATCACCTCCACACCACCAGTCCCCGGAGGAGAGCGTCCCTTCGCCTGAAGACGCCATCTGATTCTGACAGATTTAACTGCTTTGATGCATTTCTTGATGAATGAAAGGTGACGGATTTTTCCGTAACATCTATTTATTGGCGTGTTTTGGGGGGATGGGCGGGGCACACATCAGCCTTTATAAGGCTGTTTCACATCCGTTTTTCTTTTCCCTTCTGGATTCTGCTTCATCCTGCTGATGTTTTCAGATCCTGGAAGCAACAATTTGGTTTTTGTTCAGTTTCAGCCTAAACTCCACATGAACGAGAATGTTGCTGCTCGAGCCAGAAACGGCTCCTCGTTCACTCGACTCATTTTGTTTTCAATTGGAAAAAAAACATAATCACAGGGTATTATGACACCTGAAATAGTACATTTTATTTATCACTACAGTATTTTAAAAATGCTAAATGTTAGCATTTTCCTTTATATCCATCTGGTAGTTTTGTTTTTAACTTAGTGGCAGAAACAGTTGATCCTAAAAGGTTTTATAATCTAATAAATAAATTTCTGATTTCCTGTGAACTTCAGCAGAATTTGCATCCATTAAAGTTTCTATTTGAGCAGCGTTTTATCGTCCGTCTGATCCTGTTACAGCGACTTACATTTAGTTTGTGTTCCACTGAAACGAGCTGTGACTGTCGGACCGTCAGGCGGAACCAGAAGGACCGACTGGAACAGAAGCTCCTCAGAGAGCCGACATCTTTGTGAATTTTGTAAAAAGTGATTATTGAAAGATAATAAACTCTTTAAACTGCCTCCATGTATCATTCATGTAATTAAAGTTTTGCTGCAGAAATGTTTGGGAACCGTTGCCGTTTTATTAAAACATTTTATATAAAATAATTTAAAATACTAGTTTATATTTTACCACAAAGAAAAGGTACATTTTTATTCTAAAGCAAGATATGTAGTTAACCCTGAGTTAGGAAAATAAAACTAAACTATTGAGGAATCTCACATCAAGCAACAATGTGGTACATATTTCTTTACCTATTTGTGTCACTGTTATTTAACTGGAAGTGAACTGAATTTGATTTAATGTGATTCAACATCTGAGGTTTTGTGTCATGGCTGCACATGATCTCTCTCTGCAGCTCCCTCCTCCTGTTTTAGTGTTTTAAGAACGCTGGCGCCGCTAATGTGGGAAGCTGTTAAATATTTAATTCCTCAGTGAAGTGATGACCTGTTAAAACGCACCGAGGCTCCTCTGGGTCTGATCCAATCCCTCCACCTGGCAGCGTTTTCACACAGAAACCACAAACATTTATAAAACAACTTTTAATTGTAAAATCCATCCACTGACTTAACAAAACACATTAATACTTAAACAGTAATGCTGAATATTCAAAAAAAATGGCTTTGATTAAAATGTTTACTGCACTCCAGCTGGCCTTTCAGCAGAATAAAAACGTTTCCTGCTGTAGTTCCTGCAGTCCTCTACTAAAGCGAGTGACTTAACTTTACTTACAGATCCATCTGAAAACCAGAGGTGTAAAAATGGATAAAAATTCACTGATTCTCTGGTTTTACTCTTTTTGAACTGGTACTGTTTTAGCTTTGAACAATCGTGAATCATCTCTCATCTACTGGAAGCTCACCAAAGCAACGGAAAACTACAAAACAATCCCCTCAGACCATAACCTGACAATTCAATACATTATAACACTCAATTATTCATCTCAGTAATGATATAAAAACAAACTGGTTTTCTAAGTCTTAAGCCTGAAAACTGAAAAACAGATTTTTTTTGCTGTAAATCTGTAAAAATGACTGATCTTGATGTATTTTTATGCACAACATAACAAATCTTTTTTTAACATTGATGAAAAATGTGAAGTTCTGCTGAAACACCTCATTTGTATCTGAATCAACCCAACACTAAATTTCTATTGCATCTATCCAAATGTTAAAATACAACTGCAGCTTCATCTGTGACTCTGGAGAAGTTAAAATACTTAAAGGAACAAGAAACAAGTGAGTGGATGCTCAAACGGTAAACAAATACTGACAGCTATTAAAATGGAATTTCTTTAAAAAAAAAAGGTGGCTGCTGTTTTGAAGTAGACACACGTAAGAGTTGAACGGAAAAGCAGAAAATATTTGTCCAGTATTAAAAAAAAAAGCCAACAAATATAGAAAGACACATATCTGTATCGTTTTTACCTCCAAACGTGTTTCAAAACCAAAGATGAAGTCTTGCATGAAAGTTGTGCCATGAAAAGTATACAAAGTTCTAAAAACATTATTTTTTTTTTTGTCAGACCACAAAAAAACCTGAACTTGTTGAATGCGTTTGAAGCCTGAGTCTAAACTGAAGCAGCGATATAAACCTGAACGGATCAAGAGTGAGAGTCCTTGTTGTGCGTGACCACCAGTTTACCAGCTGAGGTCATTTAAAGGCAGAGTTGTGATCAAAAATGATGTAGAGGAATGTGAAGGACATGGAGAGGACTGTGTGTGTGTGTGTGTGTGTGATGGCCCTGCAAGCTTATGTGTCTGCCTCAGCAGTTAAGAATGGGCCGGTTTCTCTCAGATCTGACAGGAAACATGCCGCCATCAGGGTCCGACTTCCCTCTGTGGGGACCCAGCGTGGCCACGGCCTGGAGGATAAAACAGATTCAGAAATGGCTGTTAGAGGATGCTCTCTCTCTCTCTCTCTCTCTCTCTCTCTCTCTCTCTCTCTCTCTCTCTCTCTCTCTCTCTCTCACACACACACACACCTTTCTGATTGCTGTCCAGTCTTCCAGAATGTCCAGATCCGGTAGCATATAGACAATATATGGACGTGAGCAGAGTTAAAGACAACAACATCTGGATGCCAGTATTATGATTTGATATGAAACAGTTAAAAAACAAATAAAAGCAACATTAAGGATATCAGACACCACAGAAGGTCGTCTCCTCTTCTTATCTGGACTTACAGCATCGCGCCTTTTCTTCCTCCCAGATAGCTCATCATTCCACAGCTCTGAAACAAAAACACTTAAATATTCAGAAGTGTTGCAACAAGCTGAACAAATTTACAGTTTTAAAGACATTTTACCTGATGTGATGTCTATGCTGTGTCTGTCCTCCTCCAGTCTTCTAATTTTCTCCTCCAGCTCACTCTGCACCGTATCAAACAGCAGCAGTTTCTCACTCTGCAAACACATAAAAGTTATACATTAAGAAAAAATCTGTTACATCTGGTTAGTGATTAAGTAATCTGTGTGTTTCTAACCTCCCAGTGTTGGCATGCAGCCTGGATTTCACAGTCATATTTGTTTTTAATAGACTCCAAACACAACTCTTTGTAGATTCCTGACAAAGACCGAGGATATAAGAGAACACATTGTAAGAGGTGTAAAGTGTGCAATACTCTGAGTGTGTGTTTGTGTGTGTATCAAAGTTACCTGCCACCTTGGTGCGGACCTGCATGTTCTCCAGCAGAACAGTCAGAGGCTCCAGATATTCTGCTGCCCGGCCAGCCTCCACCTCGGTTAGCTTGCTATTCACCTGACTCAGACGCTCTCGATACAACCTGCACACGTCACAAAGGTCAATAGAGTCATTACTCCCTGTTTGTCATGACTTATCAAATGTATAACAATCTTTAAAAATTCTAGATGCATCTCACTGGTCTTTGAGATCATTAAACTGTTTCTCCAAGGTAGCCATTTCATCCAGACACTCCATTCGCCTCCGCTCACAGTCCTCCTCGTCCATTTCTGCAACCGCAGAAAAAAATAAACATATGTGCTGATTTATTTCACATATTATAAACTTGAAGTGAAACAAAGCTGAAATGTTGAGATGCCTCCTAATCAGATCAAATATTTGTCAATATTGAATAATTATTTTCATTCACTGCATGGCAATAGTCTGTAGCTTCAGAGCTTCTCACCAGAGCTCTCTCCATCCTCAGAAACAGAAGAGGTTTCAGAATCCTCCTCGTCTGAGGTGGATGCTTCGTGCTCCTGCTCCTCCAGCTCCATCTCTTCAGCGATACTCTCCTTCTTCTCTCGGTCACGGTGCACTGGCATGACACAAAGTCACCTTCAGAGCTGTCCTGTTAGACAGAAAAACATGGATGAGATCTTTTAAGGATTTTGCATTAGGCAGAGGCAGTTTGATTAGATTTATTTAGTGTTAAGACAGCGCAGAAGCTGAACCACACGATAGATGAAGTTAAATATACTGCAGACACTCATTTACTCAGTTATCTTCACCAGGTCTCCCTTCAAAAAGAGGTTTTTAATCTCAATGGGATTTTCTTCATGGTTAAATAAAAAAACACGTTTTCACCTTTTAAATGTGAAATTTAAAACTAAAATGCACATAATTGGCAGACTATACTGAATACCTAAAAATGAAGACGTCATTAAAGTCCTTTAATACATTTAAAACGCTATTTAACTTGACTTATTAAAGAGCAATTCATACAATATGTCATAATTAGCCTACTACTAAACCGATTTACAAAATTATTTTTTGAGTGTAAAATATTCAGGATCCATAAACATGACAACTGACACCCTCCAATATAAGATAAAATGAGTTCATGAAAGTTTCATAAGGAAAGTCAGTTAACGGAGGAAACTGTGCCTCTTAACAACAACAACGAAGTTAGCTATTTGTTAGCATATTAGCATTAGATAAAAAGGAATGTTTTATCACGAATTAGAACAACAATGCAAAAATAGTTACGCTGAAATCCCACCTCACAATATGCTGAAAAGATGTATGTTTAAAAGAACTTTTATAAAAGATAGTCTTTGTAGAAAGATACAAAACTTCGCTTTCCTCGATCACTACTTGTATCTTTGCTATGCTAAAAACAAATCTCAGCAAGGCGCTTTAATTATTTTTGGGAATTGTAGTTTTTTCTGCATGCCCAATTTCCTAAATTCAAGTGTCTGACTGCGAGACAAAAACTACAATATCCAAACATACGCACGAGGCTGAGCGTTAACGAAGAAGGGTGATAAAAACTATAAATTGGAATAATCAAAAATGACATGTTATATTAAAATAAATTCAAATTTTATTAAATATATATTTAACTGACTTAAAATAGGTTAGTCGCGAATTATTGCCACTAGATTGTGTTTGTGGTAACTTTAACTGGCATCAGCATTTTTTTCGTCCTGCCATGATGTTTTCTAAGTGGACAGCTAACCAGCTAGTTTAGCCTTGTAGGCTGCGGAGCTGAGATGGATGGATTCGTTTCCCCGCTACGCTGCACGTATTGTCTTTAGTTTAAACAGCATGCGGCCGATTTTACTCCTGAACATTTTCGATGTCGTAGCGGGGAGCTGCTTACATGCAGCGCAGTGTTAATAAATGACCGAGGCGGAACGATTTCTGGTTACCGTTTGAAGATTAACGCCGACTGAGCAGTTGTACAGCCTAGCTTCTTCTTTCTGTCGCATTCTTGAATCCTGCTTCAGGAATGTTTTCCAAAAAGCCTCATGGGGACGTTAAAAAATCAACACAGAAAGTGTTGGACCCAAAGAAGGACGTGTTGACGAGGCTCAAGCATCTCAGAATAGTCATAGGTAAGTTAAATCTCCTTTACTGGCAGCTAATTGGTTAGCTTTACGTACCAGTTTACGTCTTCTCCGAAAATCTTTACATCTTAAGTTGCTTCCTCTCTGTTTTAGTTCTTAAGAGCTTACTGGTTTTGCCCGTGCAGTTGCTGTTTGTATTACAAGTGTTTCATGTGATATTTTTCTACAAGTTTCTTTATTTAAAGTTAGTGATTGCTTCAGAATGGGAGTGTTATATAAACACTAAAGGCGTAAAATAAATCAGCTGTCATAACTACAGTAAAATGTGGGTTTAAAGGGGGTGAGATGTGTGTCTTATAAATAGTTATTCAAAACATTAGTTTTCTTTTGATAAACAGATCATTTATTGATGCCCTGGTGGAAATTTTGACTCAGCTGCTAAAGTAACTGCATAACTTGATTTTAAAAACATAAATATTTTATGCAATATATATTTTTAATTGTTAAATTTAAAAGGAAAAAGTGGTGAATGGAAAACAGTAGTTAGAACAGTGTCTAACATAAGCAACAGCAAATCAATAGAGTCTTTGGACAGAGAAGGTTTAAGGTGTGATGTTTGTGGAAAAAAGTTTATAATTCAGACACTGATCCCTCATGCTGTGAGTCAGGTTGCTGTGATCTCTGCTGGGGTGTGCCTGCCTGACTATGGGACAAAAACCTGAAGAGTGAGAGTCCTGAGTGTTTTCTCCCAACGCTTTGACACAAAATCAATTTGGAATGTGTGGGAGAAATGGGAGGATGAGCTCATTAATAGAGAGAGAGAGAGATTGTGTGTGTGTGTGTGTGTGTGTGTGTGTGTGTGTGTGTGTGTGTGTGTGTGTGTGTGTGTGTGTTTTACAAATAGCTGAGACCGGAGAGAGAAATAGCCTGGAGTATTTCCTCTCTGCGTCCTGTACAGTAGCTCCACTTCCTCTTGTTTTTGTGTGTGTTTGCGTAAAATGGGTGTGCCCCCTCTCTGTGCTCTATGGGGAACTCAGAATTATAACACACACACACACACACACACACACACACATTTGCAGTGGCATTAGGTATTTAACTGAATTACAAAAGTACCCCAGAGTTTTACCCAACATGGTTCCAGATTAGATTATATGAAGAAAAAGAATTAGCTGCAAAAAATCTTATTTGAGCTGCATGGCGGAGCAGTTAGCAGCACTGTTATGTTGCAGAGAGAAGGTTGTAGGTTTGAATCCCTGCTGCGGCCTTGCTGCACAGAGTTTGCATGTTCTCTCCATGCCTGAGTGAGTTTTCTCCGGTTATTCCGGTTTTCTCCTGCAGACCAAAAACTTGCATCTTATCTTACCTCGAACTGGAGACTTGAAATTTCCCCTAAGTGTGAGTGAGTGTGTGACTGTCTCATTTTTGTGTCCTTGTGATGGACTGGAGACCTGTCCCAGCCTGGTGTCCCACACTTTTTGCCCTCATGACCTTGCTGAGTAATGTTCAGTTCATATAATGAATGAATGAAAGGTTGTGTTAGCCATCACTTTAGGGAAAAGTCAGACTTTCTAATGACAAGTGCAGTTTTATTTATCGCTTTTCTTTAACTGCATATTATCAGCACATAGGAACAACATATAAATAAAAACTCGTTCTAAACGGTTTTTATTCAGATTAAAGGTAATAATAATGGCCTAAATCAGGCATGTCCAGAATGATGGTGGAATTTTGTCTCTTCAGCAAGTTGTTGGTGTAGATCAGCAGTACTCACTCCTGGTCCTTGAGAGCCAGTATCCAGCATGTTTTCCTTGTTTCTCTACGCCAACACACCTAATTCAGTGGTTGAATCACCTGTGCAGCAGCTCATCAAGCTCTTCAAGAGCCTGTTAATCACCTGCTGATTGAAATCTGGTGTGTTGAAGCAGAGTTAAAACTAAAACATGCTGGATACCGGCTCTCCAGGACAAGGAGGGAGTACCACTGGTGTAGATTAACATGTTTGAACAATTTTATGTTCAGATTTTTACTTGCATGTCTATTTTAGGCCTATTTTGAGCTGTACAAATAAAATATTTCACCATCAAATAAATATTGCAATCCTTTATTAAAGATGTGGTCCACTCGTTTAATCAATACATCTGCAATGGTCTCCAGTAGGAATGAATGCCTTGTAAGTCATACTCTGGGCCGGGGAAACAAAGCACCGGTGCGCCAGTTTCATAAGCTAGTAGTAAACCACATCTGAGTTGAGCTTCAGACAGCAGGATTTGGAGTCTTACTTCCTGACATCCGGACATCTCTCCTCTGATTGGCTAACAGCAGCACGACTCTACCACTGACTCTGTTTGCTCTGCAACGTTGATGTTTTATCTCCACCAATAACACAAGCCTGGAGGAGTTCTGCTGTGTGGTGGAGTTGCTAATGCTAACAGTTAGCTTCTACTAGCCCAGACGTTCTCTGCTGTTTCCTGGACGCTAAACCAACAACAGCCTTCCCCGTCGTGAGTCAAGATGGGTGAGTCCATGAATGTTCAGTGACAGTGTGACGTAGATCTGTCAGGATTTTCTAATCCTAGAGTTTCACCTAGAGTCTATTTTCTATCAGAAGCTAATGCAGGAGATAGGTGGAGGAGACTATTTTCATGTTCAGCCTGTAGGAAACACTCAGAGTGACCCGTTAGAATCAGAAATAATCATTAAAAAATGTTTGTTCAACTTTATAATTTTGTCCGTGTTGAAATGTTTGGACACCCCTGGCCTAAAAGGTCATAACCTAAATATAATCGTACCATTGTTCTGTTTCATCTCATACCACAGGGTTATTTCATTCTACAGACTTTAAATGGGTGAAGAGTTTATTATCTAATTAAATGACAGCAAAGAATGTGTTTGAATGTCAGTTTGAAGGAGAAACGATAAGAGATGTGTCAGCTGAGACCTTACAAGGGCAGCTCAGCGTGTATGTGCGTGCATGTGTGTGTTTGTTTATAAGTTCAGTCTTCATTAGACCTCTAAATGTGCGCATACATTTAGTATGTCTGGTAAAACTTAGATCCAAACTGAAACTGGTTTTTAAGGGCTTGAGTGAATTTAGAAAACTGGAGGCTGCATTTCTCAACTGTGCTTCGTATGATAAGTCAAAAATGAGAAGCCTTAAAGACCAAGTTCACTGAGAAACCGTTTTTTACTTGTTCTTTTTGAAATATGATGGGTTAGTCTGAGTTTAACATGCAGGCTGAACGTGAAAATAATCTTCCACCCCTACCTCCTGCATTGGCCACTGATAGAAAATGGACGGGAAACGCTCAGACTAGAAAATCCTGACAGATCTACGTCACACTGTCACTGAACATTCATGGACTCACCCATCTTGACTCACGACGGGGAAGGCTGTTGTTGGTTTAGCGTCCAGGAAACAGCAGAGAACGTCTGGGCTAGTAGAAGCTAACTGTTAGCATTAGCAACTCCTCCACACAGCAGAACTCCTCCAGGCTTGTGTTATTGGTGGAGATAAAACATCAACGTTGCAGAGCAACCAGAGGCAGTGGTAGAGTCACAAGGCATACATTTACACCAGACCGCTGCAAATGTGTTTGTAAATGAATGAGTGAACTTTTAACAACAGGGTGTTCAAATCTACATCTTATTATTTTTAATAGGTTTTGTTTTACTCTGAATACTTTTGGGGTGGAGGAAGAAAAACACTCAACTCTATTTCACTCTCCTGTTCCTTCTTCCCAGAAAATTCTGAGGCTCCAGATCTGAAGCAGTTCTTTGACCTGTACTATTCTCATATCTACTATGTCTTCTTTGAAAACTTTGTCACCATTGAGGTCAGCCTCAAGCAGAAAGGTGAGTTTTGTTGGAAGGTGCTTGTGTGGGAACACAGGAAGCATAAATCATCCTCATGCTGGGGATTTTAATCTGTGTTTTCCAGGTCATAAGTCTCAGAGAGAAGAGCTGGACTCGATCCTCTTCATCTTTGAGGTGACTGACTGACTTCATACAATTATAATTCAAGTGCAGGATTATCTGAGAATTTGACACATTTACTGGGATTTGTTGTGTTTACTGAATTCATGGCTGCTACAGTATAGAGGGCTAAACCAGTGAGGCGTCTGTGTTTCCAGGAGCTCTGATGGTTTCAGACGGTACCATAACACCAGCTGGCACCGACCCCAGACTCACTTAGACCACTGGCATTTGTTGCACTGGAGTATCCAGGATAAGATAGCTGTGTGGGTGTTTGTGTTACTGACCGCTGTTTGCCCTTTTACACGCTTAAAACTCAGATCAGGACTGGAAAACGTGTTCACATCGCGTTAAACTCTTCTGACTTTGTGTTTTCCTCCCTTTTTAAACTTCATATATTAGTATTTTCCCCCAAGGACCTGTTGTAATAAAAGTAAAAATACAGAGTTCCACTAAATCTTTGTTATTCATTTGTTTTCCTCAGAAGTCGGAGATTATGGATTTAAATTAAAGGGGTCTAGAACATCTTTTTTTACAGTAGAAAAATCATCTTTGAGCCTCTATATGAAAATTTGTTGGGGCTCAAAATGGCCCAGGAGCCCTGATAAATGTCCCAACACAACCCTCTAAGAAAGCCCTACAATGGAAAGACTAGTTTGCCCCGCCCACTCAGCCAGGACTTGAATGATGGTAAATGAACTGAAACAGTGGGACTTTATCCTGATACTCATTTCTCATTTAAAGACAGGAAATCTAAAACTAGCAGAACACAAAACTGATTTTTAAAACGTTTTTCCCTGCAGAAAATCCTCCAGCTCCTACCGGAGAGAATCCAGAGCCGGTGGCAGTTCCACAGCATCGGTAACTCCCCTCTCCTAGAAACGCTTTACAGATTTAATAATCTGAATTTACACATTATGATTTCCCACGTGAATAACACTCCTGATGTAAGAGTGTGTGTGTGTGTGTGTGTGTGTGTGTGTGTGTGTATGTGTGTGTTCACATTTTCCTTCATAACCTGAGATGAACTTCATCAAATAATCCACTGATATCCTTCTGTCAGGGTTAATCCTGAAGAAGCTGCTGCACACAGGAAACTCTCTAAAGGTAACCCCTTTATGTGTTTTGCCTGCTCGATGTAGAACCGTTTACTTCATGACTACAGAAAAAGATGTTTGAAATTTTAGGAAAACAATCCTAATTTGTTGTATTTTTGCAGATCCGTCGTGAAGGCGTGCGTTTGTTCTTGCTGTGGATGCAGGCGCTGCAGAGCAACGCAGAGCACGAGCAGCTCTGCATGTTTGCGTGTTTGATTCCCGGATTTCCCGCTCCACTCTGTCGTGGGACTCCACGCACCCTGGACACTCTGATCAACCCACCGCTGAGTCTGGCGGAGAGTTAGTACAACAAAAACAAACATTAATGCTTCAGGGTTGTAAATGTAAACAGGATGTTGTCCTGCTCTACTGAGTTATAACAGCTTCTCCTCCCTGCAGCTCAGGTGACGCCTGAAGAAATCACACCATTGGTTGCTCCCCAGTCAGGTGACAAAAACCAGGAAGATCTCACTGCCTTCTTCCTAGAAGCTCTGCTGAAATACATGGTAAACCAGGTATTATCACCATTCTTTACTAACACGGTTAACACAGCATATCCACACTGAACACGCCTACAGCTTTATTAATCTAACTAATCCTGAACACGGGAATCTGATTCCTGTCTGGAGTCATTAACCCCCTAAAATGCACATTGCATCCTCCTATTTTTAGGACAAACTCTGCTGGTATCTCCGTTGCTTGGTGCTTGGACTTATGCATGCAAGCGCTCACACACTGAAAACATTCTCCTGCTGAAACAATGGTGCTCTTCTCCGTTTGTTCCTTTTTTCTGTGCTCTCTTTATGACAACGTTTTTTGTTTGTGTTTGTATCGAACAGGCCAAATCTCTGGAGTGGCGGTATAAAGAGAACCACGAACGGGGCTTCAACTTCCTCTTTGGTCACTTTAGGAAGTTTTACCTTCCTCATATATTTCCCAACTTCGCCATGGAAACAAGCCTTTACAACCCCATCTTAGGTCAGTTATATGAGCCCATGTAGATCGGGTAATAATAAATCACAACAGAGCCAAACAGCATGTAAACCACTCTCCTTTTCCCCGTAGACGTCCCGCCGATGCGCTCTAAACCGTACTACAACATGGTGCGCAGGGAGCAGGATGGTGGAGAAGCGCTGTACTGCACCAAAGAGAGCTTCCTTCAGGCTCGAGTCATCTTTATCCGCTGGCTGGTTTCCTTCTGGTTAGAACCACGACCCAACACGCAAACACACATCCCAGGAACAGAAGGAGAGAACGTCCCAAAAAACCTACAGGTGCATACATTTGCTCTTAATAGATAGCTTTATATTTTATCTTGTCTATTTAGCCAGAGGAAAAAGATCAGATCAAATAAACCATCTAAAACCTTCTTGTGTCATCCGCTCCAGCGAGCAGCAGCTGGACTGGCCGCTCGCTCTGCAGGCAGCTCAGACGACAGCAGTGGAGGAGGCATTCGGTCTGAGAGCCACCTGGAAGTTAGCGTTAGCTCCTTGGGGCCGGCAGGAGGCAGCTTGGGGGTCTCTGGAGGTCCAGGGGGGGAACCTGAACAAAGCCACTCCAACACATCCACGCTGACGGAGAGAGAACCCAGCTCCTCCTCCCTCTGCTCCATGGATGAGGAGCAGCTGACTGACATGGAGGTGGTGAGGAGGGTGCTGACCAGCAACAGAACCAACGTCAACTTCATCGTAGAGATCTTTAGACAGGTGAAGGATTAGCTCCATTCTCATTTCTGTTCATGATTTAATGGATTAATAACTGACCTGGTCTGCTTCCACCTGTTCAGGCGTTTCTTCTTCCCATGTGTGAGGCGGCTGCCATGAGAAAAGTAGTTCGTGTTTACCAAGAGTGGATCTCCATGGAGGACAAACCCGTGTTTATGAAGGAGCCAGAAGAAGGGCCCTATCCTATACCTGCTGCTGCCAGCATGGATACAGGCTCTCAGCTCGGCGACAAAGAAGAAGAGGTGAAATATCCTAAAGTCCATCGCTCCATCCATCAGTCCTGTCATGTCGGCCATGTTTACACTGGATGTATTTTTTCTCATTTTCAGGGAATGAACAGAGAGATCGACGGTGAAATGCTGGAATACAGCGTTCATGCTGGAGTCCAAACAACAATACAAGTATGATTCCCAATGTTTATGTTTAATTCTGACCTAAATACACCTAAAGCCGACTCCGCCGGATATATAACATAACTGACACGTTTTCACCTTGACCTCAGAGGCACGTCCATCTCTACCGGGAACTTTTTAGACGCACGGCGGCTGCAAATGCATTTTAAACAGCCGATCCCGCGAGTTCACAAAATTACAGGAGATGTGCAAGATCACGCGTGATTTTGCTGGTTCACGCAATAACAAGCAAGGAAATAGATGGCGGAATTTATCTTAAAGGGACACTAGTCAGTTTTGGCTTGTTTTTAGCACCCCCTAGTGTTCGTTGGTGAAAGCAAAAGTAAAAGTTTTATCTCCTCGCTGTGCGTTCCTCTTTTTAACACCTTAAACTAACTGCTGAAATGTCTCCTCAGCCTTTATTACGTTCTACGGGAGTTATTCATCACTAAATTAAACAAATCAGCTGTGTTCATGATCTAAAACATGCAGGAAACATGCTGGAACCAGACTGCAGAGCCAGGTTGGTCAAGCTGAATTTTTCTAAGTCCCAACAGACCGGACCGGCAACTGTGAAGTTGCAAGTGGAATATTCTGGCCACAGGGGGCGACAGGGGCTGGGTGGCCTTTCATGAACCCTGTAAAGGGTCATTTTAACACATACTGGCTCAAGAACATGATTTAAAAATATGAAAAAGTTGCAAAGTGTCCCTTTAGTGGTCTGTTGTTTATTTTCTGTTCTTTTTACCTCTGCCAAGGATGGCACATTATTGCTGGCGTATATTTTATCTAATAGTTAAGCATTAGGAAATCTGCACCTGTCTTTTATTTTGAAAGTTGGAGGATGCTCCCGTGTTTGACGTCCTGTCTGGCCCAGTCTGAACAGCTGAAGTGGATGTGTTCTGAAAGTGTAGCATAAAAAATAGACCCGGCACGTAAATGAAGTACGCTGCTGGGACGCGTTCAAGACGCAACGCTCCACACCCAGTGCAAACACACCCACTGACTTTAATGGCGGTTCCGTATTTCGCGTTGCAAATATTGCACATCGCTTATGCATCCGGTGGAAAGCCCGTGTCAGGTCTCATTTCTGGTTTTCTGTCGGTAGTTTATCATATCTGTTCCCCTTTATTAACTAAATCTAATCACGTTTCTTCTGCAGGTGTTTATAACCCATTCCTCCAATGTTTTCCTGCTGGAACCTGCTAATGACATCAAGATTCTTTTAGAGGAGCACGTTGACATGTGCAAGCGAGTCCTGAACATCTACCGCAGCCTTGTCATGCATGAAACTATGGACCAAAAGACATGGTATGTGGTTTTTATCTTTATATAAACAAACGAATGTCTCATCCTGTCCCTAGCTCCTGAGCTGTTTTTCAGCGTACTTTTTAAACAACTGCAGGGAGCAGGTTCTGTTGGTTCTGCTGAGAGTGACAGAATCTGTAATGAAGAGACCTCCATCCATCATGCCTCAAGGCAAGAAGAGCAACACGCTGTCGGGCCGGCTGGCTGGGCCGATATTTCAGGTACAGAACCGTCAACACTGCTTGTTTTCATCTTCCAGAAGGACGTTTCTATCTGGTGCAGAATAACTAATGAGCCAGAACACTGCCACGCACATTTGTTTCTTCATGTTCTCCTTGAAGAGAAAAGGTCTCTGCAGACATCCAGCAATCACTCATTTAGCTCAAAGCACACAGTTTAGAATAGAATAGAAGCTCCCTTTATTGTTGTTAAATCTGTGATTTGGGTGGAAAACGTTTCAGTTTTTGCCAGTGTGTGATCGTCAGGAACAGCAAGAAAATCTGTGATGACCTGAACTGTTAATAAATGTCATGAGAACCATGAGGAAGGAGCTAGCATTAGCCTCACCTTCAGCTAACTCGTCTACATGAAAACACGTCAGCAGACGGGAGTTTAAGTTCTGCTGCAGAAACCGTGCCATCGGTCACGCTGAGTTGCGTATTCATGCTGAACGTGAAAATCTCCAAATGTTGGAAAATTTGATTAATATTATTAATCTTTTAGAAAATAAAACACTTTTTAGGTGGAAAATGTGGTGAAATCATAAAATACACTATTCACTCAAACTGACTTTGTAGGGACGCCCTACTAAAGACAGTTCTAGTTTATTAAACATGTAAACGGTGTAGTGAACTTGTGTAATACTGATTTATTATTCACTACTGGGATGCTGTGACCTCCACTCTCTATCTCCTGTGCAGACTTTGATAGTTGCATGGATCAAAGGGAACCTAAACGTTTACATCAGCAGAGAACTCTGGGACGACCTCCTCTCTGTCCTCTCCTCTCTGACCTGCTGGGAGGAGCTGGTCACTGAGTGGTCACTCACCATGGAGACGCTCACTAAGGTATGACTCTAACTAACTACATCAACATCTTTTAAATGGGAGTGCAGCAATGAGCTGATAAAGTTGTGTCTATACGTTTCAGGTGTTGGCGAGGAATCTGTACAGTGTGGATCTGAACGAGCTGCCTCTGGACAAACTCAGTGAACAGAAGCAGAAGAAACATAAAGGAAAAGGTTCGTTACTAGGGCTGCACAATATTCTAAAATCACATTGCAATATATTTTCTGATCTGGAATATTAAATGCTGCACTCCTGCCAGCTTGTTGACAGTGAACCTGTTAGTCTTTTTCCAACGATTGTGATTGGTGGATCGTTGTGTGTCAGGGCCCTTTAACCTGCGGCGTGACTCCCTTGCACATGAACATTGTAATAACGATGCTCAACCGTGACATCTTGCAGCTCTATTAGTTAATTACAAGAAACCTTTAGATGGTTCTGTGATGCAACCAGATGTTTGTGATGCTGCATTTCTGCTCCTAAATCCAACTCTCATATAAAATAGCAGAATGGAGACGTCCTGTTGCATTTTCAGCATTATAATAATAATATGCACTGACAACATGGGGTCCCGCCACAGTAAACGGAAGGTGTTTTATCTGTTGATGCTCTAGCTGTGGGTTCAGAGGGCCAGCGGCAGGTCGTGGACCGTTCCTTCTCTAAAGGCTGGAGCAGAGACCAACCGGGTCAGGCACAAGCCATGAGGCAGCGGAGCGCCACCACCGCTGGCTCGCCCGGCATCGAAAAGGCAAGAAGCATCGTCCGTCAGAAGACCGTAGGTCAGTATCACGTCTGTTATTCAGCACCGTTTCCTCACAAATGCTACGTTTTCAGCTGCACTTGTGTTAAAATAAAAAGCTAAAGTCAAACTGACCGTTTTTCCTGAGGATGAAGCGCATCATGTGACTAGGAATGTTGTTGGTCGATCTGCCTTCACCCTGTCACTGTGGAGCTAATTCTGTCTCACTCGTCCTTCACCTGTCTCTCTTCTTCTACACATTTAAACCGTCTCACTGATTTCTGTTTTTTCCTTCACATTTTTTATACTTTTCTTGCTTGTGAATATTTTTTATTTCACCATCTTGTTTTCTATCTGAATCTTTTCCTTCAAACACTCTAACCTCTCTTCTGTCTGTCTATTCTTTATTTAATTTTCCCTCCCTCTCCACCCATACATCCACCCGTCTCACTCGTCTTATCCCTCGTTACATCAACTCTTTTTCTGCCCTCCTCCTTGGTTTTCTCTCTTCTCTTCCGACTTCCTCAGCCCTGCGTAGCTGTTCTACCGGCGACTCTCTGCTGTCCTCAGCCTTTATCCGCAGTGCTAAGAGTGCTCCTGCTCTGGCTCCGCCTCTTCCTGTCCTCCTCCACCACCACCACCCTTTTCTACCCCCCCTTGCCGACAATCTGGCAGGTACACTCTCTTTGCTCTACCGGTCTGCCTGCTGCCTGGACACTGTAGCTTCTTTCACGCTTGTCAGAACTGTTTTCACACGACTTGTCCAGAGAGTCTGAGCCTGTTTTGTTGTAGCTTAGTAAACACTTGTTGCATGTGATGAATGTGGAGCCACGACCTTTAGCCGTGTTTAGTTTTAGAAAACGTGCGTTTGCACGGAGAAATGCTTTGCTTCAGTGACCAAGGGTCAGAAACTGTTCATATTCTAGAAGCTAGGTCAAAATAAAAGATTTTTGTTTTTCATATAAAAGTTTTAAAGTTTATGAGTCGTTTTAAAGTTTCTGAGTCGTTTTAAAGTTTCTGAGTAGTTTTAAAGTTTCTGAGTCGTTTTAAAGTTTCTGAGTCGTTTTAAAGTTTCTGAGTCGTTTTGAAGTTTCTGAGTCGTTTTAAAGTTTCTGAGTAGTTTTAAAGTTTCTGAGTCGTTTTAAAGTTTCTGAGTAGTTTTAAAGTTTCTGAGTAGTTTTAAAGTTTCTGAGTCGTTTTAAAGTTTCTGAGTCGTTTTGAAGTTTCTGAGTCGTTTTGAAGTTTCTGAGTCGTTTTAAAGTTTCTGAGTAGTTTTAAAGTTTCTGAGTCGTTTTAAAGTTTCTGAGTCGTTTTAAAGTTTCTGAGTAGTTTTAAAGTTTCTGAGTAGTTTTAAAGTTTCTGAGTCGTTTTAAAGTTTCTGAGTCGTTTTGAAGTTTCTGAGTAGTTTTAAAGTTTCTGAGTAGTTTTAAAGTTTCTGAGTCGTTTTAAAGTTTCTGAGTCGTTTTAAAGTTTCTGAGTAGTTTTAAAGTTTCTGAGTAGTTTTAAAGTTTCTGAGTCGTTTTGAAGTTTCTGAGTAGTTTTAAAGTTTCTGAGTAGTTTTAAAGTTTCTGAGTCGTTTCCTGCCAAAACAAATAGTTAAATGACTGCAGAGGACAAGAGTTGGTTATATCCCAGTACATGAAACCCTGCTGTGCTCCTGATGCCAAATGCATTCATTTTGTTTATTATTATTTTAACCAAGGGTTCTAGGTTTGCTTCAACAGTAAACTATAAATAAAGAGATATTTTATTAATACTTCTGTAGCAGCGCCCACAGAGGAATTCAGAACTTCCTTTAATCCTTCACAATAAGAGTCTCAAAGTACCTTATGTAATTAAAAGCATCTGAGGTTTATAAAATTTGTTTAACTACTTTGTTTTCTGATAAAACTCCAAGGACAGTACTAAACTATCTTTATATGTAGATTAGATATTTCACTATTTTTGAGCTGCTGCATGAAACTTGTTCTTGTTTTCTTTGTTTTTTAACCTGCATAATTTGCAGAACTTGCTGCCATTAAAAAAACTGACTTAATGAAAAATAAAACAGTATTAAAACAGGAAAATCCTAAAAAACATTTAGAAATACAGATGCACTGATTGCAGTTTTCTGATTTCCATGTTTGCACAGGTAGGACACAAAGTTGTGAGAAAATGAGCAAACGTTCAGTTTGAATTGTGTTGAAATATTATGTGAGACACATTTTCTAGAACTTTGATGTGTGGCAGCAAGATGTTATTGCAAATAAATCGCAGCAGTCACACTTTAATCAGATTATTAGCTGATTTTAGAGGAGACACGGATACTGGTAGCACAGCTGGTGAGATCGTAACGTGGTGGATTTAAGCTACATCTTCACACACACACACACACACACACACACACAACCAACAATCAGCCTCCACCCCCGTCTTTGAACTGAGAATAAAAGTGAAAATCTGAATGAAAATATTACATTGAAGAATTAAATCACAGTGTGTTCATGTGTTTGTCTTCAAATTAAACAGCAGTTGCACTTGTTGGTGCATTAGTTGAAAATGCTTCATCAGACCTCTCCATCGCTCTCACCGCTGCTGTGCCACTCAAAGACAATAAAACATCTTTCCGTGCCTCTACCTCACCCACATGCACCCCAATTTCACTGAAATGTGTTTTTTAGATCTCGTAGTTTTCATAGTTATCTGTGAAATGCCACAGATCATCCAGCTTATGTACATGCATATTGGTCTTTGCATTGACCATTTATGGCAGAAAGTGGGTGTGTAGGAGGCGGAATGTGATCCAAAGTCACCTGAGGACGTTTTTAGGAAGAGTTTATAAATCAGAATATTTCTTTGCGTAAGCTGAGCTTAAGTAGGTTTTAGTGAGGATTCTATTCAAAGTGTTATAAATGAGGCTCCTCTGGTTTGCTGATTTTAATTTCATGTGTTCAGAGTGTTAACCTCATTTTTTATTTTTATCACCAGACCTCGATGATCCGCCGATCACGCTATCGTCTCACACCACCCGAATGCGCCACTCATCCCAGAGCGACGAGGCTCCTCCCGCCTCCTGCTCTGAGGTCTTCCAGGGAGCAGCTTGTGACCTGGATGTCCCAGGTCCAGCTTCTCTTGCCAGGAGCAGCAGTGCCTCTGACATCATGGAGCCCTTCATCGCAGAGCGGGTCAAAGGTGAAGACCCCCAGAGGGACCCCCTTTCGTTCCCAAATCCTCCCCACCACCACTCCACAACTCCTTCCTTACTCGCAGCCAACAGCCACACAGCTCAGCCACTCTCACAATCCCTCACCTCCTCTACTCCCACACCTTTTACCTTCTCCAACGGGGTTTCCTTATCCTCAGAGGCACAAAATGGTAATAGTGTGTATGACCAGCCTTGGCTCAAAAGCAGCTCTCAGAGCCATGGTTCTGGTTCTGACTGGGTTAGCGACTGGGACTCAGCCTTCACCTTTTCATCTGAAAAGGAAATTGATGCAGACGAGGTGGAAATTGGGGCCGAGGTTGAGGAAGATGATTTATTCTCCTCTATTAGGGATTACTTCAGTCACAAAGCGAGTGAAAGAAAGGAGGAGGCCATAGAAGCGCAAAGTTCTGGTCATGATTCAGAAAACAGCAGTACTTTATCTGCAGCGGTGCAAAACCATGTAGCCCAGTCACCGCTGGAATATACAGGACAGAGCGAGGAAGGGAAACAGGTGATCAGTGAGGACAGACAGGTGAGTAAATCAGTGAGACACAGCAGCGTGGATTCCACCGAGGAGAGTGAGGCAGAGCAGCGCAGCATCTACGAGTGTCTGGAGCTGCAGTGCGAGTGGCCGTCACCCAGCGTTAAAAGCAGCGCTAGCTTAGAGAGAAACCCAGGCGAGAAAAAGGGAGGGAGCGCTGCAACAGGACTGGAGAGGGAACCTGACATCTGGGGAGAGCTGGGACAAGCAAAACCAGATTATAAGGAAGAAGAATCAAATGACAGATCCAGTTTGATTAGGGAAGATGTAGGCACTGGTGACCCAACTGCTGGATCAAGTCCCCAGGTCTCAGACCCAGCTAAGGCCAAAATGTCCCGTAGTAGCACCAAACGGCACAGTTCTGGAGGCGTTCATGTCAGTTTCCGTCCTTCAACCGAGTCCGTTCAGTTCCACAACCCTCTGGAGACCAAGGAGGCCCACTGGAAAGCCAGGCTGCGTCGACTCAGTCACTTCCACACACACAGCCACTCGGCTGGGGAGAGAGCGAGCAGGTCGGGGTCGGTGACGGGGGGGAAGCCGGCAGCAGAGGGGACAGGTAAGTTTGGGTCTGGGACTGGAAGTGGCTGCAAAACAGGGTCGCATGAAAAGTTTTTTCCTGGAACTGCTGTGGAATTTAGTGGGACAGGCAGTATGGATGGTGGCAGCCTGGAGAACAGGCGCGGTTCTGGTGGGGACAAGCAGCATCCTGGGTCCTGTATGGGATCCAACCTGGGCCCTGAAATCAGCTCAGAGGTCCTGCTCAGTAGCTCCGGCTCCTCGGGCGTGTCCTCTGGTGTGCGCGGACGATTGGGACGTTCCGCCTTGCGAACTCGAGTCTCCCGCTCACGCTCTCAAGAGCCCGGCAGCACTACCTCACGCCACCACCAGGGGGCTCTCCTAGGTGGCGTCTATAAGACTGTTGTCCACGCACTGTCCTCTAGACCTCGTCCCAGAGGCCAGGGATCGTCCCAGGGCTCATCGCCTCAGCGTCAGGGTCGGGCTGCCATGGGCGACGCGTCGCTAAAGGACCTCTACTCCCACGTCCTGGGCTACTTTGGACGAAAGACGACCACGCCAGGTGAGGATTGCAACGACCGAAGTGCTGATAGAGGACAGCTGTGGAGAGAAATACTCACCAGTACATAAACACCAGCAACTTTTTTTCTTTTTGGCTGTTTTTAACTGGTTTGTTATGATGGAATGATATATTTTTGGCTGAAACTCATCATCTTGCTGTTGGACTGAAACAAACTCCCTGTTGATGTGTTTCCT
Organism: Aphyosemion australe; assembly: GCA_006937985.1. Lineage (NCBI taxonomy): Eukaryota > Metazoa > Chordata > Actinopteri > Cyprinodontiformes > Nothobranchiidae > Aphyosemion > Aphyosemion australe. The sequence continues at coordinate 1,492,192 of SSNS01000081.1, read as the reverse complement.
GTTGAACGTAGTCCCTCCTCCAGCCTGCCTCCTTTTTTCAAGGACCCCACTTCCTCCCATACCCTTTCACTCGTTTCTTTAGGTCAGACCTCCATCCCTCCTCCTGTCTTTTCTAAGGGCTTTGGGATTTTAACCTTTTCACCTCCTCCCCTTCTTCTCCACCTCCTCCCTTTCCTCGATTTCTGCATGCGGCCTTGCGCCTCCTCCCTGGAAATTGGCTCATCATCAGTTTGACAAAAGGCGACAACAATCTACTGAGAAGCGCGACTGTCTGTGGAAGCGACCAACTTAAGGAAAACTGAAAAGGCCGTTCAGCTGTTAGGAGGAAAAAGGTTCATGGCTGTAGTTTATTTTTTCTCCACTACATGGCAGCATTGATCCCTCTGAGTAAGGTGGCCAGAGAGTGAATAAAAGGCATGCCCTTAACTGGAATGGTTCCTTTATAAATGTTTAAATACACTTTATTTATTTAGTCTTTTAAATGGTTATTCTGTCTTTTAATTCAGAACCTGAATCTGTCTCGATGTGCCGATCACCAACTTGTGCGTCGTTTTTTCAGTCCGTACTTCCTGTAATTTAAGAATAACAGCAGATCATTGTTTATTATTTGACACCACGTCTCAAAAATGTAACTTTAAATGGACTTTTTGCATGTTTTTGCTTTTTCCTCACAGTTTTGTGTTCGATAATAATCCACACTAAGAAGAAGTCTGGATAACAAACTAATTGTGTTTGATTTTGCAAAAAATAATCGAGCCGTTTCTTAAGGAAGCAGAGGAACTTTGTTTGCCAGGGGCTGAACTTAGTTGCTTGCTTGGTCACGACAGAGGCAGATGTAGCGTCGAACCTGCAGGATATAAGACTTAAAAATTGTTCACGTTGTTTTAATATATAAACAGTTTTATTTTGTGGAGGAGTCCATCCTGGTGTAGAGCTGAGGCCACCAGACAGCCTCAGGGTCGTCTGACTTCATCGATGCTCTCTGCCTTCGCTCTGTGAAAACGTCACACTGAGCGCTGACTTAGCATTGAAACTAATAATAATATAACTCAAATCTGACTTCACTAATAACAGCCTTTTCTATTTGCTGCTTGTTTAAGTCTAACAAAGTAACTGTTCTTCTCTTTGTGCATGAAGTGAATTAACTCCTGCATCGCTTCTCTGGGTTGGAATGTGCCTGTTGTGGCTTTTTTTAACCATTAATTATTTAACAATCTCAAAATTCAAAGTGCGTTCACATCAGGGCTCTCCGTACAATAAACTAGAGATTTCGAAAGTCGAATCAGTGACATTTGTCAATTTTAGTGACGATTCTTGGTGGTTTTGGGTGGATGTTAGATTAAATTAATTTAGGCTGATGGATCAGCAGCTAACAAATCCCAGGTGATAATTTAAACTGTCTCCCATGTTGGTCAAGTGTTTTAAGTTTTGCTTGTTTGAGTGTTTTTGTCTTTAACTCTAAAAGTGTGTTTGCTTGTGCGTCTGCGTGTGTAGCTAACAAAGAGGAGGTGGTCCAGAAGGCCCGTCCGGTCTCCAGCGACGTTGGAAGCAGCAACCCAAACTTCTCAGACCAGATGGATGAGTTCATTCAGGAGAGGCTGAGGGCCAAACGGACAGTGGTCAGTACATCACGGCCTCCGCTTTCTCATTAAAATGTCACACGTCATCTAAACTGCAAACATCTTCATCTCCCTGACCGGCAGGGTCGCCGTGGCAGCAGCCCCGTGGCCCTGGAGGTCCCCAGAGACTTGCCTGAGCTGCTGGAAGGCGGTCAGTCTTCAGTGTCGCATCAACCAGCCGATGACGTTCCGTCTGCGTGGACGTCACCTGCTAGTGCCAGCGGGTCTGACGTCATCAGCTTTGGCAGCCAGTCGGACTCCTTCAATGCCTTTCAGTACTCAGCCTGCAAGTTTGATAGTAAGGAACCAAATATTTATTCTGTTTAACACATAATGTAATTTTATTGTAATTTTCTATGAAATATGCAGAAATATATATCTGTATAGTCGATTTTTATAATCTGCTGTTTTATGTCATGTTGATTATCTTGCTGATCTTACACCTGGAAAGCACACTGAATTCTGGCTCCACCTTACATCGATGACTTATTGTCAACGTACTCTCCTGCCAGGAATCTGAGGTCGGGTTCCCAGTCTTTGTTGTCAATTCCAAAAGCTCGCCTTAAGACGCGAGGTGATGGAGCATTTTCTGTGGCCGGTCCAAAGCTTTGGATTAACCTTCCTCTGCAGCTCAGGTCACCTCAGAGTGTGGATGCTTTTAAGGCACAACTCAAAACGCATTTCTCTGACCTGGCTTTTAATGTTGGTTTCACTCTTATGGATCTTTTATTAAACTGTTTTATGTGTTGTTTTATTTTTTCTTCTCTTATCTTGCTGTTTTGTGTTTTTAGTCTAGTTATTGTGTTGGCACGTTCATCATGAATGTGTATGTACAGCACTTTGGGTTGCGTGAGCAACAATAAGCTGCTTTATAAATAAATTTGACCTTGACCTTGAATTGCTTCTCTGTATGAAATGTGCTACATAAATAATAAAGCTGCGTTGGAAGCTATTTTATATTAAAACAAACATCAACAGCATAAATCATACAGATGTTGGAGCTAATTTGAATTTTGAGTCACCAAAGAATATTTAATTTTTACTTTTTCATTTGCATTTCTGCTTTCAGACACACGAGGGAGCTGTTTAGGTTTTCCTGTCATTTTTTAAATTGCTGTGACTATTGTGCTTATTTCTGTCCTTTTTCAGATTTTACCTTTAGTTCAGACACTTGTGGAGGAGGAGCTGGGTCTGGAGGCGGCGGTCGAGGCAGCTCACTGGACCAGGACAGTCTGGGTGGGGGCTTAGTCTGCGATGAGCAGGAAGTGGCCAGTTTGACGACGCTTCACATCGACTCAGAAACCAGCAGCCTTAGCCACACTGTCACTGTTACTGGTATGTGCATATCAAGTATTACTGATAAAATTACAAATAACTAAAACAGTTCATCATCTGTGGCGTGAAGATGAACATAAGGTTTTCATTTCTTCTTGTCACATGTTCTCCTCCTTTAGGTTCTGAGAGCGCGTCGCCCATGCATTCCCTTGGAGGTTCTCGTTCTCAGACCCCCTCCCCTGCCACTCTGACAGCCGATCACTCCGATCACACACACTCACACACACACCTACAGCTGGACCAGAAACTCCACAACTCTGTCCTGCAGACCCCCGACGACCTGGGTAATTCTCCTGCATGCAAACATCTCACTTCTGTAGGTTAATCCTATTTATAAAGAGTAATGTGATCCAGGAAAGAACTTAAAAAAAGTCACACTTCTGCTTTTAATGAGACAAGAATCCCTGATTGAATTATTGATCGGTTCCAGAAACCAGTGAGTTCCCCACTGAGGACTGCAGTGTGATGGCAGGCGGTTCTCTAACTGGATGGCACGCAGATGTTGCCACGGTTATGTGGAGGAGGATGCTGGGTATCCTGGGAGATGTTAACAGCATCAAGGACCCAGAAATCCACGCTCAGGTCTTTGACTACTTGTGTGAACTGTGGCAAAACTTGGCCAAGGTGAGAACTAGCAAACGCAACTTTTTGTTCCCGATACTTGAAGGTGGTAAAAACCCATGGTTTTCTTTTCAGATTAGGGATAATTTGGGTATTTCTTTGGACAACCAGTCGTCTCCCCCACCTCCCGTTCTAATCCCTCCACTCCGAATCCTCACCCCTTGGCTCTTTAAGGTAGGTGTGACAGAAAAGTCACCAGGATTTCTAATCAGAGTTCATCACAACTGTTGGGTAAAACAAACAGAAAATGGAAAACAAGTGTACTGGATTTGTGTTCATGGCAAAAAGTAAATTGCCTGTTTTTATTCTTTTTTGTTTTCTCTCATAAGGCCACCATGTTGACGGAGCGTTATAAGCAGGGGAAGCTTCACGCCTACAAACTCATATGCAGGATCATGAAGAGGCGACAGGATGTTTCTCCAAACACGGACTTTCTCACACACTTCTACAACATCATGCACCAAGGGTTGCTGCACCAGGACCAGGTGGGCTTTTCAGAAAATGTCAAAGATTATTCAATAATTCAAAACTTGTATCTAATTAAATGAAAAAGATTGGGTAAATGATCCAGGGAAAAAAACAGTTCTAACAAGCTATATTTTGAAAAAACACAATTCAAAGGTCCAATTCCCTTTCTTCAGGCTCCGGCCCCTAAACCACACCTCCAAAATACAGGAAAATGCCGGACACACCAATTTCTGTCAAACAACCATAGAAACATAACATTATCTTAACTTTTTGACCCGTTGTCGGCACCTTTTCTGCCATACATCCTAACATAATTCACCCACATAACAGCCACGGAGCCTCCAGGCTTCTGATGGACTCGTCGTAGTCCGGTCCCAGTCAGTTCTCCAGATCCTGTCCCCACTAAACCTTTAGGAGACAGGAGCCACTGGGACCTAGACCGGAGATCCAGCGAGGAGGACTGGCTTATTACACCGGAAACCACCTCCGCTACTTCCGCTCAGACTACGTAATCGTATAACAAGTTAGCATGCTAGCTAATATAGCTAGCCTGGTTCTGCCTTCAAGTCCTGTTCAGCTGCTCGGAGCCCAGAACGAGCGAATCATGCACATAGAGGCAAATGTGCATGGAGGGGGAAGGGATGGGCAGTTTGATTCAGGATCTGATCATTAAGAATGGGATGTTCACAACGATTGTTTGAGGTTTTTCCAGGATTGTGATTAAAATGTTTCCTTTTTTATGAAACATTTAATTTATTGGTTACCATCAGTGTGTGAAAAGCAACGTGGCAACAAAATGCTCCAGGTAAACGTCTCCTACCCCACCTGTAATGTATGTACTCTTTATAGGACATCGTGAACACCATCATCAAACACTGCAGCCCGAGGTTCTTCAGCATAGGTCTGCCTGGCGCCACCATGTTGATGCTGGACTTCATCGTTGCAGCTGCTAGAGTCACCGCCTGTTCGTCGCTCAATGTAAGAAACAGAAATTCAGGTGTTTATTTGACATTTTCTCTTGTTTTCTCATGTTTTTGTCCTTTTGTCTCCTCTCTCAGGCTCCCAGAGTGGAGGCCCAGATCCTCCTCGGGTCTCTTGTGTGTTTCCCTAACTTCTACGAGGATCTTGCTGCCCTCCATCCGACTACGGCTGACGTGGTGCTAACAAAGTTTCCTGACATCAAGGTAGACTAAAGTGATATTTGTGTGGCTGAAACCCAAACCCAGAAGCTTTGATCTGGGTCAGTCCTAATGCTGTAACGCACGTCTGCTGCCCGTGGGGGATCTCTGAGCCACATATTAGGTTAATGTCTCATCAGATATTCCTGAAACAGCTCAGGGCTGTGGGAGTAAAGTTGTTTTTGTTGTTGTTGCCGTGTAAACAGTTAATGCCATGCGTGGCAGCACCTCAGGCCCTCGCTCTGCTTTCTTACGAGCCGGAAACTTGTTTTGAATCACTAAACAATCATTAACAACCACTGAAAGGACGGGACCAGAGAGTGTGTGTGGAAATGTGTGTGTTTTGTGCAGCATCTGTGTATTTGATGTACAGCATAATGGTGTGTGTGTGTGTGTGTGGGTTTTCCTGATTTCTGGATGCTTAGTCATTGCACACACCAGATGTGAAGGTTATGTGGTTTTATTTTACCTTTAGAAGACTTTCATAACTATTTGGTTATTTGGATTTTTAGGAGCACATAATCAAAACCGTCCTGACCTCAGCCAGGGAGGAACCCTCGGCTCCTGCTAGGTAAGAGCTGCAGCGTCTTTATCACAGTGATGTGTCTGTTGAATAGATGAGGCTGTTTGCAGACAGTTTAAATGAAAATAAGTGACTGTTCATAACTACATACAGCCCATCTTAAGATGAGAGAAATTCATTTTAAAGGTTAATTTTGATCATTGTCCCCATTTAGGACAATAATCATTGTTTCTATTGCATTAATGTTTTAATTAGCTCTGTTTTGTGTTAGCTCTGTCAGTAAAACACACATTTGTGTATCTTAATGTTTTTAGGTGTGTAGCATTGTGCAGTCTGGGTATCTGGCTGTGTGAGGAGCTCTCTCATGGGACTGAACATCCACAGATTAAAGACGCTCTCAATGTCATCTGTGTTACGCTGAAGGTGAGTCCCCGTCTTTTTACAAAAGTCAGCCTCGTTCTGCCCTGATTTTATCGTTTTACCCAGTAAGACTGAATCAGCTGACTGTTGTTTCTGCATCTTCTGCTCCCGTTTGTAACTGATTTGGAATCTAAACATTTAATAAGCAAAAAAGTTACAGATGCATCTAAAAATAAAACATATTAAGCATGAATGGTTTAATCAGCTGGTCTGAAACTCAGAAATCTCTTCTTTTAAGGGTGATTTTTATCTTTGCTGAGTATTAAACGTTTAACGAAGAAACATTTACTTCCAGAATCAGTTTTTAAGTTGATCAGAAAGATATGAAAATATTTTCTTTTTATTATTATTATTGTTTGAGGAAAGTCTGGATTGGTGGGAAAAAACTCCTAAACTAAAGAAAATGTGGATATTTCAGGAGAAGCTTAAATATTATTACCATAAATAATTATTACATCATTTTATATAGTTTTTTTAAATAAAAAAGAAAAGAAACTATTTTTGCTGTTTTCTTGATGTGGAAGTTAAACGTTAAGAAAAATGAAATATTACAAATTAAAATAGTAAAAGATGAAACATTAAAAATAATGTATTTTCAATCATAAATGACTAGTAAATTTTCTCGGCTGTGAAAATAATTCATTAGATTTTTACTCTTGTGTCCAGTTTGTGCCTCTGAAGAAAACATTTACAGCAAGTTAATTGGTGCAGAAAATGCTTTTAAATGATTAATAATGTTAATACAGTTTGTCTGATGGTCTTATGAAGTGGTTACCATGGTGACCTACAAGCACCTACAAGGGAAAATGATCGTTATTGTTGGGGAAATTGTCTCAGTGGTTCGTTTTAGGCAACCGGACCCAAAGGCCTGTGGATCAGAATAATACTGTCCAGCATTTACTATCTTATCCTGAGCCAAGTGACTCTAGACACACACACACACACACACACACACGCCTTTTCCACCTTGGAATCCCTCGCTAATGTATCGGCAGCCAAAGGCCTGCAAAGACACCGCAGCAACACACACACTTGCATTCACTTGGGAGGAAACCCTGGACTGTAAATATGTTTGGTTCTTCTTCAAAAAGGAGACTAATCCAGGGGGAATGCTGCAAGCTGTCTCTCTCACACACACACACACACACGCAAGCTCCTGCATATATACACTCATGTCTTGTCCATTTTTGGATCTCTGGTCTGTGTAGCAGCCAGAAACTTCAGCCATGTGACACACACACACACACACACACACACACAAAGCTGGAGGAATTGCTGCTTCCTCATATTGGCCACTTTCTCTTCCATCATCATCATCGAGCATTTTTGGTTTTCAGGAGTCGATTCTCATTGGAGTCTAAGTAATCTGCAAATCCTCTCTTCTCATTCACTGCCCTGGATTTTACTTTACATAAACTAAACAAACCGTATAGAAACAAAAGCATTGTTTTATATTGGGTTTCTCATCTCTTAGTACCCCAACAAGAACGTTGCACTGGTGGCGTCAGACATCCTTCATCTGCTCATCAGCTATGCGGATCATCTTCAGAAGTTCCCTCCTGAAACGCCAAAGAAGATCGTAGAGGTACACAGCTGCGTTCAAACGTCAGATACTTTTGTTGTCATGTCAGTAACTGAGGGTGGCTTGTGTTGTACCATCTGCACCTCCTGAGGACAAATATAATCACCGTTATCATAATTACTGATGTATGGTCATTTATTTGGCTTTGTTTGATTTAGTAGAAAACATCTGCATTTCATCCTAACCCTGAAAACATCTGGAGTCAGCCATAAGGAATGGTACATATTGGTCTGCTGTTTGCAAACTGTAATTTTGGCTGTTTGAGAGGGAAAATGGTCCCAACAAGAACGTTTTCAGCTGAAACAGAAATAATTAGAAACTTTTTCAGAAAGATGACTGAGTGTGATTCACTTACATTTCCTTTGTTTCTTTCTGTTGCCTCTGTTACTCTGTTGAAGTCAGCCCTTCTTGTTTTTACTAATAATTTTGATAAATCGTCTCCAGATTCTGATCGCTACCATCACATACTTGCTGCCTACGACAGAGTCCTCTCCTCATGAACTGGACAAGAGGGTAAAACAAAACACCTTTCATTTCTTATTTTACTAGTGATAAATTGTGCATCGAGTAAGTAAGACGTGTTTTTATTTGTTCATTTCAGCTCGTAGTGTCTCTTCTGTTGTGTTTGTTGGACTGGGTGATGGCTCTGCCTCCAAAGACTCTTCTCCAGCCCGTGCAAACACGAAGCCCTCCAGAGAGAGAACAGCCCACCAAAACCCTGCTCAGCTGCATATACAAGGTAACCGGGTCATCAGAACATGGACAGTAAACACAGAACCAGCTGGGTTCTTTAATCGGTTCCAGTGCAGGAAGATGCTTCATAAGCAGCTCTGTTCTGTTGTTCTGTGGTGTGTTTAGGTACTCCATGGTTGTGTGTATGGAGCACAGTCTTTCAGCAGTGCCAAGTATTTTCCCATGCAGCTGTCGGACCTGTCCAATCCGGACTACGACCCCTTCCTGCCTTTGGAGAGTCTCCGAGAACCAGAACCTCTGCACAGTCCGGACTCTGAGCGCTCCAACAAAATGCAGCCTGTGACTGAAGGTGATTTATCCGTAGAGACGCACGCACACAGTTCAGCCACGTCTACAAAGTCTTTGAACTAGAAGTTGTGTGTGTGTGTGTGTGTGTGTGTGTGTGTGTGTGTGTGTGTGTGTGTGTGTGTGTGTGTGTACGTGCATGCATACACCTTCCTGGATCCTTGTGAGTCTTTATGGTCCCCTGCTGAGGTCCAAAAGAACTCATAGAGCCGTCTAATGACTGAGTCAGCCTGACAGACCACGCTCCTCTCCTCTCTTTTCTCCTCTCCTCTCTCCTCCTTTCCTCCCCTCCTCTCCTCTCCTCTCCCCTGACTTCTATAGTCCTAATTTAACTTTGTATTTTCTTTGATTCCTTCCTCCACCTCCTCCTCCTGAGTCCTCCTGGTGTTTAGGGAGTCACTGAGAATGTCTGGTCAATACATATCTGCACTCGGCGTCCAGCCTGTCGATTGGGAGTTGTTAGGAAGTGTGTGTGTGTCTCTGTGTGTGTGTAATGTTGTTGATTAACCAGGATCGTCTGGCAGCACAATATGTGATGGCATTGGCTTCTTCTCAGCAGGAGGTTCAAACTCTAAATGTTTTTCTGCTTCTTTCTTCTAACTTTGAGCCTTTTTAAAACCTCGGTTCAGTTTCATCAAACGTCTCTATGGAAAGTCTTTCTAAATAGAAAAGGTTACTTAAAGAAATCACTGAATATTAAAGTTCAATATTTGCTTCCCAAGCCGTTTTTCTAATCCCATCTTTCTCGTTCTGGAATATTATTTATTTTAATTTCATTTTGATTTCTTTTTACTGGTTTTCTCTCTCTGCAGTTCGCAGCCGTATTCAGCAGGGCCTGGTTTCTATAGCAGCTAGGACGGTTATTACCCACCTGGTCAATCATCTGGGACACTATCCCATGTCTGGAGGTCCTGCGACTCTGTCCAGCCAGGTGCGGTACCTGATGGTAGAGATGAGATCTCTAAAATGCTGATTTTCACAGGAAGAGAATTGTTATGCTTTGTCTTTGTTTTGCTGACTCGGCACTTTTTTTCTAGGTTTGTGAAAACCAAGACAACCCGTTCTGTGAGAGCGCTGACCTCGGGCCAGAACTTTTTAATTCACCCAACCTGCAGTTCCTGGTTCTGAATGGGTCCACGCTGCTGTCAGTTCTTCAGGTAAACTCAAACTGAACCAAGTTCTCGTCAGAAACTCTTTATTTCTTTGGTGAACCGAGTCCACGCTTTTCCCGTTTTCCAGATTCGATCCGAATCCGGTGTACCAGGGGGTGGAATGACAGCAGGTTTGTCCTCCGCTCCTGCTTGTGTCCGTGTCATCATCCGAGACGTTGCCGGAAAGCACTCCTGGGACTCTGCCGTCCTCTACGGGCCTCCGCCGTGCTCCCCTAACAGTCCAGCACACACACTGTTAACACAGACAGAGTCTCCACACGGCACAAATCTCCATTTACACACCCCACCAGGAGGTCCGCTGAAAAAGATGGAACTGAAGGAGGAAGATGGCGAGGGCGACGGGGAGGAGGAGAGGGGGATGGAGGAGGGAGGAAGAGTGATGGAGGGTGATGGACAAGACTCTCAGTTAGAAGAGGAGGTGCAAGGAGATGAAAGGAACCTCTGTGATGAAGAGAAGGAAGAGCAAGGAGAAGATGGGGAGGAAGAAGAGAGGGTCCAGAAGGAGGAGGAGGAGAGTAATGACCATCTAATAGACGGGGAGTCGGGCTCGGAGCAGCTTTTAGCTCCTCCGCTGGCTAAGCGCGTGTGTCGGGAGGCGGTGCCAGCGTGGGATTCGCTCAGAGAAGGAGATGATACTCTGGATGAGATGCTGCAGTACCTGGGATACTCCAGTCCCGAGTGTCTGCAGAGAGCAGGTACGTGTTTTCCAAAGTTTACCCATCAAAACCAGGAGTTAAAAATTTCTCTGGTCAAATCCAACGTCCTGTAAAAGCAGGACGCTCAACTGTCCTGAAGCTCTGAAAACTCATCCTGACTCCTCATTGGTCCTCGTAGGCATGCCTCTCAACATCCCAGCTCCTCCTCCAGTCTGTGTCTCAGAGAAGCAGGAGAACGACGTGATCAACGCCATCCTGAAGCAAAGCGCCGCCGAGCGAGAGTTCGTCCTTCATGTGCGTTTATCAAACACTCTCTGATAAATAAAAGTAACGTTAGCTAACCTTATAGAAACACGTTAGTGCTAATAGGGGTTGGTATTTAAAAGTTTGTTTTGCTCCATAAGGACAAATACATGCTTTCTAAACATAAAGGGGAATTAATACTGTAAAAATCTGGCATAAAGATTTTTAAAATAAACTGACATTTGCAATATTTTCTGACCTTTTTAATCTGATTTGAACATATTTTACTCCACTATGTTTAAATGCTTAAAGAATCAGTGTCATTGCTTTATTCTGTCTGTGTTTTGGTGCTTTAAACGGACGTGAACTAACGTTTCAGAGAGGTGAGGAGTTGAACATGAGGGCGGTGCAGCAGACTGAACCAGAGACTGAAACGCCACAGTCGGCCTTCTACTACTGCAGGCTGCTGATCAACATCCTGGGACTCAACTCCTGGGAGAAAAGGTGACTCTCTCAGCTCATTTATGAAGTATAAAGCATTTCTTTATTTAAATATACTCTAATTGGGTTGTTTTTGTGTGTTTTTGCTTGTATTTGTGCCACAAGATGTTTTGCAAAAGTTATTTGAATTTGCGTGAATGATTTTGGTCCTTCACTGCAGTTTTACATTTATTTATCTCACTTTTATGTCAAAACAAGAAGCTTTTTTCCTTTTTTGGCCTGAGTTTGTATAAAATGTGTGTTTTTTGGAGGCCCGTTGGGGACGTCTTCTATGACTTCCATCTTCTCTAGAACAAACCAAATGTTTGCTTAATGCAAATAGAAAAAAACTGAAGCATACTTAGCTCATTAGACTCGGCGGTTTTTCCCCATTCACATGGTGCAGCATTTCATCTTCTCAATGACTCCGGGCTGAAACACACAATGTGGAGGTATCACTTTAAATGTGCCTGGCCAGCTAATGGACACTCATCTCTCTTTATACTTTATCCAGGGAATTACACTTTCTGCATTCAGCCCACACAATAGACTTCTTAACACACAGTGCGTGTGTGTGTGTGTGTGTGTGTGTGTGTGTGTGTGTGTGTGTGATAATGAGTTTAGTGCTCTATTGATCAAACTCAACCCATTTGGAGTTTGAATAAAAAGCTGTAGTTGAAGAAGAGGGTGATTGAGAAGACGGCAGCAAATTGGAAAACAAGATGAATCAGACACATGCAGCCGTGGAGTCAGAATAATAATCAAAATAATATCAAAAATGAAGGGAAAAGGTGAAGGAAAATGGAAATGAAAGCTTGTGAAAGTTGGATGTAAGAGGAAAATAAGAGAACAGATAGATTGGAATGAAAGAAGAGATTGCCTAATCATCTGTTATTGTCCCCTATGTCTCTCCAGGTATTCATATGGGACATTACAGACACTAAGATACTGACAGTCAGCCATGTGTGTGCATGTGAATCCTCTTTTATGCTTTTCCCCATAATCCAGGGTGTAAATGGAGTCTTTGAGAGCAGAGAATGAGGCCATTACCAAGTATGAGTTTAATAAAGAGCAAATTGCTCTCTCTCCCTCTTTATCTCCGGCGCTCTCTTCCCTTTTCCCTTTTCTCTAAGAGTGAAAAGAACGATGTGTCATTATCAGTCCACTCCGAGCTGCGCTGCTCGAGTTTTGGTTTTATATCCGCGATACAGAGGTTGATGGCCGCTCGTTGGCACATTTTCAACGACCTCTGGGCGAGTTTTTCTGCATGAAAAGCTTTTGTTTTCGTTAGCAAACACACGGCCCCTCGCTTTTCTGCAAAAACACAACCTGTAGAAGGTATGATCAGAAGACCTGTTGCTGCATTTGGTCATGTTTGAAGGTTTTTTTCTAACTTATTAATCAAATGCTGTTTTTATAGATTATATAGTCCAGAAGCTGTCATTTTTATGTTCACTACAATATTAAAGATAAAAAATTAGCTTGTATTTTTGTAGAAAATTAATTTGTTGTTTTGTTATAACAACGCATTTTCAGATTCAGAAAGACTCAGTAAAACTGTAAAAATAGTTCGGTTAACAGAATCAAAGTGAAAAAAAATTAATGGAAAAATAAGAAAATTAAACAAAACGATAACGGCTGTTTGCAGAAGATAAATCAGTCTAAATGTAATAAGAAATTATGTTTTAACTTTTTTTTCTGGATTATTTCCAAAAAAGCAGACGACCTTTTTTAAAACGAGATAAAGAATTTACAGAAATTGTGTCTCCAGGATGGCCTCATCCTGCTGAAACCTTCCAAATGTTGTTTCATGACTTTAAATGAACCTGTTTGCCTGTTTTACAGGAGTAACTTCCATTTGCTGAGGAAGAACGAGAAGTTGCTGCGAGAGCTGAAGAACCTGGACTCGCGGCAGTGGTGAGCTACTCTCGTGGTTCTGCTTCAGCTCGGCGCGTCTCAGCGGTCCCACCCGGGTCATTTATTATATTCCTTCCTTGTCTTCCAGCCGTGAGACTCATAAAATAGCAGTATTTTACGTGGCTGAAGGTCAAGAGGATAAACACTCCATACTGACAAACACTGCAGGCAGCCAGGCGTATGAAGACTTTGTCTCAGGTCTCGGCTGGGAGGTAAAAAAACAAATCAACTCGCATTATTTTATATTTTGTTCCGATTAAATATGTCAGATTTTTTTTATTCAAGTGAAAAACAGTTAATTATGTGTGTTTCAGGTGGACCTGACCACTCACTGTGGATTCATGGGAGGCCTTCAGCGAAATCGCAGCACCGGCCAGACCACGCCTTACTACGCCACCTCCACCACCGAAGTCATCTACCACGTCTCCACACGCATGCCTCACGACCAGGACCAAAACCTGACTAAGAAGGTAACACACTACGGACCTCTTAATGAACAAAACAACAACGGATTCTTCTTCTTCTTGGCTTTTTTTGGCTAAACCGGTAGAAAAGTGTCTCTAACTTCCTGTTCATGGGTGAGAGAAAGCTCACATAAACATTTTTCATAATAAAAAACCAAACCGACTTCTCCATTAAGTCTTTGTGATAAATAATTGACTCTCCTTATTTCTTTTTATAACATCCTTTATTCAAGTTTTTCTCACTAAGACAACAGAAAATCACTCCTACGGTCACAAATGGCCTGCGGGCCACACTTTGGAAACCCCGGGTCAGTTTGGAACATTAACGTGTGAATAACCGAATGTCTATAATTGTTTTGCCTCATCGTCTCTTTTTTCACTCATTCATGCTTGTCCTGTTGTTGTTGGTTCTTCTCCATTGATTCCTAGAGGAAATCGTGTGTGTGTGTGTGTGTGTGTGCGTGCGTGCGTGTTGGGAGGTTTGTATCAGTGTCTAGACCGGCAGGTTTTATTGTATGTGTCTATATTCAGGTTTGTGTGTAATCACACCTGTCAGCCCCCAGGCACTGGGCGCTCTGCACATGGCCATAATGTCCTTTTAATCAGATCATACTTCCTGCTTCTCGGCCTATCACATGGCTTCAGGCTCCTGATTGGATTACCAGCGCCTGGCCCGACACCATCCGTCTCACTGATCAGCTGATGGCCCCATCAAACATGCATAGTCACATACACCCGTGCAGACTTTAAACCTGTTTAACAGACATTCACAAAGGATTTTATTAACATCAGTCTGCACAAATAACCTCACAAATATAAATTTGTGTTAATGCTGGAGGAAAAATGACCCACATAGGCTCTGGAACAGGTGCAGTTTGACAGATGTGAGGTTACAGTGGCACACGCGTACATACTGGCAGACATTTATCTTCTGTCCTCCAGCAGCGCTCAAAGACACAAACACAATCAGTTTAGTCCTTGTTCAGGTTTCCTTCCATGCTGTTTGGTGTTGTCATAACACTAAAAGGATCAACGCTGCTTTAAAGGTGAGATTTGGTGATTTCCAGTGAGGAAATATTTTCCACAAACTGATGTGACATTAAAAGACAGTAAAACACGGGTTATTTGCTCCTGAAATATTGCTTTACTGATTCTTACTGTCAGACTAAGATAACCAGAGCAAAAACAGAATTTAGTTTTCAAAGGATGATTTTATTTATTTATTTTATTAAGCAACCTGGTCCTGCATGAAACAGTAATTATCCGTTTGTTAAATCATGATTTAACTGTGATTAATAAAGATCGGCTCAGACCAGAGCTGTAGATTTGACTTCAATAGAACCTGTCTGACACCAGCAGGCTAAAAGATCTCAAAAAGCAACACACCCTGCCCTATTGTAAAAAATCCAAGAACAAAAGAACATCTAAAGCCCTGTGGGTCTCACCTGGATCAGGTTATGGTCAGCGGTCAGGGTTCCACAAAGACCCGTCTCACATTTACTAAACAAACATCCTGATGATCCCAAAGACTTCTGGGTAAATATTCTGTGGACTGATGAGACAACAGCAGAACTTTCTAGAAGGTGTGCGTCCCGTTCCATCTGGAGTCAGACTGACACTAAAACAGCATCAGACATGGAGGTGGTGGTCTGATGGTCTGGGGCTGCTCTGCTGCTGCAGGACCTGGACCACCTGCTGTAACTGATGGAACCATGAATTCTTCTTTCTAGTAGAACATCCTCGTTTGACCTTTGACCTTAAACAGGACATTCCTGTTTGAAAACCCTGTAGAGAATCGCAGGATAAACCCCCCACCCCACCCCCCAATAATGAGACTCATTACCAAAACTGTTGATCTAGAACACTTTTACAGGAAAACATGGCTGCTTGGAAGAAAAATAAATAAATCTGGGATGGCTTAAAATTTTTGCACAGCAGCTCTGTAGAAAAGTGACTTTATGGAAATTTGTGATTTTGAAAAGGAAATATTTTAATGTTTGTCGGAGGACCAAAGACGAGACTGACATTCATCTCCAGGTGTGTGCGTGTGTGTGCGTGTGTGTGTTTGAGTTCATGTTGGCAGACATCAAGGTTAATGACTGAGCTGTCACCAGCTTTGACTGGAACCTGCTGAGTGTATAGTGAACCCTACACACACACACACACACACACACCATTACACAGTATCACTCATGATCCCATCCGTCTCCCAGCCTGTACTCCATCTTTTCAGGGCTTCACTCTGTCTTGTCGTAGCTTCTCCGTCTTCTCACACTCACTCCATCACACTCAGGGCCACCTAGACCACACACACACACACACACACACACACACACACACACACACACACACACACACACACACACACACACACACACTCACAGCAAATCAAAAAGCCTTGAGCTATGATGGATTCAGCCTTTCCAGCTCTTTGTTTCTGGCCTGTTTTGTTTATGAAACAAAAAAAATGATATTGAATGTTTCTTCTGTTTCATTCTTTTATTAATTCTCCATCTCGCTGCTGCTTCTCCCCATTTGTCTTCCCCATCATACGTTCCAGCTCAGACATCTGGGGAACGACGAAGTCCACATCATTTGGTCAGAACATTCCAGAGACTACCGTCGAGGGATTATCCCCACAGAATTTGGAGACGTGTTAATCATCATCTACCCCATGAAGAACCACATGTATTCCATCCAGATACTCAAAAAGCCAGAGGTAAAAACATCTGAGCAATCAAACCACCATTTGTCAATGTTCCATCAAATTATTCATGTCAGTGTTTCCTCGGGATCATGCTGGAGCAGCAGGTTATTTGAAGTCATCATTTAAAATCCGGGATAATAATTAATCTCCCACGGCTCTAATCAGTCAGAAGTAGACGCGCCACCTTTAGTGGAGCTGTAATTGTTGTGAAAATCATTGGCCAATCAGTGTAAATGTGGTGGAATGGTTCTGCGGATGTTAGTATGGAGCGTTTATCCAGTACCGGGCCTTTCTGGGTCTCCGTTTCCTCAAATACTTATAACCAGTATTGGCCTAGAAAGATTTTGCTCTGCAGGTCGGTGTAGCCACGCTCCATTGTTGTGTCTGCAGGTCTGCCATGTTTGGTTTGGCCAATCACAGCACTCTGTTTGTAGAGAGACGTTGGGTGGGCTTAACACCAGAGCTGTGACAGAGAAAGACTACAAAGATGGCATCGGCTCTGGAACGGTGCTCGTTTGAAACTGCTTTGGCATCAACTTTAAACAACTTTGGACGATTTAGACTTGGGCTTTTCTTTGAGTAATGAGCAGATATGGCTTCTTCTTCATCTTCGACGGTGTAGTTTGGATTTCCATAGAGATGAATACATCACTTTGCTCTGGTTGGTCCTAGCGCTGTCTAATTGTGTGCAGAGACCGTTTGAAAGACAGCTGTAGTCTATTGGTCGTGTGCGAGACTATATATCTACATTTATAGGATGGCTTGCCAGGCTTAGCCAGTATCTCGCCTGGTCAGGACTGTTGGTCTCAAACTGAGAAGCTTGTAACGTTCTTGAGGAATCACCACTAAACTGAAATGCATTGGGCTCTATGAGTTTTGGTCTTGGTTACTCCAAATTTCGTTTCCACTACAGCTCGTAAATGATGAAAAGATCCAACTTATACAGCAGAGATGTTTGAAAAAATTGATCAAATACCAAATTGGAGTCATTGACCTAGCTTCAGTCAGCTGTTGAGACCCGGCTTGCATGTTGATCTGCAGTGGTCCAGATCAGAAAAGATAAAACAACCTTTCTTTTTCCAGCTCTGAGACGTGTGCAGATCTGGTTTATAATTAAATAAACCGAGGGATCAAACCTCTGCAGGAGCAGTTCTGATTAATAAATAAATCATTTGGTTTCATTGCCAATCAGATCTTTTGTTGAATAGAGTTTATTAGAAGTGTTTTCCATGCGTGACTTTGTGTTTCCTACCAGATGACAGAGAAATGCATTCATATTTACCAACAATCCTGGAGAGCGTCTTGCCTGGAGTCGTCTCGATCTGGTTAATGTATCAGTATAACACACAGACATTAATACCACAGCACTGATGGCATAACTCTATTTCAAACAAGACCTAACACAATAAAAGCTGCTTTTTTTCTCTGTGACATAGATACCACAGCACTAATGAGCTAATCATATTCTCTTTCATTCATTCTGCAAGGAAAAATATTGAATTATCATGAATCCAAGAACAAGTTAGATAAGATGTGGCTTCTGTTGTTGCCCTGAAAGCTCATGTATTCAACCGTAGAGGGCATGACTGCGAGCCCTGGTCTGCAGGCAAACCCAATAAAAGCTGAACATTATTCTCTTTGGTGGATTCCACAAGCAAAGGATTGAATTAAGTCACAAAGCCATTGGCTGAATCGAATACTGTATCATTAAGAAAATCTGTCGTATCAGTCATTATGTGACTGGTAGCCTCCAGAAAGTATTCTGTTTCATCAAATACTTTATTCTGCCTTTGTAATATTTCAGTTCTTTTTTCCTTCCATCATTATTCTGATGTCTTTGTTTTTGTAGGTGCTGTTCTTCGGCCCGTTGTTTGATGGCGCCGTCGTAGACATGAAGATTCTGCCCACGATGGTTCGAGCCACAGCCATCAACGCGAGTCGAGCTCTCAAGTCGCTCATTCCTCTCTATCAAAGCTTGTATCCTTTAGAAATCATCAGTAATCAGAAAAGCAAAGATCAGGATCACAAGCTCAAAGGTAGGCTAATCTGTTCTTTCATTCTTCGGCTTTTGGGATTAAAATTAACAAAAACACTTGTGTCATTTGCTCAATAATGACGGAATTTTTTTTTGGATGTGAATATAAGTGCTGTTTGTGTAAAAGTAGGCAGGGATGGGCAGGTAATTGAAAAAAATGTATTACAATAAAAAGAATATTTCATTTGGTGTAAACATTGACATGTTTCACCTTAATCAAACTCTGGAAACAAACCTTCTGGTTGGGTTTTGAGATATTTGTGCCTTTAGAATGGGAATAAATGCTGAATTTGCAAATATGATTGATTAGAATCCATATTTTGTGCAGTTTAGCCAGTTTGATGATGGGTTTGTTCTGTTTTCAGAGCAAAATTTGTATTTGTGATTTAAAGCCAGTTGTTTATACATATAAATCCATATTAGGGATCAATCTATGTATCGATTGTCCGATAAATCGATACATCTGGCTGATATTCATCATTTTTTTATATATTGCATCGGCCAATATACTTCTTTAGTAGAGCCAATTCAATCCACGGGCAGCCCAGAGCTGCAGCCATATTTTAGTTAATTCTATATTTACCTTCCTGAAAGCATCTGCTTTATAAATGCTCTAAAAAATGACTGTCTACTGACATTTCTTTTAATTTACCTGTTTTGTATATTTAATACATGGTCAGGTTGTTTGTTTGATTAAAGGGACACTTTGCAACTTTTTAATATTTTTAAATCATGTTCTTGAGCCAGTTTGTGCTAAAATGACCCTTTACAGGGTTAATGAAAGGCCACCCAGCCCCTGTCGCCCCCTGTGGCCAGAATATTCCACTAAGTTGCAACTTCACAGTTGCTGGTCCAGTCTGATGGGATTTAGAAAAATTCAGCTTGACCTACCTGGATCTGCAGTCTGCTTCCAGCACGTTTCCTGCATGTTTCAGATCATGAACACAGCTGATTAGTTTGATTTAGTGATGAACCGCTCCTGTAGACACTCATGAAGGCTCAGGAGACATTTCAGCAGTTAGATTAAGGTGTTAAAAAGATGAACGCACAAAGAGGAGGAATAAGTTTTACTTTCGCTTTCGCCAACGAACACTAGGGGGTGCTAAAAACAAGCCAAAACTGACTAGTGTCCCTTTAAAGTTGGCTTTTAGTTTGAGCTTTAGTTTTTAGTTTAACCTTCTCGTGTAAAGTTTGTGAATCAGCTACTGACATGCTGAACATAATCCACTGTAGCCCTGTGGTGTTAATGTTGCACCAGTCCAGCTGTAAACTATAAAAACTGTAATATTAACCATGTAAATAGGAGAAAATGTTTTTTTTTTTACTGTTTAAGAATAATTCTCCTCATGAGTTTTTTCCTGCAGTTTTGCAAAATGAACTGATTGCTCTCACTTTTTCTAACGGCTCATGTTACATTTTAAATATATTTAGCATATTTTGCTTTCCGTCCTGCGAGGTGAAGCCTGTGCTGCGGTGGGTTTGCTGAAATACTTGGTGATTGTTCAGCTTGAGGATCAAGAATCATAAATCAGCATCCAGTGGTGCTTGTCTGTCTAAGTGGTTGCGTGATAGAGCTGTATTTAGTCTGAAGTGCTAAATATCAAGTGTGCATTTTCTCCATGCACGTCTGAGATCGGCAACGGGTTGTGTGTGTCAGCGCGTGCATCGAAGTGTGAAGGGGAGAAAAGGGTGTACGCCGTTTGTCTTGATCCAATGTGATGGTAGTTTGGTTTGAAGAAGCCAAAAGTCGATACTTATTGATGGATCTCCTCTATAGCTCTGTTTCTAAATGAGAGGCTTCGCTCTGTCGTCTCATAGACGGACGTAGGCGCTTGTGCAGTGATTGTTACTCACAGTGCACAACCACCTCACATGTCCAATAGTGCAAATACAATTACAACAGGTGATGCATATAAATGACATTAGTTTAAAACTCAGCTGTGAGGTAGCTGATCCTTTCTAAGGCGAGTCCACCTTTAATAACCGCGTTCCTGTATCTGTCTTTGCTATTCTGCTTCTTTCATCCTTACGGTTAAAGTTGGATTTCATGGTGGTAACGACTTTTGTAGCTGTGGTCATCATCTGTGAATTCCACAGGCAGTTCCATGTGTTTTCAGATCAATTCATTAAACCAACACAGTCTTGACTCATCTTTCCTGTAGGCTTCAGATGAAATGCGTCTCTCCTCTTTTCATACATGAGGTGTTCAGTGAGCTTCTGCAAGCAGGGACATTTTCAGTACTTATGTAGATTTAGTTTAAGTTTTTTGTTATTTGGCACAAAACCAAAAGTGTAGCGTCTTTGCACATCAAATGAAGCCCAAGCAGAATTTTATCTGACTCACAATCTACATCGGGTGTGCGAGCGGCTCGTTACAGCAGCGTCGTGGTCATGACGGCTAGTAGAAGCCGTTAGAGTTTATAGTTTGGACGCGATGTGGCGTGATTGAGTCATGCCCATTTCTCTTCTCTTTACCTCCTCCTCTTAATTCCGTCTTAATTCCTCCTAACTGGCCTTAACTTTCTTTCATATTGCTTCTTTACGTCGTTTTCCCCTCTCCTCACCCTTTTCTTTCACATAAAGTCTGTACTGAAGAGGATTTGAGTTTGGAAGATGGGACGTTTTTTCCTCTATTCACCAATAAAACGCAGAGATTTTCCTGCTGGAGCCGTGTGTTCGATTCTCTTTTCCTTCTATATGTCCTTGTTTTTGTTACACCACTCTATGTGTGTAGTCATGTATGTTTCAGTGTGTGTGTGTGCCTCAGTACACGTGATGACACACGTGTCTCTGCAATTCCTATTCCTGTACGTGCGTGCGTGTGTGTGTGTGTGTGTGTGTGTGTGCGTGTGTGTGTGTGTGTGTATTGATCGTTGGTAGCAGCAGGTCGATGTCTCTGACAGGCTGAATTACAGTAATCAGTCATTATTGACTCCCCATCTCTCTGCTACACTCACTCCTCTCCTCCATCACCACCTCTCCCTCCTTTCTTCTTATTTCTTGTTCTACTTCTTTAGTTTGTATATCTGAGTTCACGTCCCTTGTTGTGCTTTTAAATCTTCTGTCTCGTATCTCTCTGTGCCCTTCATCGTTTCTCTATCTTTCTCCATTATTCCGTCCCAACATTACCTCTAACGCTTTTATCTTTGTGGATCTTTTTTTCCTGCTTCTATCTCTGTTACGTCTGCTTTTCCTCATTCTCAAATTGGTTTATTTTCCTTTCTTCATTCAGCTTTTTTCCTCTTTATTATCTCGTCTGTAACATCTAAAGATCCTAAAAAGAAACTCAGAGAGATGTTATCTTCTTTCGGCTTTTCCCTTCAGCGAACCATCGGTAGAGGTTTTAAGGATCTTTTGTTTATTTATTGAATAATTGGATGGATGGATGGATGGAGCATTAGGACATCTAGAATACAGCGTCTCAGATTAATGTCCTGTACCTGATGTAAACGTAGAGACGTGGAGCTTTATGGATGAAAATGATCAAGAACACGGGAGTTCTGCATGAATCTCTGAAGTGGAGCTTAAAGCCGTGGGATTGTGCGTCATTCATTGTGCTGCGTCTTCAGGGATCCAATTCACACAGAAGCAAGTGGAGGACCAGAGAGATGGTTGGCGGGGAGAACTATGTCAGCGATAACTGGCATTTTTTCTCATCTTTCTCTTCCTGTCTTCCCCCTCTCTCCCTCGTTCTCTGTCTCTTGGCCCTCGGGGCGGTCCATCTGCCTTTTCTCTCCCTCTGATCTTTCATTCACCATGACCAGAGCCATCCAAAAAGCACACAGCACTTTCCCTCAGAGTGCCAGGCTGCTGGGGCAGCTGTGTGTGAGCACAGCTCTATCTCACATATCAGCTCATTGCAGCAAGAAAAGCAATCCAAAACTCCCCACACACTCTTTCATATAGGCCAGGCTGCATTCACGCCGGGATGGAAATGCAGCCTCCACTCAGCTTGAGGAACTTTCTCTGCCCTCTGATGACTCATACACACGTATCGGCAAATCTGTGTGCAGTGTGGGGTAGCGCACAGCCATCAATGAATCTCTCTGAACTCACAGATTAGAACAGATGAAGGTAAGGAGCAGCCTGCTGAGTGATATATTGGTGTCGGCACTCCTTGGGCAACAGCAGACTTCTTGAACCCGATGCTGAATATAATTCATATCTGACAAATAATCGGTTCAGCTTCATGTCGCGTAATGTGCTCCTAAAGCAGGATTTTGAGAGATGCGTGCAGTAAGTAATGAAAAAGCTTTAAAATCACGGCCTTAACTAAGACACCTACCATCTTCAAGTGATATTTTAATCAGTTGGGGTGTAGTTTTGTGTATTTCTATCTTTCTTCAGGACTGATGGGATATTTGCTGATCTGAGTGCAGCCGAGACCAAAGTGTGTCTCAGCCATCTTAAAATGGCTCAAATCTGCAAAAAGTCACAGAGGTTCATGCAAATATGATTAAATATCATATTAAACCTTTGCAGTGAGTCCAGTTATTTCCATGGGATTTCTGTGGTTCTTTACCTGTAAAAATACCTTCACCAGTAGCACCACAGACTGACCGATATGGGTTGTTCTACAGTTAATGGCCGACATGTGCTGCCGATTTATTTTTTTGGACCAGTCTTCATGGCCGATATCTAGATGTTTTCCACCTGATGCTGAAATGTCACACTAATAACTTACGATGCGTTCTGGAATCTATTTCTTAAAGGTACAATATGTAAGAATTTTACAGTGAAATAACCAGTAAACAGTCTAAAAGCTCAATCATGTTGGAGGGAAGGTTTTACTGAAACAGATTTCCTTCTCAGCCGGATGGGGGTTTTCAGGTTTTCTCCTTTCAAAATGGCCAAAGAGGGACGTAGTCTTTGTTTACAGTCTGTGAGCCTGTGGGGTTGCAGAGTCTGCGCGAGTCAGCAGCACTGCAGCGCCGGCATATGAAACTCGACACGGCTGGCCAAACGCGGCAGCGTTTTGTAAAGAACCTAACAGGAGCGACCCAGAATTTATTCCTTGTACCCCTAAGAAGCCACGGCATCTTTTTGTTTTACTCTAGTATCAGGTAAAGCAGGCTAGACGCTAACGTTGAGCTAACATGAATTAGAAACAAATAGTTGGCTCTAAAAAATCTCAAGCTACTTTTTTAGGTACCAACAACTTGATGTTACAGTGAAATGTATTTATTTACTTACTGTGTGTGACTCATCTTCACTCATCATTTAGAATCTTCTGGCGCTGATCCTCATGGAACAGAGGTGAGAAAGTGACTCAATTTGTTTGGATAATTTGTTGCAGTACTCAAATTTGACAACAGGATTCTTGCTTCATTCTTACATAATGCACCTTTAATATTTCTGCCGAAATACCTGTATAATGCTAAAATGACAGCAGTGTAAAGGTTCATGAAATAACGTTTGCATTAAGTAGTTTTAACTTTAGTAGACGAGCCGTTTTAAGACGGCAGCAACACATTTTGGTCTTGGCTGGTTTGAACTAGCCATTAGCTTATCAATCCTGTTGGGTGAAAACTCTGCTGTTGGTAAGATGGTAAATATTAATGTTTTTACACAATCCCCAAAATCCCCTTAAGAGAAATCGATTGCTCTTGAATGCTGAAGTCATTTAGCTCATGTTGAGCACAATGGTGCCAGGATCTGGACCTCGTCAGGAGAAATCTTTCTCCAAGTTCTGATGAGAGTCGAGGCTTGAGCTCACCTGCAGGTGTGTCTTTATGAGCCGTAGGGATGTAACACTGCTGTGTTTGTCTGTGAGGATGCACATGTAATTTGGTGTTTAAAGTGTGTGTGGGTGTGTGTGCGTGCGTGTGTGTGTGCGTGTGTGTGTGTGTGTGTGTGTGTGTAAGCCGTGGCAGTGCTCCATCTGCTTCTGGGTGATTGTGCTGCTGGGGAACAATGTTGGAGAGATACGAAGCTGCTACACAAACACAGACGCACAATCTGCCAGCAAGTGTTTGTGTGTGGATGAATTTCCAAATATACGTCATGTGTTCATTTGTACTTGTGCACAGGATGGTGATTGTGTTCGTTTTCACTGTCAGGATTTGTGTGTGTGTGTGTGTGGGACCTCCCCTTTTAGTAGTTGATTGGCAGAGATAACAGCACCATGGCTGGGGTCAACATATGGCTCAGGATGATAGCGGTTGTGCATGCGTGCGTGCGTGTGCGTGTGTGTGTGTGTGTGTGTGTGTGTGTGTGTGTGTGTGTGTGTGTGTGTGTGTGTTTGTCCGTCTCACTGCCTTTTACTCTTTTTCACACTCTGTTCCCTGTGAAATGATGGCAGCTCTGGGCATGTAGCGCTATTATCCCCTGTATTCTCTCTCACACACACACACACACACCGATGGCAGCCAAACGCCTAGCGGCCGGCTTGGCTTCTCTTTGACAGCTCCCACAATAGAGCTTATTGTCCGAGTGAGGCTACAATCTGCTGTTTGTGACAAGGAGTGTGTGTTTCTCACACGGAGGAAAGGTGAGGGCAAAAACCTAAAAGAAAATTCTTGTTGCTGATGCTGAAATGAGGATTTACCACAGTCACCTTAAACCATCAGAACCGGTTCCTTAAACATGAGCAAAAGATTTTGTTTATGGAATTTATCTGTAAAATAACACAAATCTGTCATTTAAAACTTGTTTTTAGGCTCTTCTTTATTTCACTCTGCTTCAGTTTTAATTTCATTTATTTTGTTATTTATCATCATCATCATCAACATTATCTCTAAAGCACTTTCCATCGACCAGCAGACGAACCAAGGAGCTGTACAGGCATACATTTCAACAGATATAGTCAGATTTGTTTTAAATCACTACACACACACAAATGAGACTGAAATTACTACGTTAAATAAGTGAAAAGAAATTTAAATTAATAAGGAATTCTTTAAAAAACGCTAGTTTGACCCATTTAAATAGAGGCAAACTGGAAATTCAGGTAATCAATCATTGAAACTGCAAAATAGTAAATTGGAGAGTTCATTAAATAAATGTTTCTTTTCTTCATAGAAATGTGTCACAATCAAGAATAGACAAATTTTTATCAAGATTTGACATTTTCATGTAATTTTAAGTAAAACTGCTGCTGAAACCTTTATTTTTAATTAATAAATGACTTTCTGAGCTTTAATTTAGAAATTGACATCACAACATGTTAAGTCGCATCACTTCTCATCAAAACTGCATTTTCTTCAATTATAAAAAATGATCTAACATCATAATCCGAGCTGCGTTTAATCCTCACAGACACGATCGGGATTAGGTTATTAGTGTGTGTAAAGATTTAAATATGGGTTTGTGGGATGCAGGCGGAAGAGGCGAGGGGAGGTGATTGTGAGTAATTGTTTCCCGCCGAGTGGAAAGAGGAAATGAAAAGAAAAGGGGTGAGGGGAGGAGGTCGCAGCTAATCCCATCCACTCCTCCCTTGGGAAAAGTGTTTGTGTGTGAGACGCTTTGAGGACATCAGTCAGATCAGCAGATTAGAACCTTTCATACAGGTGTTGCACTTAATCTCCTCCGACTGGGATTGTCTTTTCTGTAAATCTAGGCATGAATAGGCAGAAATCTTCATCTAGTCTGCGGCGTGATCCTGCTGGAAATGACTGTCGTGAAAAACTGCTGCGAAGGTTTTTTAATGCACACGTGCAACAAAAGCCAAAGAAAACGTCGCCACTACACCCTCGCAGCATCATCACTGGCACAGATGAATCAGAGGTGCTAATTAACACGAGGAACATCACTTTGCCACGTTTTTGCTCTGATTTTTGGAAAATGCATCCCGTCATGATTGGGTGACTGGATATCTGTTTGTGTGCATGTTTATGTGCACACGTACATGCCTGCCACCGAGGGCTGTGCAGACACATGAGCTGCAGCCATCAGTGGCTTGATCACACCTTGTTGGAGCAGACCCCCCTCTGACTGGTAAACAAGTTAATCTGCACCGTGTGTGTGTGTGTGTGTGTGTGTGTGTGTGTGTGTGAATGCACTTGGTAGCAAGCGTTTTATGTGACGAGATGCTTATGATTCAAGAGGCGATCTCATAGATGACCGAGGAGTGGAGCATAGCAGACTGAGTGTCATGAGCCCTAATGTCCGCTTTGAATTTGGCCTTCAGGAGAACCAGGTGGAAGGACTGAGGATATTTATCAATAAATACCAAATAATCCTCATCACTGAGCTGATCAGGGGAAGAAATAACATTACAGAATTATTACCAGCATTTTAATACAACAACGCAGTATTAGTGTGTCAAAATGACATCAGAAACTTTCATTAAGAGGGTAAATATCAGCCAGGAGCTGCTGGTCAAATCTATTGATGAATTGATCATCAGTAAGTGTGAGCTCCTCTATAAAAGCAGGAGGTTTTGTTCCTCTGGAGCATACTGGTGCGTGTTAACACACAGCCCTCGTCAGGGACCATGAAGGGTCTAAGGGTAAGACTCTAAATCTGATAACTCATATCGTCATGATGACACGCCACGAGTTTATTAACCAAGTTTCTGTAAAGGATCACAGAGAAGGGAGACGGTGTATCTGTCCTAGTGTCGTCGGTCTAGTTATAAATGTTGCTTTTGTTTGTGAACCTTCTTCACTGACCTCCCACCCGTTCACAGTGAGTTTCTCACAGCCAGAATCCATGAATACGAGCCTGGTGATGCTGAGACGGGTAATTAAAGAGCAGCCTTGTTAATGAACGCAGCTAGAGACTCGCTTCTTCTTAAAGAGAAGGATTTTTGACATAAACTAGTCAAAGTGAAACTAACCTCGACTTTCCACCTGATGTGTGAACTTTGTGTAATTTAAAGGAGGTGAAGTGTGCTCTGCGTAGTTTTGATGGACATTCAGATCTGGACAGATGATGGCGTTGGTATCTCAGCATCCTGCTGATAGAGAAGTATAAGACTGGCTTTAGTAAGTCGGTAAAACTTTATTTATATAGTACCTTTGAAGACATTAGTCACAACTGGCTCAACAGAAGGACACTACCATAAAAACATGACGGTTCAGTACAACGTTTAATGCAAAGCAGTGTGGGGAAGTTTTTAGTTCTGTTTTAACCGTTCCAGAGTCCTGGTGCAGCTGAGAAGCTCTTTGACCTTTGACCTTGGGGATGCAGTGTGCTTGGGTCTGTGTTTGTGATTGGTTGGGAGTAAGTAATCACTCTACCCGATGGGCTATAATAAAAAAAGTAAGGTAACGTTTTTCAGAGTTTTTTGTCGATATATATCGTTATTGAATTATTGTCCAGACCTAATCGTACGTGTAATAATGGCCTTGTAACAAAAATACAAATGTGAACTGTTTGTTTGTAGTAGCACCAGATGAGGAGTGGTTTTAATGTTGTGGCTGATGCTTTTAGTGGAAAGATTTGCAGCTTTGACTTTAATGTGAGTATAATAGAACTGAGACCTGGGTTCACTGTACGTCACCTTTTATTTCCACCTTATGAGGATTAATATCAGTGTGTATATGGATATAAGGGTGTGTGTGTGTGAGCATCGCCTGCAGATAAGAACAGGATTCATCTCTTTAATAAGAGAATTATTATTACGGCCTTGGTGACAATCACCAGCACCTATGTTGTGTGTGTTTGTGAACTTTAGTGTGTGCGTAGAGTAATTGGCAGCTTTAGAGCTCCCTAGCGGTTACAGGAGGGGGGTGGGGGTCTTAGCGTGTGCTCACACACATACACACACACACGTCAGAAGGTGAAATAGTGGGGTGACAAGGGGCCAATTAATGTATCACGTCTGTTTTTTTCCTCCTGGTTGCTGCTTCTGCTTGGGGTTAAAGAGCAGATGAATTGGGGGAATATGATTGTGTGTGTGTGTGTGTGTGTGTGTGTGTGTGCATCTCCGTCGTCCGCCAACATTAAGTAGTGCATTAGACCAACTTATCTCTGTCCTCATCTTTGGCGTACGTGGACACACACACTCGTAATGAAATCACAGAGCCTCCATATCATTGCTATCACAGAAAGATATAAACCCATTAGCTTGTTCCTTTGGGCGCAGACACACACAAATACACGCACAGGTTTATCATTACACGCTGTAAAGCTTTTCCAATTGTATTATCCCTCTGATGTCCTTCTCTCTGTTGTCTGTTCCAAAGCCTGGGGTGGAGAGGACAGATAGAGCGTGTGTGTGTGTGTGTGTGTATGTGTGTGGGAGATGCTGAGTGAGATTGTGTGTTTCTGATGAGAGGTATCTTGTAGAAAATGCACTAGTTGTCCTGTTTTAAACATAATTTTCTTCTACTCAAAATAGAAAATTACAAAGTTGTCGTAGCACGGCTCGTCCTGCTTTACAAAAACACAAAGAAGCAGCAACGTAAGGAGTGACACCACTTTTCTTTAGACTCTTGCAGCGACAAAAGTGAAACCGGAAAAGAACTGAAAGTGCAAACGTAACCCGCTGACAGGTGGATTTGTGTGTTTTTGGATGTTTGATGAGTTAATATGTGATCCTTGCTTTAATGGTTCAGTTAAATTCCTGCATTTTCTTTTAATGTGCCAAAAATTGACACTTGGAACTTGATTTAAGTTGTTATACGTTTAAAGAACTGTAGTCTTAGGAAAAAAAAATTATTTTCTGTTAAATAATTTATTCTTTGCATGTACAGAAATGTTTTCTACGTTTGTGTGATTGTTTTTGAGATAAAATTTAGAGCACCGCTGTAGGTTTTGTAGCAGACTTGGAAGGCCGCGGAGAAAGTTCAGCTCCAAAAAGAATCTGGAAAACCATCATCCCAGGCAGGAACTCCCACTGGTTACAGTGGAGAGGGGGAGCTGCTGGCAACAGCTGGAGATAATGTCAGGTAGTGGACGGAAGACACAAACTCCTGTGAGAGACACAAGTTTGGAAGGATCGACCGATCTTTGGGACAGAAGTCTCTAAAGTTCCTTTTCCTCCAGTAGCTACTCAGCACAGCTCGACTCGATTTGGCCCGTTTCCAAGGCGTTTCCACTAGTAACAGGTACCGGGTTGCCATCTGTTATTAGTAACTATGTCGTACCGAGTCAAGTCAAAAATGCAAAGACTGTCAGTCACTGATTGGCTAGGGGGCGGAGTCACTGGTTCCTCCAGAGTTTTCCGCCTCACTGCCAATAAGGTAGCCAAAGATCACTGAGGGTTGAGTCATCCTGGGTATCTCAAGGCTGACCTGCCTCTGAAACCACACTGGGGAGGTGCCTTCAGGTGAGTTCAGGTCTGGGACTAGAGCAGGGGCAGGCAACACGTCAGTCCGTCTCAAGATAAGAATACATTTTTCCTTAGGCGTCTCACCTGAAGAAGAAAGTACAGAACAATGTGGTGAAAACGGTTTGTAAGAAGCCAGTGTTCAATACACCGTCGCTGCAGAGACCACAATAAACGATTCAGCGACTTGTTTGTTTTTATAGTTTTTGAAATCTTTTTTGCATAATGAGTGTGAATATTCTGACTTGTTTCAGATATTTCTGCAGCTTCTAACCTTCCTCAGCTTCGTTTTGGTGAGTCCAAAGCAGAAGAAGCGTGAGGCGACTTTGGGGGAGTTGGTGACCCAATTTTGATTCAAATGAAATTAAATCTCAAACAAATTCAGACGTAATTCAAATGAAATTGCGACAAGAAAATTTACTGTTGTGTGAATTTCCCAGTTTGTTTGTAATTACATCACATGACTCGACCGTCTAGAAACCACGTCACAAATATTCTAACAGGTCTGATTAATGTAGGAGAAATAATTGTGTTGATGATTAATGTAAAGTTGAATTCTCTCTGCATGTAGACTGAATAGACAAACACACACTCTGGATACATGTTAGTGTCACACACACACACACACACACACACAGATCCCAGCAGAGGTCTCGGCTCCTAATGTGCTAACAAGCTCTCCATCTCCTCCTCTCCTCCTCCTCCAGCCGCCCTCCGTCTCAAGTGATCACAGGAGTCGAACTCCGCCACAATGAAGCTCTCCGCGGGGGAGGGGGGGAGAGCTGGGGATGGCATGAACACTTCACTCTCCTCTCTTTTCAGCCCCGCACAAGAAAATGAGTTTCTGACTCGACACAAAAGAGCCTCTTTATCCACCCCCTCTCCTCTACGTCGGCTTTTCTCTGCTCTGCTCTCTTTTTCCTCCCTTTTTCCTGTCTTTCTCCCCTTATAATTTCCCTTTCTCTCTGCTTCTCTCTGAAAGAGATATTTTTCAGCTAATGACTTTATAAGAGGAGCCATCTGAAATTCAATTACAGAAGATTTCATAGTGGCGACTGCCATTTGGATAGAGGGAAGCAGGGATGGATGGAGGCAGGGATGTGTGAACGTCTATTTTCTCTGACCTCTCACTGGTTTTGACTTCTTTTATACAAATAATAACTTAATTTGCGTAGCATGCTTCTCGTGGAGAAACCATCCCAAAATGCTTCACAAAACCCGAGTGAAATTAGAAATGCAAGAAAAAAGTTGGAACAGCTGCCAAATTTCTGCATCTGGTTCCAATTTTAAGAATAAATGTGCGTCCTCAAAAAAGCAAAGATTTACTGTAACGATGAAAATGCAGGAGGAGATTTCACTGATGATAAAAACAGATTTAAAAAAAAACCAGACAATTTCCCTTTCTTTTCTGGAATTATTGTTTTGATTTTTTGTTTATCTTTATTTTCTACATCGGATTGAACACCAAACAGACTCAACCACAAATCTTAAAAAAACATTTTGTTCTGTTTTTTTAGAAAATAAAATACGAATAAACAAAAAAAACCCAGAAAACCTGGAGTTACAACAAACAAATCTGAGACAGATTAGATAGAAATGAAAACTATCATGATCATAAGCATGGATAATACTGTGCAAAAGTCTTGAAACTTCCTTTAATTATATTTTTAGCTATGAACATGAGTTCTCTGGACTTTCTGAAGATTCAAGCAGGTCTGCTTTTCCTTGCAAAGGGCAGACGATAACGTTTTAGCCTTTGGTTGTGCATCTATTAGCAAACATCTCACGAACCACTGAACAGGAGTTATTGAAACTTTATATTGAGCTCTAACGGGATGTTGTAGTAACATATTGAACATATACTCTGATTCCAAGAGATTGGACAAGAATCGACTAAAACAACTATGACTCGTCATAAGATTATCTTTAAAACTCCTTTAAAGAACACCTGGGCTCCCCATGAAGACGCCCTTAACATAAACTGATGCAACGTCAATAAGTTCTTATTTTTTTTATAGAGAACTAGCTATCCAGCTAGCTAAAGCATAAATAATTTATGCTCAAAGGTAGGTGACCCTGGAAAAACTGTCAAATACAAAACTCAAAGGTCCAACCCACTTTATTCAGGCCCCACCCCCAAAGCCACGCCCCCAGAATAAAAGAGAATGCCAGACGCAACGGGTACCGTCAAACAACCATGAGATCATAACGTTCTCTTACCTTTTTGACTTGGTGTTGGCACCTTTTCTGCAATAATTCCTAACATAATGCACCTACGTAACCATAAAACAATTTAGTATGCTAGCTAACATAGCTAGCCCAGCTCTGGCTTCACTTCCTGTTCAGCTGCTCCATTCGTGCACATAGAGGGGTGTGTGCAGAGGGCAGAGTGATGGGTAGATCTGGATCCAGTCATTAAGAACGGGACGTTCTCAGTGATTTGATGAGGTTTTTCCAGCATTGTACTTTGCAAAGGTTGTTGAAATTTTTATTCCTTTTTAGACTAAGCATTTAATTTATTGGTTGCCATCTGTATGTGACAAAAACATGTTCTACCCCACGTTTAATGTAGATTAAATCAATGTTTTTAATATTTCAGAGATTCAACAAGTAATAATAAATCCTTTCAGGAGTGATTTCTCTCAGGTTTTGATACTTTTCTGCCTTTCTCGTGTCGTGATGTCTGTGTGCAGCATGATTTTATCAGTGATAACGTCCGTATCGGTCCTGATGGGGCTTTGTCGCCGTGGGGAGTTTGTGACACGGTGACATGAGTCTGCAGGTAGAAGCCCTCACTGAGAGGAACAAAGAGGGCCGCGCCGTAAAGGAGGCAGGAGGAAAGAAAGTAAAGTGGTGTTCTTGTCGTTTATCTCAGCAGTAGCAGCAGGTTTCTGTATGTTTTCCTCTCCGTTTCCGTCCTGCTCGTCTCCTCCAGCGGGTGTTCTTTAAACCTTTTCACCTTTTTAGAAACTATGAAGCTGCAGCCTTTTCAAAAAGGGTCTTTTTTCACCTCCACACTGCTTCACACATATTATTAAAACCTGATATGAAGAAGATTATGTGTTTTTTACTTTCTCCTAATTGCATTATGTCCACACTTATCCCCCCACCTGTTCAGATAAACACACATCGAGTGTGATGCAGCTGGGAGGCAGGAAAAGGCAAACGGTGAGATCACGTTGAGACGTGGGGTGAGAGACGTGGATTCACGCTCCGTGTTCGCCTGCTGCTCTCCTCCCAGCTCCCTCCGGATCATCCACACTGTTTTCTGATACCTAAATATCCTCCTCACCTCCTCTGTGACTCGCTGCAGGATTCTCACCCCTTTCCTCCTCACTGCTATCGTCCCCCATCGTCTTTTTGCAAGTTCTTCAGTCAACATCTCACTTTCTTTGCACCCCACATTCCTCACTTTGTCGGTACCGAGTGTTTTTGAAACAATCATTTCCTGTGAAGATCACAAAAAGAGCATTTGACAGTCTAAAGTTCAAGTTTCCTCCTTTCTCCAGAATCTGTCCGATGCACTTTGAAGGAGTCACGTTGTTGTTCTAATCATCATCTCTAACCGAATCCGCTACCATTAGACCCGAACGTCTCTCCTTCTGAGGCCCGTGGACTGGCTCGCTAACCCAATAGAAAACCCACGGGTGCTGTTAAAGATGGCCGCCCCCCCTCAGGAGGCACAAACACACAGATTTCATTCTGAAGATTCATTGGTCTAATCCCATCACACACTCGGACATTAACTCTCTCACACACACACACTTAGGCGACTATCAAACAGAAACACTGCTCTCATTGAAAAGCCCTCGTTATTTTGTGTGCGTGTGTGTGTGCGTGTGTGCGTGCATGCGTGTGTGTGTGTGCGTGCATGCGTGTGTGTGTGCGTGCATGCGTGTGTGTGTGTGTGTGTGTGTGTGTGTGTGTGTGCGTGTGTGTGTGTGTGTGCGTGCATGCGTGTGTGTGTGTGTCCTATCCTTGAGTTTATTCCTAAGGGACGTTTCCATTCACTCGGCTCTTCTGCTTAAACAACACAAGTTTGACCTTTTGTAAGGGTTTATGTGCTTTTTTCTATTATTGTTATTATTATTTTGTATTATGTTGAATTATTTATTATAAGGCGTCTACTGGTGGCTCTTTATTGTGTTTGATAACTTTTAAAAAACTGAGGAGACTTTAAAAGTTTTAAATATATTTGTGATTGATTGACTTTCAGTCTGGGGCTTTTTATGTATTTAATTTAACGTAACATATTTATGTATGAAGCTTCTGCCTGGTGCAGCATTTAACATCAGTTTTTAGGTATTTTAAGGACCTTGTTTCATTTCTATGTTTTCAGTTCCTTTTCTGTTTTTGTCGTTTTTTGAAGCACAGAAGAAAATCTGTATAAAATCTCCTTTTTGGGTTAAAATGCTAATAAGTTAGTTCTGAAAAGAGCAAACTAGCTTACATTTTTACCAAAACCTTCCTTTGCAGCCACACGGATAAAAACATTTTCAGTTTACTGATTTCCACAAGGATTCGTTGATTTGGCCTTGACCTTTGAGCTCAGTTATGAGGAGCGAGCCCGATACCTGGAGACGATCGTGCATAACCACCAGGAGCCGACCACCTTTGAGGATTACGCAGCTCGAGTCTACAGTCCTGCTCCCTGCACTCACCTGCCCTCTGACACAGGTAAGACACAAAAGGTCACCTGGTGTTGACAGGTGTTTGTCAGACGCTCACCTTCATGTGGGGGGAATGAGGAAACGGTGAAACGGGTGGATTTTTGGCACCTGAAAAATAACCTCTTAAAGAATTATTGCAGTAAGTCTCGTTGTGTGTTTGGATTATTAGATGAAGTCAGATTAGCTCACATACTTTTTCTGGCAGCTGATTGGGAGCCCGGCAGTAGTCCAAAGCTCGGCTCGGTTTATTCTTCCTCCAGAGCTTCTCTGAGGACTCAGCTGACATCTGATCAGCTGTAGAGCTGCCAGGCGTTCGCATGACCCCTCGTATGCATCCTGCTAAGTTCATTACACTGATAATCATCACTTCTGCCCGAGATGTGTGCGCTGAAGTGGGATTTAAAACGGTTTTCTGTCCTTTGACCCATATTTAATCTCATTATTCACAATAACCCAATCCTGCAGCTTCACCGCTTGTTTAAATCGGTGGGAGGATGAATTCAAAAGGATATTTCATCCCTTCTGAGGTGGTTTTCTGTGTAAAAGTTGTAAATAATTCCTGTAGATGGCTTCCTGAACAGCCTCGGTTCAGAGAAATAGGACTGATAAGCTAATGGCTAGTCTGAACAGTCAAGTCCAAATTGCAAATTTGTAGTTTGTAGATTTCAGCTCTAAACAATCCTAAAAACAGTGCAGTCAATAAAAATATATGTTGTTTAAATGATTTGGTCCCATTCTCACCTTTAATTTGTTATTTACATGAAGAAATATCCAATAACGGTGAAATGAACCACTTCCTGTGCACTTAAAGGCCAGAAAATTCACAATATTTATGTAGAAACAACCTCAAAATGTCAAATGTTCCTCTGTGTAAAGGTTTATAAAATAAAATCTCACGGTATTTGGCTTGGCTATCGGCCATGAAGGGCATCAGCTATTTCTGTGAACGCAGGCCTTTCAGGAAGCTTTCTCAGATATGTATTACTTCAGTGCAGAAACACACTAATAATAATAATAATACCTGAGAGTGGCTTTAATCTGAAGAAGCACAGCTGGTATGATTGTGTTTCTCTTGAGCTTCTGATCTGTTCAGGACATAAATTCGTATAAATAAATAACCCTAATCAACCTGCTTTGAGGCTGACGTAACCTAAACGTGTCCTGGTTTCATCGTCATTGTTATTGTTTATAAATGATTGTTTTGACTCCAAACACGACCTCAGAGCTCAGGATCAAACTGACTCTCTCATGAATCCAGAGCTTCGACAGTTTTGATCCTTGTGCTTTAAAACACATCCTTTAATTTCTTTAACCCCCCCCCCCCCAATAACAACACAATGATGCTTCTTCTCTTTCTGTTTTTTTAGTTTAACTGATTATTTTTATGATTTATGTTTCGACCCCTCCTTGTTTCCTTTTCTTTCTGTTCCCTTCTCATCCTTTAGATCGTTTTGTCTCACTGTATAGCTAAAAGGTAAGCCTGGTCATGTGACTGAAACGCTCCGTTCTGATTGGCTCGTCCCTCTGATATTTCAGCCTAACATGGTGTCTTTTATTCGTTTCTTCTGTGTTTGCTGCGTTTGGGCAGGTCTGCATGTGATTATCGGCCATATTTACTCTGAAAGGAGGAGTCACTTCCAGCTCGTCTCTCTGGGACGTTTGGTCGATTCTGACAGAATGTTTCAGATTTTAATCTGTTTTTTTACGTTTTTCCAAATTTCAGCCAGGTTAGTTTGTTACAGTTGAATTCTACATGAACTCAGTGGTTTTAAGCTCACCTCCACCTGCCTGAAACCAAACTCCTCTCAGCATCGTGATGAAAGTGAGACCTCCTCTCCTATCGACGGGTGTTTCTGCTCTTCTGTCTGTCATGGTGGTTCTGTTAACCTGCAGCTGACCTGGTGACCTCTGACCTCTCCTCTTGGTTTTCGTATCGAGCACACTTCTCACACACACCCTTCACGCAGCTGTTTGAACGAACTAACACCTTTTATTTTAGTGTATTTTATATAACTGCGTGTTTTAAAGTCTTGTTGTGTTTGTTTATTGTTGTTTGTGTTTTTATTTTGTTTGAATGTTTTTCTGTCTGCTACGTTTGTGAGGACGTCGTTTTTTGTCTTTCATTCCTTTTTTAATACATTTTCTTTCTTTTTCACTTTTCTTTTCCTCATCGGTGTTGACCTCTCCTTCCTTCTACTCTCCCTTTTCCTTTTCTCTGGTTTTAATTCCCTCTGCTTTTATTCCAATTTTCTCCTCGATGTATTTTTCCTCCTTGCCGTCACCTATCCTTTTTCTCCCCTGACTTTTCCTGTTATTTTCTTCCCTCTCCTGTCCTGTTGTTTCCCCTTCCCGTCCTCTCCTCCTGTCCTCAGAGGAGCACACTGTTTTGTATCTTATGGTTCCTAAGCCACTGGACAGCTTGAACCAGCTCCGGCTGAAGGGAAAAGGTCTGAAGCAGAAGGTCCTTCATGCCAGCTGTGAATGGTACGACTGGAGTCTGGTTTCACGCTGACCTGCAGCCGTTTGTCTTGGACTGAAACCTAAACAGAGTCAGGGAGGAGCCGTTGCCGTCTGGAGCTTTCTTCTTTACCTGAAACACAGAAATATAACCAGCTGATTCTAACAGAAGCAGCTTTTTAATCAGAAAATCTGATGTTTTAACTTTATTTTTAAGACTTTTGTGTTTGTACAGATAAAAACTAAACATTTTTGAAAAATAAATATAATAGTTTGGTTGATTTTAACTCACTTATTCTAACCTAGTTCAGATTTTAATTTACATTCATTAAGTGACTTTAAAGTTGATTAAATGTGACTATCTGACCCTGTTCTCTGTTATAAAGTAGGTATAGGAGCTCTAGGCGTTCAGATGTATAAATCTCTCCTCTCCTTGTTGGCGTCACGCTGCGTACCCCCGCTTTCAGGGGTTTGTTTTTATTCGAGGTTTAAAGATTTCAGGAACTAAATCGCCTTCCTGTCTGGTGGTTTTAGGAAACTAAGATCTAAACTCAGTGAGTGTGTGTGTGTGCCTCTCTCTCTCCTCAGATCTCTCCCTCTCTCTCTGTTGTGTGCACGTGTCTCTCTTCCTGTGTGTGTGTGTGTGTGTGTGTGTCTTTGTGAGTCCGTCCGTCCCGTATGACTGAGGTCGGCCTTCGTAGACCTTCACAGGATGAGATGTAAATTTCTTGTTCCTTTTTTTCTCCTTATCCATCCTCCCCTCACCTCCTCCATCCTTCACCCATCCTGTCATCACATTTCTCCCCACACACCTCCTCCTCCTCCCCCCTCCTCAGGCTCCTGCCTAGAGAGTCTTCGGGGAGAAAGTCCGGCTCTTGGGGAGGCCGGGAGCGACTCGGCGTCCCCCATGTCTCCTCGGACTAGCAAGACCCGCATGTCCATGAAGCTGCGACGCTCCTCTGGATCCGCCAATAAAACCTGAGCGCCGATGCTTCGAGTCGTCTCAGGAAACAAAAACCAACTCCTAGAATCTGTGGTGTACATAAACGCTTCAACAGAAAACTGAATTTCTCATGACTGAACAGAACCTCTTCAGGTTTCTTTTTTCTGCACAGACTCTCAGATGTTCTGTTACCCTCATATTTAGACGTGGGTTTGTTCCCGTCTGCAGCTTTGCTTCACATTAAAGCTGCAGCAGCAGCAGCAGGCTGTTCAGTATTAGTTCACCTGTCAAAAACACTAATGTACCCAGAAAAACACTAACAGGTGCCACATTAGCCGCAGGTCCAGAGACGTTTAGAGTAAATGTTGAGGAATCTGGACAGGAGCAGGAAGTATTTAACTAAATAAAAGTATTTTTCATTATTCTGCATCAAGCTTTGATGATAAATGAACAAAATGGGGTTTTTGTCAGTCATTCAGTTCAGTCGTGGTCATTTAAATAAAAAAAACCAATTTCAGACGCCCAGAGCTGACCCTCACTACAAGTGTTCACTACACTTATAAAGATGAAAACGTCTTTTACACTCCGAATATTAAAGAGGACAAACTTGTTTCCCTAAGTTGATTTTGTTTGTGGCTCATGTTGTAAACGTGACGTCCCTCGTGTTTCCTCAGCGAGCCGGGTCGTAACACTGATGTTTCTGTTGTGTGTCAGTTATGTTTTCACTCCAACAAAAGTATCATAAGAACCCATAGCTTTTCATTCTGATTCTTTATAAATATGTATTCTGTATATCTCTAAATGTAGGAGTATAAATATATATATTAGATACGTGGGTATCTGTGTACAGAGAGACAGCTCCTTGTGTAAATAAGATTGTGAGAAAAGCTGCCAAACCAAACCAACTCGACTAGATTTAATCCAACCCAGTTCCTCCGTCAGGTCGCTTTGTTCTTCAGATAATCTAATTTAAGTCACCTTCAGACCAGCTGAGAGACACCAGGAGGATTCTGGGAGGCGTGGGGTTAAAGTTTCACTCTCAGACGTTGACTGATGTAACGATTTGTTTGTAGAAGCTGCTGGTTTTACATTTTTAGGTCTGCTTTTCAGTGTTTGGCTCGTTGCTAAATGATTCCCAGATGAAGGAAGTTTTAACGATGGAAAACTGGGATGAAAACTCCAACAAAACACGAGATCCTGCAGATCAACAGCCCAAAAGGAGGAGTCGGTTTTCTCCACTTGGGT
Organism: Aphyosemion australe; assembly: GCA_006937985.1. NCBI lineage: Eukaryota > Metazoa > Chordata > Actinopteri > Cyprinodontiformes > Nothobranchiidae > Aphyosemion > Aphyosemion australe. The sequence continues at coordinate 1,453,204 of SSNS01000081.1, read as the reverse complement.
TTATTTAAACATTTATTCCCATCTTGTGTTCAGAAAGAAACGTATTTTAAAATTCCCTCAGTGGAGTTTTCTCTGTAAAAGTCCAGATTAGGTCTTCTAGTGGGGCAATCTGGATTAAATGTTCTTCCAGAACCTGATCTCTGGATGTTTAGATCAGTTTTTGCTGATTTCACAGCTGTATTTTTAGTTTTTTAAGGTTTGTCACAGAATCGCTGTAGTTTCAAAGGGAAACAACTTTTTATTTCCTTAACGCCCCCCCCACCCCCAACGAATGCCATTCTGCTGTGGATTTACATTATTGCGTCATATCTGAGCTCAGCGGACCTTATTCCTGAGGTTTTGTGTCTCGCTGCGAACCGGGTAAGATCCGTACTGCTGTAAATAAACTCCAGATTATTTCTGTGTATGAAACAACCTTTAAAACGACCGGAGCCGGTCCACTTTACGGCCCAAACTCAGCCCCAGAGCCCAAAACACAAACTCCAGGTTATTGTGATCATTCATGGAAATATAGTTTTATAGATTATAAGTTTGGCATCAACCAAAATCCTGCCTTCCAAAGCTTTCAGTGTTTTATTTTGTTAAATCTGTATCTTTTTGTTGTCCGATAAGCAGAACAGGTGATTTTGTCCAGCTGCTGGTGAATCTCTGCTTCCTGAACAGGTTCAGCTGCTGTCCACGTATTAGCTGATGTCTGCTAACTACTGAGTTACAGCCTGCATGACAACACTTCAGTACTAACTGCATGTATCAGCGCACACACACACTCATACACACACACACGTGTAACATCTGTTTCTGACACACAACATGTCAGCGATGAACTTTGAGAATAAAGGATTCGTACCAAAAGCTGCTGATTTTTTGTACATGTTAAATATTCACAGAACAATGTTCATTAATCAGACATTTATTGGCAATAATTTTGAATAAATTACACATTTAGCTTCAAACATACCAAAATATTACTGTACAGGCTTCTTGAACTACAGATACTTTAGCATCATAAAGTCATTCAGCAAAAATCTTAAAGATGATCAATAAAGACGAGACTTTGAACCAACAGGATCAACATGAAATATTCAGTTTCTGTATGAAAATATGTTGAACAGGAAACAAACATTTAGTATAAAAGTCAAAATCAATGTTTGTTTTTTGTCATATCAGAAAAAAATAATTATAGATTTGATAAAAGGGTCAAATCTGATTAAAGAGACTTTTCATGGTTTATTTTAGTCAAACTTACCAAAACAAATCGGTGTAAATTAACAAATCTAAAGATCAGAGCAGGTCTGGTTTATTCAGGAGAGGTGGTTTCAGGACCAGCGACACCTGCTCATGGATTTAATAAATATTTGTTTTTTATTTTATTTGATGAGATCAAGTTTAAACTAATTAAAGGCACAGAGACGTGAACCAACGCGTCAGCACAGGTTCCGGTTCGGTGTTCTGGACCTGAACCTTCACGGCCGGACCGTCATCTGCAGCAGCATCACCTGCCGGTTCTCGGTGGGATGAGACTTGTTGATGTGTCTCGTGAGCCCAGGTGAGCTGAAGAAGGTGGACGGACAGTACTTGCAGGTGAAGATCTGCTGATGCTGCTCGCCGCCGCCGCCCTCCTCTCTGTGCGCGTGAAACACCTCCGCCCTGCGTCCCCCGCCCAGCGTTTCCGCCAGCAGCTCGTCCCGCATCGCGTGCCACAGGCGGTGTTTGTCTCTGATGTCCACCGACGGGAAGCGCGCGCCGCACAGGTGACACAGGAACACCTGGCTCTGGGGGTAAGGTGAGGAGGGCGGAGAAGCGCGCGCCGTCATCTCGTGCGCGGCCAGGTGTTTCTTCAGGTAAGCCTGTCGGCGGAATTTCTTCCCGCAGTAGCGGCAGTCGTACACCTCCTCCTCCGGTAACGGAGGCTGGAGAAGCGGGAGGTCCGCGCGCTCTTCGGGGTTGAGCAGCAGGAGTCCGGACGGGGGGCTGTCCGCCGCTCTCACGCGCTGCTGCAGGTCCGGGTTCCGGTAACGGGCGGAGGAGTCGGTGCGGAGCAGCAGCACGCGGGAGGAGCTGTCCGGTGCTGCGTGGTGCTGAAGCTCGTTTTCTTTACCGTCCATCTTCACCGGTTGCTTCTCCTGCTGGAGCATCACCCGGGCCTCCTTTAACGGCTGACCCCGGGTCGTGTCCCCGGACTGGTTCACCGGACGCGGTTTGTGCCAGCGCCGGTGGGAGGCCAGGTTTGCGGGACAGCTGAAGACTTTGTCGCACTCGGGGCAGCGGTACTCCACGCGCACGATGCGGGAGCACTTGTGCTGCGCCAGGGAGAACGGGTCCGGGTACTCCTCCTTACAGAGCTGGCAGATGAACTCCCCGAGAGGCTGCGTCCCGGTGGGGGCGGACGGTTTGTCCCGAGACCTCCGCAGGTCCGGACTCTCCTTCTTGATCCTCAGACCCAGAACCGGAGACGTGGTGACCTCATCCTCGAAGTTCATCCTCCGGTTGAGTTTGGGTTTCTTTCCCGCCGCCTGCTTGGTGCTGAGTTTGTTTGGAGGATCCGGATCGAGGAAGGCGCGTTTTCTGTCCGCCTGCTCCCGGTCCATCAGCGTCAGCGACGGGAACAGGTGGGCCAGGTTCGGGTCGAACTTGTGGCCGTATGTCTGCGCGTGCAGGCGGCCGCTGCCGCTGGTGAGGAGCGCCTGGATAGAAGCGGACATGGAGTTCGGTGTGGAGCTCACCAGGAACGGAAGTTCCGGTAACTCCGGCTGCTTCTCTGCGTGCTCCAGCAGCCTCGTGCCCACCGGTTTAACGGGGCTGCAGGACTCGTTTAAAGCCAGGTCGTGTGGAGGAGGAGGCGGGTAGAAGCACGAGAAATCATCATCCACACTCAGAACGTCCACATCGGTGTCCGGTAGCTGCGCGCTCCGGTCAGCCTCCGCCTCCAGCGCGGACTCCACGTGCGGGCTCCACGCCTCCCTCACCGGGTCCTCGCGGGGCTCCGGGAGTTCTCCATCCGGTCGGTGGAACGGGAGGTCCCCCAGCGCGGGGGTCTCCACCTGCGCCTCGTTCAGTTCAGGTTGGATGTCGCTCCGTGGCCGGTATGACGCCGAGCCCCGCCGGTTCCGCTTCACCAAGAATCCTCGAGGCATAGCTGTGGAGGTGGAGGTGTGGAGCGCGTGGCACCAGCAGACAGAAAGATCAGCTCGTGTCTGAAACCGACTTTGAAGTGCAGCTTTGAAGTGGAGGAGAGGGAGGGATGGAGAGGCGCGCGCGCAGGTTGGATGAGAGCGCACGAGACGGTGAGACCATAGAGAGTTTGTTTTTGTTTCTCTGTCAAACTTTATTTTTTTATTCAAAAAAATGAATGATTACATTTGGTTTGGTTTATTTCTGTCTCATTTTTTCATGAATGTTCAGAAAATTATAACCAAAATTCAGTAAACCTCTTTTCTTTCTTTTATCCCATCATCCAAACTTTATTATTATTATTATTGATAATGACCAGCAGATTTGTCTTTCTGAAGCTTTTCTTTGGATTTGGGCTGCTTTCCTGCTCATTTTCAGTCCAGTTCCAGTATCTGAACCATGACGTCAGTGGTGCAGAGAAAAGCTTTGAAAGAAGAACTATTGATCAAGAATAGATTACAAATCAGAGAAATAAGCTCAGCATCTCAAACAAAAGTGCAAATCTGAATTTAATATTTAGTGACAAAACTGGAAAGAATGCATGATTACCACCAGGTCCCTCTGAGATGTGACGTCACCTCCAGGTCAAATTTCATCTCATTTCATTTATTTTTCCAATCTGTGTTTAATTATAAAACATGAAACATTTTCCCTGCAGCAGGTTTATTGGTGAGCTTTGCATTTTCCTGCTGGCTGTTGCTTTTTCAGCCTCATCAGTGATGAACCAGGTCCAGTTTGTTGCTGGTTGGTCCGGATTCGGTTCTGATCTGTTTTAATGCTGCTGATGATCGTTTCTGTTCCGCTGAAGCGTGATCAGAGTTGGTGAGAAGACTGCTTCCCCTGCATGTGGGGCTATCTCCACAGCAGAACAGGAGGTCAGAGAGATGGAGATCTGATGTGGATGTTTCACACACACACACACACACACCCCTCCTCCCAGAGAATCTGCTGCAGCTGATAAGAGATCAGAGGGAGATTCATCCTCCACCCCCTGCTCTCAGGCTGCGAGCGAGGCTCCTCTGTTTGGACCAGAAGCTCTTTAGCTGAAACCAAGGTGAATGGGGGCCGTCTGGGGACAGAGATGGGGTGGGCGGTGCAGTCCCACAATAAAAACTAATGAAGCTCTCAGATTCTGTTAGCTGCTGATATCTTTGTCAGGAAACTTTGACCCGTCAGATTTGTGTTGAACATTAAAAACTCACAAGGTTTTTTGATTACAGGAGGATATCAAATAACAGGAAATTACAGATTAAGTCTTGAAACTCGGATTTTTAAACTAAGATTAAATTTATCTTTGTAAATTATTTAGATCCAGAACTTTTTATCAGATGAAAACAAACATTTTAATAGTATTTGGTTTTGAGGTCTGTGTTGTGCATGCGTGCAGTTTCAATATGAATCGGAGAGTTTAAATTAGAGGTATGAAAAGTGCAGCCCGCGGCCTCGGAATGATTTTGTGTTAATTTAAGAATAGAGAATTCCTTTATTGTTCCTCGGTGGGGAAATTTAGGTGTAACACCAGCATAGGATGCAAAAACTTCACTGTGTTTGTTGGGAGCAGTGGTTTTTTTTTTCTTTATACTTTTTGATCCCCTTGAGGAAAATGTTTCTGCATTTGACCCATCCTTACATCGGTAAGGAGCAGTGGGCTGCAATTTGTATCACGCCTGGGGGGCAACCTGGTCAGCTGCTGGGAGGAAGGACCTGCGACGATGCTCTCGAGTCCTGGTCCTGGAGGTCTGCTATCCAGCATGTTTTAGTTGTTTCTCTGCATCAACACACCTGATTTTAATCTGCAGGAGATTAACAGGCTGAACAGGTGCTTAAACCATTAAATCAGGTGTGTTGGAGCAAAGAAACTAAAACATGCTTGCATGGTGGCCTCTGAGGGTCAGGGAGGGAGATCACTGACTAAATATAACGTTCCTTCGTCCAGCAGGACGCAGCAGTCTGCCACTGAAGGAGCTCTCCAGCTCCACAACAGCGTCATGCAGGGGATGGGAGACATTAGTGATGTTTTTATTTTGCTAGAGTCCTTCTGTCTCCCACCTCCTGCACTTGATCAAGGAGACGTCCTAGGACAGAGCTGGCCTTTTAAAGAAGCTTGTCTAATTTCTTCCTCTCAGCCATAGATACGCTGCTGCCCCAACACACCACCATTAAAGATGGCAGATGCCACCACGGAGTCAGTGAAGGTCCTTAGGAATGCCTCCTGCACTCAAAAGGACACTTGGCTATACCTCTGGTTTAAATTATAATTTTCCCACCAGAATTCCTGCAGCTTCGGGTTTTTACGTCATTCAATGACACGTTCGTTTATTACGGTAATTAGTGCATAACTGATGCACATAAAAAATCAGATGAGTTTGGGCTCAAATAATGTTAAAATAAAAAACAAGGGAGTTCAGGTGGTTTTCAGTCATCTAAATTCTCTCAGTCAGTCTCCTGCGATGGAGTTGATGTGGCGGCTGCTGGCTGGAGGACATAAAGTGTCTTCGGTTTGCATCACGTCAGCAGGCAGTGAGGTGGAAAATCCTCCAGACGGCTGAAAATGACTCTATTGATCTGAGCTCCTCAGTCACAGCTCTTTAGGCATCAGCCTTCATAGATGATGTCGTTCTGGATTTACATGAACTTTACGTCTCAGCTAAGAAACTTTGCATGATTTGTGTCCAAAGATGTATATAATAAAGGGAAATTACCATATTAATGATGATTTAGCAAAAATTTTAAAGATTTCCTGTGAAGCTTAAATGGTAGAATTTATTAGTTTGAATTATCAGGGCTTAGATTTTGGATTCTTTTGTAACTAAAATGTCAATAAAATGCATAAAAATGGGTTTCAATGGTCAGTTTCAGGCACAAGTAACAGAATTTGCGAATCCCAACGTGAAACAATCTTAGTTTGGTTGTTGTGTTCGTTTTAAAATGACCAGAAACACAGATGAAAGATTGAGAGAAGAGACTGAAAGTCAGATCTTTTTAAGTCTTGCAGCTTTTTGTTACAAACCACCAATATTTTAACTGAAAAAATAACTTTTAATTATTTTAATAACAAATCTTAAGAACTTATCCAAACCAAATGAGTGATTTGATCACAAATATATATATTTTTTGTGTTCGGTGAAGTCAGAAAAGTTTTCATTTGTCGCCATCTAGTGGTGACGTTTGATCTTTTTAACATGAATCATGAGCTGTCCTCTTACGCCCCCTGCTGACGGAGTGTTTACCTGCTCTCACGCTCCTACAGGTGACTCATCAGACCAGGTGAGGTCAGATTTGGTTTCTATTTACCTAAAACCAACTCCATGCAGCTGATCAGCAGATTATTTCTTTTTGAACAATCTGTTCAGCAACTTTCCCAACAGTCAGAGAGATGGAATGTAGGATAGTCAGATTCATAATAAGGAAGTTTTTTGTTATTCCTGCTGATTCCAGTGACTCAGCAGGATTTAGTGTATAAATAAAACTACTGATGTTCAGTTTTAGAGTTTTACACAAGTTTGTCAAGAATTCTGAAAAATTTTACACGTATTAGCTGTTTATATTTCTCTAGAGTTTACCTTTCCGAGGCAGGTTGGTGTCATTAACCAACCTTCAGAAGCTCAAATTCCCCTGATTACCGTCTTTGCTCAGGTGCCTTCTTACATAAATCTGCAGGTATTTTTCTCCTCTCTTGTGTTTCCTGGAGAATATTGGTGAGAAAGTCTCTGATTGTGCAAAATATTTGAAATGATGAGCAGGAAATTTACTTATTATTTCCCCTGTCAGATAAAGAGAGAGTCAGAAATATCAAAATTTTAAGTTTTGTTTTTGGAAATAATGACAAAAGTACAGAAGTGACACATTTCCTGCTCAGACCAAGAAATCTAAACGTGACGGGAAGTGGAGAAACTGGGAACAAGTCTAGAAAAATGATCACACTTGGAGCTCTTTTATTTTATTTGTAATATTTTTCTTCTGACAGCGTGATTTGATGACTCACCGCTAACGTTGAGCCTTTATGGTCACGCGTATGTGGCGAGTGATTCATTATGAGTCATTTTGGGTTGTATATGCTCAGTAATGCCCAGAATTCCCAGGGATTCCCACTGACACAGACGGCACTCATTCTGATTGTGAACAATTATCCAGAAATGTATGAAAGAGTATGAAATTAACCCTTCAATGTCCAAAATATTTACAAAGCCCAGGAAAAAAGGATTCATAATAACAATTTTAAAGTAACAATAATGTAAAATAATGATGCTCAACTTTCTAAACTGTGTTAAAAAGCACATCTATATTCTGATTATACACCTGGGAGTAAATATTCACCCTCCTGTCGTACCTGAAACCCTGATTTAGGTTATAAAAGGTGACTTGTTATTTAAATAAATCAGATTTTTTTCTTTTCCATGCTGAAAGAGTCACTAACAAAAGGAGTTTGTAACATGTAATGACACGCTTTGTGTTTGTTTCTCTTCAGGGCACGTGCTGTAGCTGCACAGTAACAAAGCTCAGCAGCTAGTCGGGTTTCATGTAGAAAATCCTGGAAAATCACACCAAGAGAAGTTGGCTGCCCTTGAAAGTTCAGAGGAAATAACTTCTGCATTTGTTCCTGGTTCCTTTGTTATTCTGGCTGCTTCTAAAACTTCCACCCAGCTCCTGATTTCCAGTCCAACTGGTTTCTTGTGACTGGTCTGTGCTCACGCTGGGACTGGCACGTGAAACTGGATTCCAATTCCTTTTTTGTGCATAGTTGGGCAATAAAGTTGATTCTGGCTTTTTAAAGGAATCGGGATTCAAACAGAAAGGACTTGCTGAGACTTTGGGATGCTACTGCATGGAGATTTGTTTTAGATTTGAACTCTCAAATGTTTGGAAATGCTAATAGAAGTAGGTTTGGTTAATGTGCGTTCATCCTGCTGTGTGCATTCCTTTTCTGGGCTGAAGTCGACTGCAGTCAATCACTTTAGACAACGAATTTGCAAAGGATTGTGGGAGTGACCACACTTTAAATGGTTTGTTTTCTTCTGCAAGCTTTGTATTTTTGCTTCAAACACTAAGTGCATGTTAGGCCCGATGCGAGGACTTTAACGTTTCTTAACATGCAGCCAAACAGCTGTTATGTAAAATAAGCCCAAATGTGCTGAGAGACGGCCTTCCTGGTTTAGCTGGTCTCTCAGACGGAACAATAGGAAGTCTGGAGTTTCCCCAGAAGGCCGCTAGGACATCATGTTCAAACTGATATTTGTTTATAAGGAATCAGGCACAACCTCATAAAGCCTCAACCAGGAACTTCAAGCATTTCCTTCCTTTAAAATAAACTGTTTTCTATTAGTTTGTTGTTAGAGCTGAATCTTTATTTATTGAAGATAATCTGCCAAAGTCTTGTTCCCCATGTTCAAAAACAGTGTGTTAACCTCTGACACTGGTGCAAACACATGATATAGTGTTTCAAGCATGAGTGTGTTAACTTTAGCACAACCACACACACTTGACCGAGCCCTCAGGAGGACTGGAGGGTGCTGGGGAAACTCCACGGCATGTCTGCTGCTGCTGCCTTGCTCGTGCCTTTTATCACATTGCATGATAAACAAATGGAAATCACACTTTAACATTTGGAGGAAACTCCTGTGCAGCCCCTGTGGTCCTGCAGGTCTGCCCACCCATTGTGATGCAAAGCTGCAGAACATTTGCTCAGCGATTCAGCAAAAATGTGAATTTTCCAATCATCCTAAACCAACCATTTTGTCTAGCAAGTGTGTTTTTGTGTGAGAATTAAAACCTTTGCATTAAATTATTTGTAAATGTTGGCATACAGGTGCGTGAAAATGCATTTTTCCACATGTTGCATTTATGTAAACGGCTTTAAACTTTATTTTTGTGCATCAGATGAATCCTGCAGACGTGCTTTGACTTAGTTCTGGGTTTTTTAGTGTCTGGACAGAAATCCCCTCTCGGAGCCAGCAATCTGTTTGCTGTGTTATTCTAGGTGACAGTTTTCTGGAAATCCCCCACATAGACATTAGGCCCCGCCCACTGCAGCAGCCACACAGAGGGCATTTACAGACTGCTCCACAACACCACCACAACACAGCCGACGGACACGGACTAGCAGCAGCATGGCGCTCCATCGGATGAGTTTATTAAACCAAATGGACCCGGAGTCTAAGGAAGGGAAGGGGGGCCAGGGAACGGAGGATCGACTCGACAGCGGCCTGGACTCCCTGAAAGAGGAGGAGTACCAGGCGGTGGCGGAGGAGATCCATCGGCTCCAGCTGGAATGCGAGCAGCAGCGAGCTTCAGCCACCAGAGAGCCGCCTCCAGAGTGGCAGACGCAGATCACAGAAGACGGAGACACGTAAGTTTCACCGGGGAAGACGGTTATTTATAAGCGGGAACAGCTCGGTGTCGCCTGAGAACATCGCTTTGGGTCTCGGGGGTAATTTGATGCCTCCCCCTCCCCCCGTTTGGGAATTTCTCTGGTTTAATTACGCAGCGGAGGCCTAACTTATTATTTTGGCCTTATTCTTTTAAACTTTAGAATTTGCTGCAGCTTTTATTAATGCAAAGGCGGTGACGCCCTTTGTTTAAATTCTAAATGGTTTCTTTGCGTTTAGGAACAACGCAAGGAAACAAAAAGTCATTCTTTTCAGCAGGGAAGCTGGTCGGATTGGGAAAGTCCCAGGCGCGCCGCCAAGGAATCCAGCCGATGCGCGTGCCCGTGTAGAGAAATGAAAGGTTCTATAAAAACTGCGACATAAAAGGCGGATAAGTTAATATTATTCTCTAGTTAGTTTCGTATCACGAAATAACTGCGATAATATTTGTTGGGGTGTCTTAAAACAGTGTTTTACTTCTACACGCTATCCCTCCGCCGGAAAATATAGTCCAGAGTCGAAGAACGCACATTAGCTTAAAAATGCGACCCAAAAGTCCGTAAAATCTAATTTAGCGGTGTTGTTGTGTCTTAATTATAATAATAATATGCAATGGAAATGTTTAATGCGAACCAAAGAAGTGTGAAATCAACTTTCAATCACTTATATTAAGTTTACTAGTAAAGCCGAATCACCGCTTGTTTAGCTAATGGGTGTTTTTACTAAAAAAGGCGTCCTCGTTATGGGAGGCGCGTTTAAAGGGTCTAATTTCACTCTTAATTGGGTTATAAGGTGAAAAAATAAATTATTTAAAATTTCAAATATTTTTTACATTTACCTGCTGCGAGCCATCCCATAGATGTAAATGGAGCAACATCTTTTGCTACCACTTTAGTTGGTCTAGAGTTCCTATTTTATCATCTAAAAATGTTTATTCTGACAAAAGCAGAAACTAAAATTCTAATGTTGAAACTCATTCGTATTCCTTTAATAGGTTTATTTGTCATCATCGCTGCTGGATTATTTATGTTAAATGACTACTTACTTTGTTTCCTTTAAGGAGAACAAAAACTTTAGTTTCTCTCTTGGAGAAAAGTGTCAGATTTGCTGATGATGTGTAACAAGTTGGTTCTGTTCCTGCAGGCTGCTCCACCTGGCCATCATCCATGAGGCCAAGGACTACATCAGACAAATGATCGACCTGTCCAAAAACACAAACTTCCTTAACAGACAGAATGACCTGAGACAGGTAGATCATCTTCCCTCTCCTCCATCCGTATTTACTCCCACCACCTCCATGTTTACATGAAGATAAATAAAAATGTATTTTCCTTCTCCCTCCAGACTCCTCTCCACTTAGCGGTAATAACAAACCAGCCAGATGTGTGTCACAGTCTCCTGGTGTCTGGCTGTGACCCCACACTGGTGGACAACAGCGGTGACACAGCTCTTCACATCTCCTGTCGCCACGGTAACCTGCATTGCTTCAGTGTGATCACACAGAACTGCCGACCGGAGCATCTTCACACAGCGATGGCCACCTGCAACTATAACGGTGAGTTTAGTGGAATGAAAGACTTTATTCAGCTCCTGCTCTAAAGGAGGAATCAAGAATAAATTCTGTAGTTTCTCCTTCCCATTACTGCAGAATATTGAAGTTATGAGGAAGGAACCCTTTTGATAATTCAGGGGATTACCATATTGTCATTCTGAGTAAAAATCCATCTTTTAAATAAAAAAAATTCTGAGGCTTTGAATAAAAAAGTGTAAAACAGACACAAACTCAGAATAATCCTTTAAATGACGTATTAGTGTTATTTAATCTGTAGATGTTGGTTTCTAATCTGATACCGCTGTTGGTCTGGAGTCAGATGTTAGACGCCTTCTCTTGTGTTCTGCAGGTCAGAACTGTCTCCACCTGGCTTCAGTTCACAGTTTCCTCTCACTGGTGGAGAAAATGGTGGATCTCGGAGCTGATATCAATGCAAAAGTGAGTAAAGTTCAGGTTATTTGTGTTTTCTGGTGGATTAAAATGGGATTATTCTGATATCTGGTGAGTTTCTGTTCTGATGGAGCGTCTGTCTTGTGCAGGAGCAGCACAATGGTCGCAGTGCGCTGCATCTGGCCGTGGACCAACAGAACCACTCCCTGGTCAAACTCCTGCTGACGAAAGGTGCAGACCCCAACCTCCTGACCTCTGGAGGCCACACCCCCTTCCACCTCACCTACGGTCTGGAAAACTGCGACATCAGGAAAGAACTGTACCCAGTGACCCACCCAGACCTGAGGGAGCTTCCCGACAGCGAATCGGACCTCAGTGAGGAAGAGGATGATGAGGAGTCCGATATGGTAGGATGAAATTACATTTGAAACGAATGAAACCGTAAACATTCAGATTCAGGTGTGTAATTGCTCACCTTTATTTGCAGGCACCTTACGATGATATTCAGTGGAACGGACATTAGTGGATGAGGAGGATGAGGAGGTTGCAGAGGAAGAAGCCAAGATGATGATGGACACGTTGCTCGGCCCGTGTATGATTTCTGCACCGTCACGTCGGGGGAATGACACGGCAGCTCGAGTGTTACCGAAACAGAGCGAGCAGGCAGCTCAGAGACAAACGGAAGAGCGCAGCAGAGCAACGGCGCTCATCCTAACGGGATTTCTGCATAAACAGATCGCTTTTATCCCGTGGACACTGAAAGTCATCGTACAGAAGGACGACCGCCATCCGGACGGACGAACCTGTCCCGGCTCTGTATGATGCTGTAAATGCTGTGTATACAAAGATGTATTTTTTAATGGATGCTGTGAATGTGTACAGTTTAGTGGGTTGTATATGTCAGACAGCAAACAGTTCCAGTTCACTTCAGATAAATTAAAACACTCATATTTAACAGTTAAACCTGCGTTTGTTTGTGTGTCGCACTGGAAGTAAATACTCATCTAAATGGATGCAAAAGGAAATTTATATCTATTTTTGGACATTTTCTGCTTTTTCACTGGTTTTCAGGCTGATTAGGTTAAAGTATGAAGAGAGATGGATCATGAAGACTCCATTATGCTAATATATCAGAAGCAGCTGTGACTATGCAGGAAAGCACCCGTGTTCCTATAACTGCCTCTAGTTGCATCTCAGACCAGTTTATTTTCATATAAACAGGAAGACGCTGATTACTCGACAGCTCACATCAGATGAATGAGGAACCTGCGGTCGATTGACCGGTTCTTCTGTGAGATCCGAGTGTGGAACAGAGATAAGAGCTTTTGGGAAATTTGTTCGCGTGTCATCTAAATTGGGACGTTTTGTTTCTGCGGGAAGGTGTGGCTTAACTAGAGGACAGGAAATTCCCAGGAACAGAACACTGGCTGTTTGTGACATTCCTGTTTGTCACTCCCACCCAAAGGACGGGAACGTCAGCTCAACAGGAAACTGGAGTCAAGCCGGGAAAGAGGAATTCTGCTTAACATCCAGTTCTAAAACGAAATCTAATAACTCAGTAAGTCGTGTCAGTTACATCAGGGATAATCTAGCCGAGTTACTGTTTACACAAACCTAACTGCATCCTCCCCAGGAGGAATCGTTCATCCCATTATTTTGACTTCATTTAAAAAAAGAATCCCAGATTTTAAGGTCAAATCAACTGGCTGTGCAAATGAGGGCAGAATGGATTAGCGCCATTTGGCTCTCAGCACAAAATGAGACGCAGCCGTTCTTCTCAGGGTCTAAAATAAACGATAGTTTGCGTTTGCATAAACAGGCTGTTGATGGACTTCTTGGTTAATTTAATCCCACATAAGAAAAATTCCACCTTTAGCATGGACCTCAGTAACAAACATGTTGGTCCTGTATTTGGCGGCCATGTTGCAGATGTTAAACCGCTGCGACCGAGCGTAAAGCCCCTCGAAGACACGCGTACGGTCTTGTAAATGTGACAAAAGTTCAAGTGAAGATGAGTCACAGCGACGAACCCTCAGCCAGACCAAACAACCTCAGGGTAAGTTTAAACAATCACTGAGACTTTAGAGGTAAATAAAAACGTTTAATTGAGATGCAGCGAACACAACGCTACGACTGCAGCACAGCAGAGGATGAATGGGTGACATCGTCCTGTTGACCTGAGCAGATTTGGACAGAGTGGAAAGAAAACTCCCACAGCTGCTCCCTGGGCTGTTTTGTTTTTTTACATAATACAGAACAAAAATGAGATTTACTTCAGACGGCAGGTAAAGAAGACCTGAGTAAAGTTGTACTTGGAGGACTACTGAGTCCAAATCTAAGAGGTATTGTGATGCAGATGCAGAGTTTTCCTCCAACCTAAAATCTGTCTAGCATCTTTTCAGGGTCTGGCTGCAGTCGGGACGCGTTAGTGTGAAAAGTCCGGTTCAGGATTCATGGGAGTGGCAGTGCAGATGGTCGACGAACTTCATGTTGTTTGAACTCTCCTCTGAGCGAAAAGGAGGTCCGCTCCTCCGCTATCTTCCTTCTGGTGTGAGTTTTGTGTGACGGATGTTTTTACCGTTCGTCTGTCACTCTCTCTCAGACAAAGCCAGCAGGTGAGCGTCGATCTCCGACTCCGACAGGATCCTGAAACACAAACGCACACTTTCACAACCGCCTCATTCCTGGTGGGACTTCCCTCCACTCCCGCCTGGTTTTATTTTCTAAATGACTGTAGAACATTAACATCATTACGTTACTTTATCATGACTTTATTTTGCTTTCCCAAGAAACAGTAAAGAAAATGTTGTTTTTTTTCTTGCTTTAATCTGCAAATAACTAATTCCCACTAGCTACTTCCATCTGGACGTTTTCACCCCCAGAACCAAAAAAATCAAGTCAACCAGAACTACACATAGGAGTTTTCTGTCACTAAACAGAATCTCTACTAATACGTTTGATAAATACTCACTTAAACTTAGGTTCCTGTGTAGAAATAAACCCCACCTCCAGCTCTGAGGGTTTGAAGTCGATGGACAGGACAGTGGACAGACATGAAATCGCCATCTGATTTGGGACCAAAAAAAGGAGTCAAAAATATCGTTTCATCTTTTGAGGAGATGGGTTTTAGGTGTTTTCTTCTCATGGATCCAGTTTCTGTAATCTGTGGGTCCTACCTCTACTGCCTGCTCATAAGTCCAGTCTAATTTCTTCTTAAATTTCTTCTCGAGGAAGCTGGTGGCCTCGGTCTGTTTGACTCCAGCTGCTGTGGCCTTGAAGCCACAGTAGTAACCAGCCGGATCACACTTGTACAGCTGTGGGCCCAGCTCCTCGTCCACACCGACCACAATCATACCTGCACAAAACATTTCATATTAAAACACCTGCTTCTAGATCAGAGGTGTCTGATTCTGGTCCAAAAGGGTTCCTATCCAGCATGTTTCAGTTGTTTCTCTGCTCCAAAACAACAGATTCAGGAGTTAAATCACCCATCCAGCAGCTCATCAAACTCTGCAGGAGCCTGTTAATCACCTGCTGATTAAAATCAGGCATGTTGAAGCAGAGAAATCTCTAAACCATGCAGGATGATGCCCCTGGAGGACCACCGTTTTAGAAATTGATCCATTTTAGTTTTTTGCAACTCAGAGCAAAACCAAAAGCCAGTGTGAGTTTAACAGATAAAATCTCATCACATTTCTGGGTATTACTCACAGCAGCCCAGCGGCCTCATCTCGGCGTTCTGCGTGTAGACCTGGGAGATGTCAGCTATGCGTTTGCACAACATGTCCACAGGGATCTCGTAGCCATATTTGTACATCCAGTTAGCGGCTTCGTAGCGCGCTCGCTGCACCTGAGACCTGCTGTCAGCTGGAAAATCACAGAAAAGGCGTGATCCAAACACTAAAATGGAACAAACCTACAAAACAGATGCTTTATTCTGAAAATATCACAGGTTCACGTCACAAATCAGCCCTTGAGTGAGACGTTGCTCACCAGTCATGCCGGTCATTACGCAGCCGATGTTCTCTGTGATTTTGAACACATGTGTTACTGTTGCAGAGTCCAGCAGCTTGTCCTGACAAACACAAACAGACAGTAAGAGAAACAAATGATGTAAACATTGGCAGAGGAAACAGAAACGTCTTCATGTTTTTACTGACAGGGACTTTCTTCTGGGTGACGACCACAGCGCAGTCCTTCCCTCTGATCGCCACAGAGGTCAGTCCTCCCTGGTTGATGGCTTTGAAAGCGTATTCTGAGGGTGAACAGAAGGTGTTTTTTATAAAATGCAATTTAAATAGGAAGAGCTCTATGAAATTCTTAAAACAATATTTTCTGCTCATCGCTTGTATTTTTACACAGTTGAACTTTTGTCTTTAGAGTTTTTGTAGCTCATCTAAATATTTGCAAGTAACAAAATATCTATAGATGCTGTTTAAGGTGAGACGTCCTCTACTGTTTTGTGGTGGAGGGATTAAATCAGGGGCGTTCGGCCTGTTTTAGGTGTTTCCCTGCTCCAGCACACCTGATTTAATAGTTGAATCACCTGCTGATTAAAAGCAGGTGTGTTGAAGCAGAGAAACAACTAAAACATGCTGGATAAGAGCCCTGGGGGACAAAGTTAAGATTTGACTCAGGATTCAGAAAGACAACTTTTTACCCACGCTGCATTTTATCATTTACATGCCCTGGCTGTATTTAATTGGATTACCAGTAATCTGATTAATTCAAACAGTTTTAGTGGGAAAAGCAGCAAAAGTACGAAGAAAAAACCTGGAAAATTTGTGATCAAAAACATTTTAAAAGCTCACAAAAATTCCTCTCAACGGGAGGGAAATGTAAATAAAAGATGGCTCAGAAAGTGATTTACATCATTTAACGACTTCACTCTGTTTAAAATTTAAAAATAATTTTGTGCAGCACACAACCAATAAACTAGCTTTGGGAACAAGCAACACGCGCTAAAATAACCCGCTTTAATGTGATATAAGTATATTATCGTGGTGATGGAACATCTATAGTTAGCTTCTGTTAGCCTGCTAGCAGTGATGACAGAGCAGGTTTCCTTCTCTTCTTCCTCACCGACTTGGTAAAGCCTTCCCTCCGGGGAGAAGATGGTGATGTGCCGGTCGAACCCCGCACTGGACCCCCGAGACATGACGGCAACAAATAAACCAGGACAAACGCGTAAAATAAACTGAAACTAAACTGAAGAGCAGATTAAACAAAACATGAAAAATATTTGCACCGGAAGTAACGCGCCTAACTTCCGCTTCCAGGTCAGCTTTCACGAGTTGTAGTTTTTTTCCGCCTGGAGAACTACAAATGCAGAAACTGAACACCACATGAGTTTTAAACAGTTTTATTTACAGTGTTACGTATTTTATTTACATTTTAGTCATGATGACTTTAATCATCGTTTTTTTGTGAGACACAACCATCGCTGTGGCACTTCATACGCGCTCCTGTCCTCCACATCATCATAGGGAATGTGCCACGAATCCCCTGTAGTTTGGACAATGGTGTCGTAGTTGGGAATACTCTGTTAAAACACATTTGTTGGTGTTTAGTTTTTTTTATTTTCAATATTATTAGAAATTATAATCATGTAAGTCCTTACCTGAAAGCGGACTCTTCTGCCAGGTGCGACATACCCATGGATGACCAACTGATGGCCCCTCTGCCACTTGAAAAAGAGCCGCCTTGAGGCCCCATCCGGCAGGCAGGCCTTGTGGTCCCTCATCAGGTCCCTGCTCACAAATCGACAGTGGTTCCCAGAATGCAACGTGGCATAAAGCAGGAACGGGTCGTCCTCGGAGCTGGTATTAGGACAGTAGAACATGTTTAAGCTCCACATCTTTATTAGTCCTGTTCTGGTTTATTTTATTAGCAAACTGACATTTTATGATGAAATTTAAAAAAATGTCTTGTCCAATCTCTTGGTCTTTTTATAAATGTATCTGAATGAAGACACAAGGAATAATAACACACAGCTATCTGAATATTTAGTAGCTAAAAATGGATTTCCCACATCTTTCATGATGCTAAGATGCTCACATGTCATCAGTGAAGAAGCAGTGTGCTTTCTGCTGGATG
This sequence comes from Aphyosemion australe, assembly GCA_006937985.1. Taxonomy (NCBI): domain Eukaryota; kingdom Metazoa; phylum Chordata; class Actinopteri; order Cyprinodontiformes; family Nothobranchiidae; genus Aphyosemion; species Aphyosemion australe. The sequence goes on along the minus strand of SSNS01000081.1, from coordinate 1,435,630 downwards.
AGGCTCATGTTGTGTTTGGTCCAGGATCTGGAGGGCCTCAGCATGTGTTTCCTCCCCAGCACCAGAACATTCAGACCCTGATGCCCGAGCTCTGACACCACCGCCAACAGCTGGAAGACACAATCACACAGCAGTATTTTAACTTTTTTTACTTAATCAGGTCAAAACCTGGTTTCAAAACACAAAAAACCTGAGAAAAGAGTTTTAACGCTTTAAAAAAGACATTTGGCACCCTGCGTGGTCAGTGTTTCGTAACTCCCTTTAGGCCAGTTTCACAACTTGTAAAAGTTTGTCTTGCTTGTTAAAAGTCTTTCTGTTGTCGTTTGGGGGATTTTTTTCTCGATCTTCGTGTGAAAGGCTTCTGAGAGATTCTTAGTGCTGCTTTGCATGAGCTTCTCTCTGTGAGGGTCACAACCTTCAGTTACCGCCTCCTTGAGCCATCCATTCTGGACTTTCCAGGCATCGTTACCTTAAAAGCCACCTGTTAGTATTAGTAATGACATTCCGACTCTCGGCTGACATTTAAAATATACTTTTTCCTTCATCCAGTGAAACATTGCCCACGTGGCTGGTTACAAGAGCGGCTGAAAGCAAGATCGACCCTCTTCTACCTTTAAAAGAGACTCTACTCTAAAATAAAACTAGTATAGAAATAAAAATCACAGCAATAATCAATTTTCATGTTTGCAGAAAATGAGTCAAACAACTAACAGAGATAAACATCAAAAACTACATCAGGTTGTTCTGCAGAATCCAGCAGCTATTCATGTTTTAGCTCGTCTGTGATTTCATTCATGCAGGTATTTGAATAAAAAGTCCTGGATGTAAATTTCTGTGCCTTAAAAGTTATTTAGCTTTCCCACCAACTACTGCAGATGACGAGATGATCGCTATCTGCTGTACTTTCCTGACTTGCAGCTAATTAATGTGTGAGAAAGAGGTGCAGACAGCTAGATGTGGGCAGGCAGACAAGTAGGTTAGGTGATGTTAAAACCAGGTGCTGGCCAAATTTAAAAGCACCGCTCACACACATCAGACAGATGCACGGGCTGCAGGGTTGCTCAGAGTGAAACTGGCAGAAAACCCCTTGCGTTGGTCTAAAGAAACCACTAAAATCTATTAAACTGCACGCATGCATGTAGAATATTCACATAAAAACCAGAATCTGTGAATTATTGAATCACCGGCGTGTGCTCTCACCGTGTCTGACTGCTTGCTCCTGTCCTTGTTGATGTTTGCAACGTTCAGCCCATCAACGACCACATCAAAAGCTGGCTTCCTCTTCACAAACACCTTAAACCGCTCCAGCTCCTGAGCACGAGCACAGAGAAGGTCACCGATGAGAAAACGTGGTTAAAATAGGTTTGTTGTTGCAGGAAACTGTTTCTAAATGCGTTAAAAATGTTTCTGCTTGCTGCATCACTGCATGGGGACGTAAATACAGAGCTGCACCAATTCTGCTTTTGAGGGCCGATACCAATTTATATCAAATAACTATATCTTTACTGCTACTTGTGCATCTGCAAACTGAATTCATGTGTCAGATTAAACCGATCATCCCGGATTTTTGGTCGATTCCGATCACCAGCTGATTTTTAGCTACATCTTCAAAGAAACACAGCAAAGAATCCTTCCACTTTAATATTTTACAGTTGGATTTTCTGCAAAACATAACAAGCTAAAAGTCTATATGTCTGAGCTAACATGCTAACAGCTAAATCTAAAGCTTTGCGCCGCAGACTGGACAGTTTTGTTCTTCAGGATTAAATAAGAAGCTAAAATAACACTTTTGCTGCATTTAGCGTCATGACGTCAGAAGTAAAACCCTCTATGGACGAGGAGTTTCATGCTAATCTGATGTCAATAAATCTTTGAACTGACTTCTGATGAAACATGTTTTTTATATTTTCCTTACAGAATAACAGAAAGACTTTGTTCCAGTTAATTCAGAGAGCAGCAGAGTGTTTCCTCGCCCTGATCACATCAAGCCGTTATCAGGTCTCACACTGGTTTCCTTTGTGTCAAAAACACATTTAGGAATATTGAAAATTAGTTTAGGAAGAACTAAAAGTTCTCTGTGTTCTCAGAATCAGGAGACAACACGAACCAGACGTGTTTAACGTCATCCTGCAGACCAGAACAAACTAGAAAAGCTTTCAACTTTTTTCTTATGAATCCACTTTAAAGTTATTTTAAATTTTTTTCTATAAATAGATTTTTGTAAATTCCCTGAATGCTGTGAAAAGGAAACGGCTTTTGCTGGGATATTTTTAACCAGAAGTGTTAAAACGCCCAACAGACGAGTGTTTTTGTGCTCCGAGCTAAAAAAATCACTACAGAGGGCGACTCATCTGTTCTCTAAGGGAAAAGGCAGGTTCTAATGTTTTTGCCCATTGGACTTTCATCTAAAATTGATTGCCTTTTGGCATGAACCCAAACAAAGATGGCTGCCACACCCAACTGATCTCAATAAACACAAAAAATGTGTTTAAACAGAGAAAGAAATCTAGATTTTTGCAGCTGTTTGTTGCACAGCAGGGAATAAAGCAAAGTTTCATCTTTGGGAGGGGGAAGTACTTCTAGCCCACTTGGGAGTGAAGTTCTGGTCTGTCTTCACTGCTGCAGCTTTGAACCATAACAGGAGTTACGCTGCAGCTCAGAATAGGCCTCCAGCCAGGGAACTTTGTTGCTGCTTTTGCTTTTAGAGAGTAGCAATATGGAAATAGGCTGCTGTGAATTCCCCTGGACTTGAAACTTGAAGCTGTTTGCATGCTATCATTAACATTTGATAGAAATGTAAACCCAACAATGTAAAAATGCAGAAATACTCCTCCTCTGATGGGTAAAAAAAAGGTAAGTGGAGCTGCTTAAACATACAGAAAAACCTAATAATGATCAGTTCTGCAGCAGTGAGCAAAAGAAGAAGAATAAACAAATGTATAAAGAAATAAAAGCAAACAAAGAAGGAAGACGGCGCGGGAGACAAAGTCCAGCGTGATTATCCCGGGACTTTCCAGAGCTGATATCTGAAACCAGCTCATTGTGCTGCTGTGGATAAAATAACCTGTTTACCCACAGCTTTACGTGCACGCATGAGCTTACATTACACTGTTTAAGTGCATCTTTGTCACACACTGTAAACATATAGGTGACCTACAAAACCAGGAAACTCAGGCTGCAAAAGTAAACAAATGAAGCTTTAATTTAAACCCACTTTTAAATGTTTTCAGTCTTTATTTTGCATCTGCTGCAAAAATAATGACTTTATTTATATGACCCTTTGCAAAGATCTTCAAAATACAAAGACAATAAATAAAAGGTAAATATCTGGAATAAACGGTCACAGCACTACTGATAAAAATGTCTTAAGCTTGGGTTTAAAAAAGCCCAGGTCAGTGATTAAGCGTATATCCAACGGAAGCTGGTTGTAGTCTGGGTGCTGCGTCTGAGAAATCCCATGAACAGAACGATGACCTACCTTAAAAGTCAATAAATCAGAGATAGTTGGGATGGGAAAGCCATTAAGAGCTTTAAAAACAAACAAATCCACTGATCCTCCACCTAAGGGGTCCCACAGGGCTGTGTCCTGAGCCCCTTCTGCTCCTACACAATAGCAATGTCATCATTCAGTTTGCTGAATTCTCACCAAGGTGTCTAAGTAAATGTAATATCCTGTAACTGTAAATGGCCTGTGTATGATGATGAGATACATCGTAGCCACAGCAGCCCTGGGGAACACTGACTGTTCAAATAAGGAAAAGACTCTGGTTCAAACTGCTTAAATACAACAGGAATACAGCAAAAAGAGAACTGTTTCAGTTTATTTGAACCTGTTAGATGGTTTTTAAACCAGATTTTTCTTTTTACACCAACATGCAGCGTTTAGACTAAAGCTAAATTTGAATCTTTTTAGTTCATGGAAACAAACATCATGCTGGAAGTTTGTTAATCCCCAACAGGAACTTCAGGTGTGCAGAAAAATTAGAAATGACAGTAAATTCAAATCAAGGATTTACATAAATTCAGATTCTAAAAATTCCATTTAATCACATGTTTGAGCACTCAGAGTTTTTGTGGTTTTTTTTTTAAAAATGACCTGGCTTCCAAAAGTTTGCAAATAAAAAAAAAAGAAAAAGGCCTGAAGCAGAAAGTTTACCGCCCTTTCAGCGTCCCTCCCTTCGGCGAGTTTCAGCTTGTGAACACTTTTGCAGCCCATTAGGAGGATTTGTGATCTCATTAGGGGATGTTCTGTTCTTTGTTCTTAGTCCTGTGAGAATCTCACATGCATCCAGTAGAAGTTTAGATGTTTTAGGTGCATTTTGTAGCAGCGAGACGTTGCAGAAGCCATCCTGTATCCCTCCTCGACTGAAGAAATTCTTACTAAATAACAAATCCTGAGCCATCCAGCCTTCACAGCAGGAAGGATGTTTGCTTTCCTCCTTTATGCAAAAATAAAATCGATTTCATCTTCCACAGAACTGGCACGTGCTGCTTGTTTAGATCTTTATTTGCAAACTACAGACTTATGATTCTTCAGTGACCGCCTGTTTCATGCAGGTAAAAGTCTGCAAAAATGTTTTTAAGTAAATTCTGAGTTTCATATTTTATTCCTTTATATTTCTCTGAACTCTTTGCCTCATTAGGCTTGTATGAAGCAAAAACATCCCATTTAAATGCTTTTTTGAACGTGATTAAACTGCGACTATCTTCATGCATCTGTGGTCTGAAGCTGTTTGCACTTAAATCAGAACTCAGTAATCTGTTCTTCTGTCAGTGAGCTGGTCTAGATTCACGCTGCGCTCCACATGCTGGAAACCCCCTCCATTTAACTAAATTATCGTCCCACAATTGAAAGCTCGAAGGAGGCAACGTGCTCTCAAGTCACCAATTAAACACGGGTTATCATTAAACATATGTTGCCGATTATATTTTTAAGCTATTTCCAGATATTAGAAATCTTTTTTTTAATGAATATAAACGGAACAGCAGATATGGAGCAGATCATTTCTGATTTGATGGAACTTTTGGTTCCCTAGACACAAAATGTAAACTAAAGTGATTTTAAAAGCTAAGCTCACACACACACACACACACACACACACACACACACACACTCATTTGAGTACCACATCTGAAGGTTTATGCATCACGTTCACAAAAAACATGCAAATTATGTCATTTTCATATTTTGAGACTTTCTGAGAACTCGTTATGTTTTTCCAATCAAACGAGGACATAAAACAAATGTATTTATTTTTACTGCAGGAGTTTAGATCAGAAATTTCCATTTTTCTTATTTATATAAAATCACCATCACAGTATCCTGAAGCTGAAACCACCAATCAGCAAATCTGAAGTTAAAAAAACAAACAAGTAGATCTTATCAGGTCGTTTGTAGCTGATACGGTGACTTTGGTTTGTCTCTTTTATACAAATAAAGCCAAATAAAAGGCTCTGGCTTCATGCTAAGCTACATGTTTACTGCAAATCTACTCATAAGGAAAAAAACATATTTGACAGAATCAAACTCAAAACTTTACGGTGGATTTGTAAGGTCTTTCCAGCTCCTCATTAGAGGCGATGACCTCTACCTACATGGTGTTCAAAATGATTGTTTTACTTCTTTGTCTAATGAAAACAAATAAAAAGTGATTTCAAGAACTTTTCTATAAATTTAAGCACTTTAAAAACCTTTAAAATGTGACATTTTAAAGGATTTCAAATATCTGCTTTTATATTTCTGCTGTTTTATTTTAGATGATTTAATAAATAAACTACATCTGCTTGAGCAGGTTTCTGGTCTTATTCCATAAAACAGACAAAAAATAAAACAGAATATTAAGGCTAGACAGCGTAAATGCTTAAAAAATGAATAAAAATAAAGAACTTTCATTTTAAAATATCAAATAATCCCTAAAAATAATTAAACCAGATCAAAAAGTAACTCTGAGATGAGTTAATCACCCTCAGATTAGACACGGTCCTTTAATTTCTAAGTGGGAAAAGCAGGTTAATGACCTCATAGAGTGATTTTAACATGTGACAATGATGCCACCTAGCAGAGGCTTCAAAATGAAGCTGCTTCCACATTCGACCTGATGATGATCTGGATCAGTAGAAACCATTTTATGGTCACCCTTGTGTGTGTGTGCGTGCGTGTGTGTGTGCATACCTCTGGAGTGGTCTTATTGAACACATCTTGACCCTGAATGACATCAGTCATCACTCTGTCTTTCAGTTCCTGATACTCCTCAGCACTCAGCTGGATGGACTCCAGTTCTGACCCACAACACCTACACACACCCCTAAACACACACACACACACACGTGTAAATAACACGACTTACTTTTAAACTATTTAAAAACTAATAAAAAAGTATCTTTACTTTGGGGTGATGCTGCTCCAGCCTCCCGTCCATCTCTGTCCTTTGAGGCTGAAGTTGGAAGAAATGAGCAGCAGAGTGTTTTAATGATCCAGGTTGTGTGTTAAACGTGTGATTATAAACTTGAAAAGATGTTTTCAGCTTTAAATCTCCTAACCTCTCAAACCAGGTCTGGATCTTGATGGCGACGCTTTCCTGAGGGTAGATCTGGTTGTTTCTCATGTATAGCAGAATTCTCAGCAGATTCTCCTGATGTTCGGGCTCCTCCTCTTCCTCTTTACTCTTCTTCACACAAGTAAACAGAACATCCCAGGTTTCCTGATGTGGAATCTGTCCATTTGTGATTAGCTCATCATACAGAGACCAGGCAGTGGCCGTGTCTCCATATTGAAATGCTGCTGCGATGATATCATGGTAGTTTCGCGGTGATGGAGTAAAAACCTTTTGAGAGTAATGAAAAAATTGAGGAGATTAAACATGAACTTTGCCTCTACATGATGAGATTTTGTTTAATTTGGAAGTCATTTTACCTTCTTGACCTCCTGCAGGATTCCGACTGCTTCCTTCCAGCGCGCCGTACGGCTGAACGACTTAATGAAAAGGCTGGAAGCGCCTGTGTCCAGGGAGGGGAAACTTCCACGCATGATTTTGTAGACATCAAACACCTCATCATGGTGGCCTCCGATCACACACAGCGTCAGGTAGCGTAGCAGCAGCTCGTAGGACAACGTACCGGTTTCCACGGCAACAAAAGTCAACAGGGACCTGAGACAAAAAGGCATGTGCTTAAACCATGGACATTCTTTATCTAGACTCATCTATTTAGATGTATGTTTCTATTTTGAACTGTCATCCTTTTATCATATCACTGAATGGTCAGACACGTTTGTGTTTGTCTTACTTTGCGATGTCTAGATCTGACCCAGAGGTGAATAAAGAATTCATCATCCGGAAGTCAAAGCGATCCGGATTCCCGAGAGACTCCTTCAGCTTCCTCCACCCATCAGGAGGAAGCGGCTGTTCGGGAGGCTGCAGCTTTCCTGTCAAACACGTCAATTTCAGAGCAGGAAATTCAAACTATAAAGCACCTCCGAGTTTAATAAACTATGCTGTTGCTTTTTTTTATTATCTGTAAACAGGGATTCAAATCCCAGTTACTGTTGCAGGTAGAAGACTGTCAGTAGTGCAGCAATACAAATATCTGGGTATAAGAGATTCACAAGTTCCTCATATTAAGTATATAGTAAATATTACCTGCTCCTCCTTTTGTCCTACGTTCAGGCTCCTCTTCATCTTCAGACACTAGTGATGCTTTCTTCCGCTGAATCTCTGCTGTCCTCTTTGCAGTCCCAGCAGCAAACACAGATTTAGGAAAGGAAGGCAGCTGCCTCAAGGTAGATTTCTTACTTCTTCCATCCTCTGAGTCCTGTTTAAAGGTTCTGGTTTTTATCCCAGATTGTCCATAAGCCTGTCCAGTGTTCCTTCTGTCTGTCTGTCTGCCGCCCAGGTTTGATTTAAAGTCTTTTGTGCAAAGAAAGCGTGCGGAGAAAGGCAGCAGGGGCGAGTTTAAACATAACCTGGCTTTTAATATTAAAGTAGAGCCCATATTATGGTGTTTAACCTCTACTCGGCAGAATGTATTCAGGTGAAATATTTTGGTTTTACTTCAACCCGATATATAAAAGCATAAACTAATTTTACAAATTACTCATAAAAATTGTACATTTAGTTTGAAATGTAACTTGAAAAACACTTAGAAACTGAGTTTTATGCGTAGAAATATCAAGTTACTTAAAACTGAAATATCTCTCTTTATGATTCTGTTGGATTTATAATTATATGGACATAAATATAACTTACGATCATTTAAATATGTAAAAAGAACCATTAAATCAGCTCAATTTACAGTTTTTGCGGTTTGAGAAGGCATGACTCCCAGGACGCACATCACTGTCGTCATCAACGTGAGACTATTTCTGATGCTGCGTTTTAGGTACCTCGGATTTATGAATTAGCCGCAAAAAAATGACATTCTTTAGAATTTGTTAGCGTGTAAATCACGAAATGTGAAAAATTTGTGATTCTTTTTCTGTTGAATTTTATACAAAACGCTCACTTACTGCTACTGCAACAAAAACAACAAAAATATTTAAATTTACACACAATAGATTTTAGAAATTACATATTCGTTTTCTAAAAAAAAGTGACACATAAAGGTGACACACTTAGCTTTTCAAAATAAAGCTACAAAGCAAATGAAAACCTTTAGCGTTGTTGAGACTTCAACAAAATATAATCTTCTTAACGAAAAAGAGATACTTATGTCATTTTTGGTTAATTAAAATATTTAGATATTATACATACATTTTAACATTCGTCTCACTTCTTGTTTTTTTATGATTTTGAAAATGAAATCAATTAACCGGAAGTAGTTGTGTTTCACTTTGACGTTGTAGCCTAGCTCCTTTCGTAAACTAGTTGTTTTTACGATATAACATTAAAACATTGATGTTACGTTGTTTTCTCAGCCGGTATGGCTAAAGAGCAGGAGTCTAGCTGGGCGGATATTCTCAAGAGAAGAGTAGCCAACTCCAAAAAGGGTCAGAAGCTGTGTTGTTTTGATGAGCTAACGTTGGTGTCATATTTTGATTTTGTTGAGTGATTTCCTGTCTGTTCTTTTCTTCTTTGAGAAGACGAGAGGAGTGAAGAGGAAAAGAAAGCAGAAGAAACGGAAATATTCACCAAATATTACACAGAATGGAGAGGAGGTGTCGAGAATGACGAATCGTATAAAACTATCCCACGGTTTTATTATAAGGTTATTTATTCAAATACTGCATGGTACAATAAATGTAAACAATTTGTAGTTTCTTCATAGTTTGCTTTAGATGAACTTGATAATCATATTTCAAGAGTTTAGTTTATGAAAGGTCCTGGTGAGTTGATTTGAAATAATCCAGATGTTGTAAAAACATCTGTGTGATGATGATGTTTTGCAGCTCCCAGCAGAGGATGAATTACTACTTCAGAAACTCAGAGAAGAATCCAGAGCTGTTTTCCTCCAGAGGAAGAGCAGAGAACTTTTAGATAATGAAGAACTCCAGGTAAAAACACAACTTTCCAGCAGATCTGTAAAAGGAAAAACTTGTCACAGTGTTCTTTAATCGCTGTGTTGTTGTTTTGTAGAATCTGTGGTTCCTGCTTGACAAACACCAGGTGCCTCCAGTGAATGGAGATGAAGCCATGATCAACTATGAAGCTTACCTGCAGGTGGGGGAGAAGGCAGGAGACAAGTGCAGGTAGGTAACTACAAAATAGTTCTTCACTGTAGCTAGAGCAGAGTTCTGCACAGAGGACCGCTCCTATTTGCACCAGAAATGTCTGATAGCTTTAGATTTAAGTAAGAAGACACAAAAGTATAATTGCATTAAAAGTTGCTTAACTGCATCCTAAATGATCAACTTACTGGAAAATAAAACCTTTTATTGAATGTTTCAGACAGCTAATACATCTCTTTGTCTTTCAGAAAGTTTTTCACAGCCAGAGTTTACGCCAAACTGCTGCACAGCGACCCGCACGGCCGAATATCCATCATGCAGTTCTTTAACTACGTTATGAGGAAAGGTTGGAAAAAAGTCTGGCTTTTCTTTTTTGATTTTTGTAGTGAAAAAAACGCAAAGATTATCTGTTTGTTCTGTTAGATTAAAAGTATCTGTGCTATCATTGACTTTAGTCAGCTTCGTTGGCCTATCTGGGGCTCTGATACGTATGGGACTATTTCTGTTCTGGTTTAGTTTGGTTGCATCAGACCCGAATTGGCCTGAGTCTGTATGATGTAGCGGGACAAGGATACCTGAGAGAATCAGTAAGAGTCCAGCAACCATTTCAGTTCACTTATAAATATGATTTATTCATCTAACTGGTTCGGTGATATTTCTCATCCCTAAAGGATCTAGAGAACTACATCCTGGAGCTGATCCCTACTCTGCCTCAGCTGGACGGACTGGAGAAATCTTTTTACTCTTTCTACGTCTGCACGGCCGTTCGCAAGTTTTTTTTCTTCCTCGACCCGCTCCGAACTGGTGAGTTCAATAGTCCGTGCACCATCGTTGACAAAGCTCAGTTTTCATATTCTCTGATGTAAATGTTGATGTTCAGATGTAGAGAACATGTGTGGCTCTAACGTAAAGAAATGTCTGCTAACAGGAAAGATTAAAATTCAAGATATCCTGGCCTGCAGTTTCCTGGATGACTTACTGGAGGTAGGAAGTACTTCACTTCACTTCAGGTTTTCCAGATTCTAATATATCTAATATTCTTTATTTTCCTCCTGATTCCAGTTGAGAGATGAGGAGTTGTCTAAAGAAAGTCAAGAGTCAAACTGGTTCTCGGCCCCGTCGGCTCTCAGAGTCTACGGTGGGAAAACGCACACGAGTTCCACTCCCACGGTTTCCGACTCATTGATCTGGAACATTATCACCTTATTTCAACAGGTCAGTACCTCAACCTGGACAAAGATCACAACGGCATGTTGAGCAAAGAGGAGCTGTCTCGTTACGGCACAGCGACGCTCACCTCCGTCTTCCTGGACCGCGTGTTTCAGGAGTGTCTCACCTACGATGGGGAAATGGTACGACGGTTTTAGTTATTTCCCAAACATCTGCAAACGCTCCAGGTTTGGGAGTGAAGATAAACTTATACCTGTAGAATATTCATGTCTGTTTCCTCCTTGTTTTATTCCAGGACTATAAGACCTACCTGGACTTTGTGTTGGCTCTGGAAAACAGGAAGGAGCCGGCAGCGTTACAGTATATATTTAAGCTTCTGGACATGGAGAACCAAGGATACCTCAACGTTTTCACCCTCAACTACTTCTTCAGGGTAAAAATACTAAAATGTTTGTTGAATAAAGACTCAAGATTTGAAGCTTTATTGACAAATGTAAAGAAACACTTTTCCCTGTACGATAAAATTCTTACTTTGCTGCTCACGTTTCCAAGGTTTCCAGATAATCGGGGTTTTTGTTCTGCAGGCCATTCAGGAGCAGATGAAGGTGCACGGTCAGGAGCCCGTCTCCTTCCAGGATGTAAAGGTAGTCTAGAACAACCGCAGACATGCTCAGCTGCTTCTACACACCTTTAGGTGGCTGTAACGATGATGGGATGATTAAATTCTGAGGCTGATAAACGTTTTCACTGCTGTCTGTCTTCAGGATGAGATCTTCGATATGGTGAAGCCCAAAGACCCCTATAGGATCACTCTCCAGGACTTGGTGAACAGTTGCCAGGGCGACACGGTGGTCAGCATCCTGATTGACCTTAATGGCTTCTGGACCTATGAGAACAGAGAGGTGCTGGTTGCCAACGACGACAGCAGCAGCAGCATTACAGCTGAGCTTGATGACACATGAAGAGGATCTGAGCTGGAGGCGAAAGACATCTTCAGCAAGATCCAAGAGAGGAAAAATGATAAAAATGTTCATATTTTTCTTTTCTGTTATTGACCCTTAAACTGTTTGGTCCAGTTTGATGTCTTCATTTAGGATTTATTATAAAACTCTTTTCCTAAACAACTATTACATCACTTTGCTTTTTTTATTTTAAAAACTTGTTTATGAATTTAAACTATTTTTCAGATGAAACTACAAAAAATAAACTTTGTGTAAATACAATCTATGATGGAGTTCGTTTAACATGATGCTAAAATACTTCACAACTTTATATTGGGAACAAGAGAACAGAAACTCTTGAATATTTAAAATTTATTAAAAATAAAGACACATTTACAAAGACTGAATACATTTCTATTTAAATAGTTAAACACGTTGCATATGTTAGGTTTTCTGACACTTGAGTCCTTTAACACATTCAGTCGTCGCCGCGCTGAAGCTTTATTTTTTATTTTCATTTATTGGACCATTTGTTTACAGTTTGTTTTGTACTTTTAAATTCTTGAGACATTTATTATCTACTGTATATTTCCTACAGATTTATCTGAGTAAACATCCATTCAGAGAGTCTTCACAACTTCTTTAAGCTTTGTGCGTTTCTACATTTCAGAAGATAAAATGATGTCATGATGGAATATTCTGCTAGGAAATCTGGGTTCTGACATTCCTCTGGATACTTTGGCACAAACACCTAAACGTGACACTCGCTACCTCAGAAACAGGAAGAGCCCAAAGGCGTGGACTGAGTCGCCAAACTGACCAAGTACTGTTCAGACTGGTTCCACAAGTTCCCCATCCTAAAAACCACAAACTCTCTCAAAACATCCCGTTTCTAACATCCAGGTGTTGACAGCGACGGTTTAAAGCTAAAACAGTCTCATAGTCAGGAGCAGACCGCCTCACCTGTTTCAATCTATTCATAAGTACATCCAATATGTTTAAATCCTGACGTTAGCTTAAAGCAAACGGCGGCCAGACTCACAGATACAGAAATGATACAACTAAGTTCAACAAGGATCACATGCTGCACGCAAACACAAACTCTTCCTCCACCTCATTCTTGTGTTATGATAAAATGATCCCTTTATAATGATAAAGCACAAAACAGAAAAATAATTTTAGTTTATGCAGCCGAGTACGTTAAATGTTTTACTAGTGACTATTAATCTGTGAATGTGCATCAGTTTTCAGGAGGGGAGGGGAGACGGGACTCTGTTGGGGTCTAGACTCCTGGCTGAAGGCTCAGGCTCGACCTCGAAGCTAACGTTGACGAAGGACGCGCCGGACGACTCCGGCTGCTCCTTCACTGCAGCAGCTGAATTTTCATGCTCGCCTCTTTGCTGCAATGCAAACGCACGATCAGCCTCTTCGGCGAGACGGTTCTCCTCCTCTTCCTCCTCCTCCTGCAGGAAGATAGCAGTGTTTTTAGCATTTTTTTGTTTTGTTTTGCTAGCATGTTTTTTTTTTTGCTTAGCTGTAAAATGTGCATCTGCCAGGGTGGTACCTCTTTCTTAATACGGTAGTACTCATCAATAGCATACTGGTACTTAGGAGTGGTGACGCCAAACAGAGAGGCCAGTCTCTCTCCCATGTAGTCACACACTGCAGGACACAAACACATTTAAAACAAAGTGTGATATAATTTGATCCGTTTCCACAACAATCAAGAATGTAACAAAAATCCCTGAGAAGTTGTAACTACCTGAGACAGTAGAGGTGGCCATTCTCCACATGTAGAACCAGAAGTAAGGACCCCAGGTCAGTTTGGACTGGAGATACACAGGATTTAGTTTACTTTCTGTTGTTTGAACTGTACTCTACACAATATTTTCAGCATTTCATTGAATTATTTGCCCTAAACTCTCCAGGAAATAAAACAATCTCAATTCTGGCTCTGAAAATCAATCTAATCGAGGAAGAAAGTTATCCGAGTGAAATGGTTTGGAAGTTTCTGAGAAAGCCGGATACTGAGGAAAGACCGTGCTTCCCTCATGTCATGCAAAATTATAGAAAATTCAAAGCAGATCTAAGAGATGCACCTGGCCGTTGCAGCTGATCACCCAGTGTGTCACATTTTCAGCAAATACGTTTTAGGAGATGGCCTTAAGGCATACTAATAATCCTTTTCAAAACAACATTAACCTTTGTGATGGTCTACTTGTAAAAAGTGGCATCTTCTCACTTTTTTAAACTTTAACTTAAAAGCTGCTTATTTGCAGCTCTGTAAGTTATTTAGAAGCCTTTTAAAGCCTGAATGATTAACTCAAATATCCAAAATATCCAGAAAGATGAAAGAAAGCAGCTGTTCAACACATTTTGAAAGTAATAAATAAGAATGTCTGGCTCGTTGGGGGTAAAAATATACAGAAATCATGGATGAATCGTGGTTTTGCACAGAACTTATAACTAAACAGACTTCTTGCGTTCACATGACATCTTTTTGATCTCAGCATACCGGATCGGCTGTAATGACATCTTTCTTCACACGTGTCTCCTCTTCCTCCTCCTCATCAGTGCTAAATTCCTCCATGGTGTCTCCATTGGCAAAGTGAATGGTCCTGCGGGGAAGCTTCACCCTCGGATGACTGGACTCAATGTCCACGGTCTCAAAGTGGCTAGGCCCTCCGTTACTCTGCTCAAACAGAAGATCAAATCCAACATTACTGAAGACTTGCTGTTTGGTGTGACAGAAACTGGAGATAATTAAATTAAATTTACGACAAAAGAAAACAACTCTCTTGTTTGTTAACGCTAGCTTCCTGTAGCTATGAGGAGTTTAACTTTAGCTCCAAAGCTAAGGAAGTAAAGGTAAACAAACGGGGCAAGCCCTTATTTTATGGTAAGAATGTACGAAGATAGAAAACGTTGGTTAAGTATTCACTAACCTTTTCGATTTCCATAGTTTATCCCAATGAAACGCTGGCATTAGTCAAACACAACGAAAATCTGCTACCTGAGTTATTTTTTGCTATCTGTTGTAACCATTTGTACTGTTTCCGGTTTGCTATTTTCACAATAAAATATTTTCAAGCTACTGATTCCACGAACACGAACAATTTATGAATGAAACAATTGACCGAATGTGTATATAGTCCAGAAAATGTAAACCTGGTTTATATTTGTGGTTTTATTTGTCTATTTTGTTTTATCATAATAAGTCAAAGAAGCATGTCAAACCCGTATGATTTATTCCAAAAGGTCACGCCGGAAGTCTCTTGTCATGCACGTAAACGTGACGGTTGTTCTTGCTGGAGGGAGGCTCTGTGGTGTTTTGGTCCAGTCCAGCCGACCTCAGTCACGAAAATGACCGCGAGGAAGTCTGGATCACGACTGGAGACCGAGATAGAGCGGTGTCGCTCCGAGAGCCAGTGGGACAAGATACCGGAGCTGGTTCGGCAGCTGTCGGCGAAGCTAATATCAAATGGTAGGGAGCTGGTTTTTTTATACGGTTTGGGAGGCCCTTTCCCCGGCCTGGGTCTTCCGGACTTCCTGACAACTGCATCGGATAATGGAAGTTTTCAGCCCCGGGGTATACTTAAAATCAGTTAACTAGCTAAAATAATAGGGGTAACTCATTGTTTATTAAACCACGTTGCATCCTTTGGGTGACTTGTCCTGACATTTGTTGACCGTGACCTGGTCTGGGTCACCCCGTTCATATCTGTCATACACTGGTTTATTTGTGTGACAACTATTAACATTTTACAGTATATTAAGATTTTAACCAGTAAGCACATCTACAGTCAAATAAAACAAATAGCTTGTATCACCTCAATGAACTCTTATCCTTCAATCACAAAATCCATTGATTTCTGGATGCTAGTAGATGCTAGCACACAACACACTCTGATTTCATGGGTTAATTCACTTTTATTGGGTTTTAATCAGAGCCGATCTTTCCAGATGTGTGCGTTTCGTTATCATTTGCTCTAACATCTGTTCTAGGACGCGAAATATTTAGCCGAAAACAACATTTTAGGCTTTGCACCAAATGGCTACATGCTAACTGAAGAAATGAATGGTGCTAACTGTTAGTCCTGAAGCATCAAGGGCAGCCCAATGTTTTTGTCTTAAATTTGGTTTATTTAATCACGAAATAAAGTTAAGTTATGTTGTTTTAAACACTGATTGTTCATATTTATCCAGTAGCAACAGAAACAAACTTAGGATGGGATTATTGCTAGCTAATGCAATATTTATTCATCATATGAGCCAAAGTGAAGCTGCTGAGAGAATATTTTTTAATTTAATTGCCAAACAAATAAGAGCTGTGTCTGTGGAAGGAGACTGGATGGAAGTAGCAAAGGAAACGTGATTTAAATAGTGTTCTCTATAACATTTCCATTTGTATCAGGCTAGAAAATAACATAAATTAGGTTTTAGGAATTGTCTTTTGATGGGGATCCATTTTCCAACGACAGATTCCGTTTTACCCAGTCGTGTTTGTTCTGGATCTGCAGAAATAACCTCCGAAAACTATTTATATGTGTGTGCGTTTCAAATCCGTCCTTCTATTTGTGCAATATGACAATTTGTAAATGTAAATCTGATTTTTCAACAGTAAAATTGTGCTGCAAAGAAATTAAACCCTTGGCAGTTTTGAGTTGTTGCCAACTCAATGTTGTATTAAATTAGCCTCCGAGAACAAAGTAAAGAACCTCGGTGTAATCTTTGACCAGGACATGTCATTCAAATCCCACGTTAAACAGGTTTGTAGGATTTCCTTTTTCCACCTTCGGAATATTGCTAAGATTAGAAGCATCCTTTCCAGGAGTGATGCTGAAAAACTGGTTCATGCATTCATTACCTCAAGGTTGGATTACTGCAATTCATTACTATCAGGAGGTCCACAGAATGTAGTCAAAAGTCTTCAGCTGGTCCAAAATGCTGCAGCTAGAGTTCTGATGAGAATTAAAAAGAGAGACCACATCTCTCCTGTTTTAGCTTCCCTACATTGGCTGCCTGTTAAATTCAGAATAGATTTTAAGATCCTCCTTCTCACATATAAAGCTCTTAATAATCAAGCTCCATCATACATCAGTGATCTGATTGTTCCATATGTTCCTAACAGAGCACTTCGCTCTCAGACTGCAGGTTTACTGGTGGTTCCTAGAATATCTAAAAGTAGGATGGGAGGCAGATCTTTTAGCTATCAGGCTCCTCTACTGTGGAACCAGCTCCCAGCATTAGTGCGTGAGGCAGACACCTTGTCTACTTTTAAGACTAGGCTCAAAACTTTTCTATTTGATAGGGCTTATGGTTAAATTCTGATGTTAGCCCAGGTTTAGACGAGTGGGGAGCAGAGGGAGGTGGAGTGTACAGAGGGGACTACTGTCGTTAAAGACTTCTCCCTGGCCCTGCCTCCCACATGCCTCCATCTAAAAGGCTAGGTTATCCTGAGTTATCTCTGTAGTTATGCTGCTATAGGCTTAGACTGCTGGAGGACATACTGACCACTTTCCACACTCTGCTACTCTCTTCTACCACCACTCTCTAACTGCATTATTTCCTGTTATTCCAGCTGTTAACTTTATTTTCTCTCTAAGTGTTTTTCTCCCCAGAAGAAACTACACTGGCGTTCTGCTGAGCTGTGGTGGCCTCATGGAGGGGGCCATCGGCTGGCACACTGCTGCCAACCACCTAACATTCTCCCTTTCCTGATATTACATCTTACTTTCTTTAACATAGAATGTGCTACTATTAGTTCACCTATTGAATTAATTATAGATTCACTCAGATAAAGACAATAAAGTTTCTCTTACTCTTACTAAATAGAACTTCTACTAAGAAATCACAGTGTAGCCATAGAAACACTACTTGATATATGTGGTGTGTGTGTGTGTGTGTGTGTGTGTGTGTGTGTGTGGGTGCGGGGTGTGCCTGTGCCTGCTCTGTCTTCTCAACCCCCAGTGAGCCGTAGCGGATGGCTGCTCATACTGAGCCAGGATCCTCTGGAGGTTTCTTCCTGTTAAAAGGGAGTTTTCCTTCCCACTGTCGCTAAATGCTTGCTTAGTATGAGGATTGTACCAACACAATGACACTAGTCAGTGTCTTGATGCAATCTGCTGGGTCCCTTATATAGGAAACTTTTTTACTGATTGGCTTATGAACTGAACTGTATTGGAATGTTTACTTTGTGAAGTGCCTTGAGACGACTCTTGTCGTGATCTGGCGCTATATAAATAAACTGAATTGAAAACTGAATTGAACAGCTGATTATGGATCAACCTTTTTCTATAAACACTCTTGCATAGTTGGATAAATTGTCCCTAATTCTGTTTGGTATGTTTGTTAGAAAAGAAGTGTTCCTCTGTTAATAGATTAATTAGAGTGATTACGCTTAGAATAAACGTGTTTTTGTGTGTGCAGACGACTTAGGTGAACTTCTGCTGGGGGAATGCAAGCTCCAGTTATACTTGAAGGAGAATCCCATCAAACAGGGCTTCAGTCCCAGAGGTCCTCGACCCAAACTGGTGGAGGTCAGAAAGCATCTCACTGCTGCTCTGGACAGAGGAAACCTCAAGGTAAACCTGGAGCCACAGAGGGATAACGTACTGACTCCATGTCTCTGTGGTTCTTGTAAAAATCTAAAGTTTTGAATTATCTCCAGGCTGATTATCTTCAGGAAGCCACTCTGTTGATGGCCAAAATCTGTTACGTGGAGGGAGAATACAAAGATGCTTTAGGTAAACCTCCCTCAGTTTTGTTTTTAATTTATGATTTTATCTATAAAACTCCTTTTCAGGCCTGACCTGATCTTCTGCCCTCATTTTGTCGTCTTTATCGTTTTTTAAAGATGATTTTCTGCCTAAATTTTTCATGCTGAGATCAAAATGCTATCTTGTGACTGTCAGTGGTTGCAACTAGATGCTTTTGCATCTGTCTGCAGACATTTATATGTTGATTTGTGCAGCTTTGTGTCTGTTTTTATGCTTAAATGATTTAGTAGTCAGAGTTAAGTTGTTAGAGTTAAACATTCCTCTAATTGATCAGCGAGCTATTACAATAGTTGATGTCATAAACATCAAACCTTTAAAAGACCTTGCAAAGGCCCGGTGAACTCTAACACACCCTGCTGAGTGGAAGCAGAAGCATGTCTCATGGGGCTGAATGTTTTTCCAGGTCAGTACAGCAAAGTGAATCTGGATGAGCTGCAGCTGGTTGGAGCTCCCGTGTACCGACTCTCCATGATCGCAGAGGCGTACGCCACCAAAGGTACAAACGCTCAGACATCATTTATCCTGCATGATCTTCAAATCTGGCCTGGCAAGCCATCCTATATATGTGACATTATATATGAGCAAAATCATTTTGCTTCTGCTACTGTCGAGATTTCATCCCTGTAGTACCTCTTCCCTCCACATGGTGGCAGCAGAAAGCCACTGCTCCTCAGCTTCTATGGTTTTTTCCTGACCTGAACTGACTTTTAATCTGTTATAGATGTTAAAAATGATCGAATATGATGCACGAAGCAGTTTGATTGGAGGAATATAAATTTGTATCAGAGGATCCTGGAGGTGAAACCAGCTGACTCGTGTCTTCTGTTGCTTCCAGGCTTGTGTCTAGAGAAGGTCCCAGCTGTCTCTCCGTCTCTGTCCAATAAGAACACGGGGTCTCCATCGTCCAATCGGAGCACAACAGATCGAGATCAGGAAATCATCACCTGCTACGAGAAGTCTGGAGACATTGCTCTGCTGTACCTGCAGGAAGCTGAGAAGGTTCGTGTTTGAGGGTGTGAAACGAGGAAACTTGGCGCATGAACACTCACCAGAAATCTGCCTGGAAGTGTTGTCCCGTGCTTGTGGGAGTGTGATGAATATTCTGCTAATGTGATTCTGGCCGCGAGAGCCAAATCAAAAACAAAACTCTCCTCATGTACTCGGACAGCACAGCCTGAGTGAAGCATGAGAAAAGTATTGATAATAAACCTTATTAACAGGAGTTTTCATGTCTAAAAATGTGTAAAGAATTAAACAATCGTTCATTGTGAGTAATATAAGTTATTTGTGTCAGAAGAAGCCGTTCATGAAGCCTGAAAATCAAACTTTGCCCTTTTTTGCATCAGCGCTCCTTATCTGTTGTGTTCTGTTTTAAAGAGAGAAACAAGTTGAAGTTTCTCTCGTTTCTGTTTGCTTCTGTAGGCGTTATCAGCGGGGATTCAGAACCGAAGCCCAAAGCCTGGCCCAACATCTCAGGACATGGAACTGGGCTACTTCCTGGAGACGGGCCTGCAGAGGGCCCACGTCATCCACTTCAAGAACGGGTAAGTCACCAGAGCAGGTGGAGGATGATGGTTGGAGAGAGTTTACTTCAGATCTTTCAAAAAGTATAAAAAAATGAAACAAGAGACTTAAAAACTCGGCTCCCGCTGCTTTGGGCCGCCAGTTACCCAACAGAAATCACAAACAGGCCCTTTGTGGACACCTTCCACCCACTTTGCAGTTGTGGTGTTACAAAGCTGCTTAAGGGTGGATGAAGTGTGAACGCGGTTAAATAACCTACAGAATTCAGCTCGGAGGCTTTCCCACAGTTGTGTGGATTTAGGTTCAGCCGGGTCGGCTTTAGCGCCGCAGCAGCTGTTGAAAACCTCCCGCTGGAAGGAAAGAAAGCAGGAAATTTGTTTTTGTTGCGATTCTCACGCAGCATCAGAAACCAGAATATGTAGATCAGAGTTCGTCACTCAGCAAAGGAAATGCACGACGGCGTATTAGGAAAGAAAAAAGGATTAAACATGAACCAC
This sequence comes from Aphyosemion australe, assembly GCA_006937985.1. Classification (NCBI taxonomy): domain Eukaryota; kingdom Metazoa; phylum Chordata; class Actinopteri; order Cyprinodontiformes; family Nothobranchiidae; genus Aphyosemion; species Aphyosemion australe. Next base: position 1,415,058 of record SSNS01000081.1, on the reverse strand, counting down.
GCTGTGCTCCTGAACTCAGCTGTTAGTTACTATTGGTGAAACTGAGGATTTGAGGCGTGTTTTTACTGAGTAAACACTAAAAACGAGTCATTTCATCAAATAAAAGGTGCAGTTTTTTTGTTTATTTCTGCAGCTAAAGTCACAGAACTCCCTTTGTTTCTCAACAAGATGAAATAATTATTCTAGATGTTTTGAGGTATGCTTGGGACTCTTATTGTGAAGGATTACAGGAATGCTGTGGATGCTACAGCAGGAGCCCAAAAATTCACCCAGAATACTCGGTTAGAGTAACACTAAAAACCTGAACAAATGCAGAAAAGTTCAGGAGAGTAAATCATTAGAATTGGACATTTTTGAGGATATCTCGACTTCTGCTGAGTCCTTAATCAGCACGTTTCCCATCTGTGTTTCTATAGCAACCTGACACAGGGTGTGGGCAGGTTTCGGGAGATTCTTCGGGCCATTGAGACCAGAACCACCCAGAACCTTCGTATGGTGAGCATCGTTTTGGTTGATGGGAACTTCTCTTGGAGCTCCTGTTTCTTTATAAACTCTGTTGTGTGTTTTTTGTGTAGACCATCGCCCGACAGCTGGCGGAGATCTTACTCAGAGGAATGTGTGAACAGAGCTACTGGTCTCCTCTGGAAGACCCGCCGACGGTGTCGCCTCTGGATAGTCTCACGCAGCAAGGACACACTTACAGCAAGAGCTACACGCTGAGCCGACGCCCACGGGTGTACTCGGGAGAGAAGTAAGTGGCCGTCAGGACATTCGTTGGTGCTAAACTGGGAAAAAAAATTGGATTTCAGAGTAGTTTTCCCTCACTCCAACTTTTCTGTCCAACTCTCCTGCTGCGTTTCAGCTTGTTTTGCCCTCAGGAGAACACGGAGGAAGCTTTACTGCTGCTGCTCATCAGCGAGTCCATGGTGAGAACCGATGCTCGGTGGAGCCGTCCAATCTGAAACAGCTCTGTCTTAACTTCTGTTTGTTTCAGGCGAATCGTGACGCCGTCCTGAGCAGGATTCCAGAACACAACAACGACCGGATCATCAGCCTGCAGTCCGCCTCTGTGGTGTACGACCTGCTGACGATAGCGCTGGGCAGGAGGGGGCAGTACGAGATGCTTTCAGAGGTGACCTTCAGAAGGTGAATCTGCGTGTTTGGTCACGATGAGAGGGTGACATCGTTGTGTTTTCCTTCAGTGTTTGGAGAGAGCCATGAAGTTCGCCTTCGAGGAGTTCCACCTGTGGTACCAGCTCGCCTTGTCGCTCATGGCGGCCGGAAAATCCGCTCGTGCCGTCAAGGTCCTGAAGGAGTGCATTCGCCTGAAGCCCAACAACCCGACCATCCCGCTGCTGGCGGTTAAACTGTGTATCGGACCTCTGCACTGGGTCAGAACCAAACGCGGCTCAGGAATCTCCTCCTCCATCACGTTACCATGGTTACTTATGTTTATCTCTGCACTTTCACATTCCAGCTGGACGAAGGGGAAACCTTTGGTAAGATGGTGATCGACATGGGAGAGAAGGCAGCTGAGTTCAGAGCTAAAGGCTACCTGGCCGTCGGTCTGGTTTACAGCCTGAAAGCCTCCGATGGTGAGCCTGCTGCTGTTTTATACCTACACAAACACAAATGTAGCGTACGAACGTAAACTATACTCAGCTTCATCTCTACTAAATAAGTCACGTTTTTGTTCACAAAGCTGCGTTATGGAGAGAAAATATCCCATAATTGTTGGTTAGCATCCACCAGTCATGTTGTGAGTCTTCTCCCGTCTGTTTCAGCGTCATTACGGAGCACGCAGGAGGAGTACCAGAGGAAAGCTTTGGGAGCCTTTCAGAGGTTCAGACTGACCTTTTGTTGTTTTATTTTTAACTTTAGGAAATTATTATTGTCTTGCATGCAAATCTGATTCATCTGTTATTTTCTTTAACGTTTGTGAAATGTATCTATTTTCCTGTCTGTAGAGCTCAGAGTTTGTCTCCCACTGACCACCTTGCAGCTTTCTATTTGGCTCTGCAGCTTGCCGTTTCCAGACAGGTAACAAATGATGAGATAAAAATCCCAAACAAGGAGAAGTTCTTCTTTTTTTATTTGATCTGCTGTGTTTTCTCCCAGCTCTAGTGAAACCTGTAGCTTGTGTGTTTGTGTGTAGATCCCAGAGGCGTTAGGTTACGTCCGTCAGGCGCTGCAGCTGCAAGGAGACGACGTCCACTCGCTCCACCTGCTGGCTCTGCTCCTGTCTGCTCAGAAACACTACCACGATGCCCTCAACATCATAGAGATGGCTCTGTCCGAGTACCCGGAGAACTTCAAGTGAGTCACACACACACGGCAGTTTCTGTCTTTAACAGAGTCAAGAGGCAGATGGTGAGTTTAGTGTGTGTGTGTGTGTGTGTGTGTGTGTGTGTAGTCTGCTGTACACCAAGGTGAAGTTGGAGGCGATGTGTCGAGCACCAGAGGACGCTCTGCTTACCTGTAAACACATGCTGCAGATCTGGAAGAGCTTCTACAACCTTACAAACCCGAGGTACGCACACACACACACACACACACACACACACATCCTTTTGTCTTTACCAACAGAAGGATTAAACGTCTGACTCAAACTCTCGGTCTGACTTGTTCAGCGAGTCCAACAAAGGTTTTGTGTGTGTATTGTTGTTGCCGTAGTGATTCTGGGCGGGGCAGCAGCCTGCTGGACCGAGCCATGGCAGACAGACGACAGCTCAACGCCATGACTCTGCCGGACTTCAGTGATCCTGAAACTGGTAGGAAATCAGGAAGTTTCCCCAAACCCAGAAACGTTTCCTTCATCGTTCACATCAGGCTCTTCTCTCCACACCAGTCTGCTCCTTTTATTTATCCTCTGATTCATTTAACTTCTTTCTGTTTTATTTCCTGTTTTTAGTCTCAGGCTCCTCCTCCTCCTCCCTCTCTGGTTTTGAACCAGTCTCCCCCACCTCCCCATCCACCACCCTCTCCTCCCCACTGTCCTCCCCTTCATCCCCTGCCTTTGTTTTCCAGCCTCCCCCTCTTTCTCCTTCGGGCAAAAACCCTTCTTTCCTCCCTCCTCGTCCTCCCCATCCCTGTCCTCCACATCCTCCTCATCCTCCACCACCCACCAAGTCCAGGACTCGACCCTTTTGCAGCCACGTGGTTCTGCGTCAGCTCTCCGACTGTAATCTGCCTCCTCCCCTCGCTGTAGCATGGCGTGGAGCTGACAGGAAACAGTTTGGGGTGGATTTGCATGTTTGCTGCTGCTCTTCTAATCTAATCTAATTTATTACCTGTTCAGTCATTTTAGATAGAAATGTGATAAATTAGTCTCTAGAGGAGCTTGAGCTCAGGTCTAAAATCAGACCTTCTCCTCTGAGCAGCTCGTTTGGTTTTAAACCTGAGCTGAAGCGACTCTTCTTCTGCTGCTGCAGCAGAATTCAGTTCTCTGCATCATCAGGTGGAAACCCACTTATGTTTCAGTTCTGCCTTTTAAATATTAATTTGGCAAAAAGCTTCGTATTGATTTTTAGGAGAAATCCTCCCTCCAGATGAATTATCAGACAAAAACCTGAAAACGTTTATCAGAATCTTTGCAGTTTAATGTAGAAAGTTTAATCCTCGGCCCTGATAGTCTCCGTCTGATTTAAAGCACCTGCAGGTTATTTATTAATCCCAGAGGAAGGGAAAGCTGATGTTTCTTATTACAAACAAAGAGAAAATCAGAGTTTTAGCTCCTGCCAAAAGGTTTTATTTGATTTTTAATGAATAAAAACACTTTAGTAAACGAGCAAACTCTCTAAATCCCTTCATGTTCCACCCAAAATAGACGTTAATCAAACTAATAAATGATCCTTTAATCTGAACATTGTGCTTCTATTAAAATGACTCAGAAACAGCAGCCAGGACTCATCTTCAACTTATTCATTTAGACGCAGACGGCTCTGTTCTCCGTGTCTGGAATCCTGGAGAAAGTTCCTGGAAGAGGCACATTCCCGATGAGAATCCCGTGTTCCTCGTTGTCCCAGACTTTACATTTAGTGACTGATGTAATTCTGTTAGGAGGCTTTATTTAAAGTACAGAGCAGAAACGTTAAAACAAAGTTCTGACTCCGCCCCCCAGTGCCTGATTCTGGTGCTAAATAAAACTTTAGCTCTGCTCTGATCAGCATCAGTAAATGATGGCTAATTAGATTCTAACCTGAAGATTAGGGTTTCAAATATAGAGTTTTTAATTCCTTGTTTGGGATTTTTATTGTTGTGAGTTCTGTTCAAATCCAAATTTCTCCACATTTGTGTTTTTCTGCGTCCTGTTTTGTCTTTTCTGTGGACGTGTTTGATATTTAGAGATTTAAGGTTCCCTGAAGCAGAAGATTTGGGTTTTAGAAGAACAACCAGATGCAGCTTTTTGTGTTTCTGCATAAAAGTGAAGTCTGGGTGTTCGTAAAGTTTTCATCAATGATGTAAAAAAAATTTCAGTTAATTACATCAAAAATTACTGCTAAAAATTCTACTTGGAAAGCATTTATTTAAAAAGATAGGGTCGTGTGTGTGTGTGTGTGTGTGTGTGTGTGTTTGAAGGATTTTAAGAACGAAAACTTTTCTTATTTATAAAATCTGGTTTTAAATTTTTCTTATTTCTGTCATTAACAACCGTCTGTCTTTTTTTCCATCTTTTTGTTTTTCTTTTGTTTTTACATTTTTTTCCAAGGCGGCCTTCCGGACGCCAACACTCTTGGTTTTTCCTCCATATTTTCTGTTTGTAAGTAACCATCTAACCTCCATCGTTCCTCATTTGTTCCACCCATCCTTTTATTCCCTGCTTAACTCCTTTTTCCTGGTGAGGATAACGTGCGTGTGTGTTTGTGTGTGTGTGTGCAGAGAATCTTCACGTTTTCTGCTTTAACATGCAGCCGGTTTCAGAGAGATGGGACATCTGCGCCTTCAGCAAAGCTTCATTAGGAGGTTTTCAGATTGTTTTTTAGTCCAGGAGGAGAAAAGGTCGTCTGAGTTCACCCCATCAGGGAGGAAAAACTAGTTTCTGATTCTGTTTCTGCTAAAGCACACACAGGAAAGGAAACGGGAAGCAGCTTCCTGCTCATCAATCTTTAATTCTCACAAATATTAACAGCATCATAAACATGTTGCTGATGACTTTTACGGAAACGACGCTGGGTAAAGTGTCCGTAGGACAGAAAAACACAATTCAAAGGACAAATCTAATACTGAGTAAAACATGATCATCTTTAGGAGTTTCATTTGTTTTTACTGCTAATCAAATATAAATATAAAAGCTGCTTTTTCCCTTTTGTGATGCTTTAGCTTCACAGCTTTAGTGTTTCTGTACAAGTTTAGACTCAAACTGCTGCAGAAGTGGCATCAAAGTTTGTAAAAAAATATTATTTTTTTATGAATTTAAAGCAAAAGTTTCCCTTCTAGAGGATTTGTCATTTTTAGCACGTGAGCTAAACTAGTTTTCTATCAAGTTCTTGTATAAATTTTGCTGTGGTTGAAATATTAATGCATGCAGTTATTATTCCTGCATCCTTCATACATGCAGGACATCATTTGTCCTGCTGCTATAGCTTCTATAAGTGTTGATAGTTCAGTCTGTAATGGATCATTTTGATTCTATTTATTTGTTCATTACATTGAGACCATTTGTGGGGTCAGGCCAGGTGGGTTTACGACAGCCACAAATGGCTGCGGGTGGGGGGGGGGTGTTGCTTCTTGTCCCTTTGATGCAGCCCCATCCTCTCCTAGATACGTCTAGATAACAATTTACCACCATAAACCATCCCTTGTTCTTTCCTGGAGGGGTTCAAGGGGGGTGACAGCAAGGGTATAAATATAGTGAGGAGTCTCTGCTGGGGGGTACACACTCTGGAGGTGGCTGGGAATAACCTCTGGTGATTGTCTCCTCGTTTTGATATTGCAATATTGACATTAAAACCTTTTGATTGAATCATGGACTGTTTTCTCATCGCTTTATTAAATCTCTAATAAAAATTCCACAACAACTTGGCGTCACGAACAGGATCCGGCATGCTGAAACCTTGGGGGTTCCCACAACAAGTCTTAAATAAATCACATCCAGGCTCTTTCAGGTTCCTTTTAAAGTGGATCTGTTCATTTTAAACACTCATCAGGGGTTCAGGTGCAGGTTTTAGAGGAAATTATGGATTTTAGTTATAATTTGATGTGAATTTAATGTTTAATGCTGCGTCCAGCTGCAGCAAAGCCACAACTAACCATAACAGTGCATGATGAAGTATTTAAATGTGAGCTAGAAAACAAAAGGAGGAAACCTGTGTTCAGTTTCATCAGTTTGAGGAACATCTTTGCTGTAACGGGCTGCTGCTGCACGCTTCCATCTCCTCCCAAAACGAGACATCTGTTAATCATTCAATCATTTGGTTTTTCTTCTTTCTTGTCTGTTTTTTACACGAGTTCCTTGGACTAAAATCAAAAGGACAACCAGAGGAGATTAAAAAAAATCAAGAAAAAAGGAAACTAAAGTTTTGACTCAAACCAGTTATTAAACAACTTTTTAACTGTTTGACATCAGTTTGTAAAAACTGGGTTATACAGATTTTAATAAAAAGACCATTTTTCTCCAGTTTGTGTCTCTAATTTGAGACGAATTTGAAACAAGGAGAAAAACAATTAATGGCATTTGTTTTAGCTCCTTTTGCTTTTTATGCATGATTTTTTTCTTTATCATAACTGTGTGAATTGCTGTGAACTGCAAGTGTGTGAGCAGCTTTTTACTGCGACCAAACATCACACACTTCCTGTTTCACGTCCAGTCTGCTCAGCTCTAAACTCCTGAAACGTGTGACGCCTCTGCTGTAAGTGTGTGTGTTTGTCTTCCTCCAGGTTCGGTCCACGCCACGTCCATCGCAGCCAGTCGGGTGGAGCAGGCTCTGTCGGAGGTGGCCTCGTCCCTGCAGAGCAGCGCCCCCAAGCACGGACCCCTCCACCCCTGGATGACCCTGGCTCAGATCTGGCTCCATGCAGGTGTTTTATTCTTATTCCAGGAATTATTAAACCAAACGTACGGAGCTGAACTTCCTGTCTGTGGGCCGACACTTTTAATAACACACAACTTAACATTCAGCTGGTGGTTTGAATAAAATACCATAAAAATTTTGTTTTTCACTGAATAATTAACATCCTATTGTCAGCAGGGCTCTGCCTCCAGTCCAGCAGCAGCACAGCTTTTTAAAATAAATATCAGTGTATCAAACAGTCCTTCTGATCTTCTAATCTGTTCAATTAAATAAGTGTGTTTATTAACTTGGAGCTACTGGATTTTTAGTCCCCGAAGAGCACAAACAAACATTTGTTGGCATGTTTCTTGTTTTCCTGAGGTATTTCTAGAAGATTCATGTGAGTTTAGCCATCGATGATTAAATTATCCGCTCTGAAACGATCGTTCACGGCACTAATTCTGCATCTCGGGCTTCATCAAACTAACTGCAGTGATGTTCGGCGTGCAGGCATCAGCTTTCTAAGAGCTCTTTGATCTGATATGTATTAGATTTCCCTCTCAGCACCGCGGAGCCCTGATTCTTCTTTCTGCATCAGCAGCAGACTATGCAGACCCAAACGTAAACAGAGCGAAGAGTACGCATATACAGATGCACACACACACACACACACACAGGCAGTTTGTGCTCCTGTTTATCTCTCCAGCTGCTTCCTCTCATCGGGCGGTCATTTCCAGCTTGGCGACACAGTTAATGTAATCAGCAAATTAGAGGCAGATAGAGGGAGCGTTCATTTCCTCTCTGCCTCTCGTTCTCTGTCTTCATCTCCAGGACGACACAATAAAACTTCAGATGGTTTTGAGTTAGAGGAGGCTTCTCTGACTGATCCTGTTTCAGATTAGGAGTGATGCTATGCTGCTGTTATCTGTTCTTTCTTCTCCGGCTGTGATTTGTGGTTGAAAACATTCCAGACTGCAGTGAAACGACTTTGTTTGGGAAGCATCCATTTGCTTTTAGAAGAAGCGAGGCCTTCATTCTGAGTCGGCTGTTTTGACTTTGATTGCATCAAACTTGATTTGATGGAAATGCTTTTAAAAAGGCTGCTTAGTAAATAATTCTGACCAAGTCATTAAAATATCCTTCCTCCGACAGCTGAGGTGTACATCGGCATGTCAAAACCTGCTGAGGCCACGGCGTGTACGCAGGAAGCAGCCAACCTCTTCCCCACGTCCCACAACGTTCTTTACATGAGGGGGCAGATAGCCGAGCTGAGGGGCAACACGGACGAGGCTAAACGCTGGTACGAAGAGGCCCTGTCCATCAACCCGACCCACGTCAAGACCATGCAGAGGCTGGTAAGACTGTGCTTTATGTAATTACCCAAAATCCTTTGGGGCAGCTCTGTTGGACTCTCTGTGCTGTGATTGTTTGTCCCAGATCGGAGCGGTTTATAACCTGCAGTAAACCTCTCTGCATCGCCGCTGAAGTAAACTCATCCACTCTCGCTAATTTGAGACTCACAGACGTTGATCTGAATGTTTAGCCTAACAAAGACTCGGTCTGTTCGCCCAGCCCAACTAGGAACATTCCTGGAGAAATTCCCCACAGACTTCCCGTCTGAAATGCCGAATCCGTGCAAACAGCACAGCCCTGAAAAAGCTGGTGGTGAGTCATCCGGGGTCAGGACCTCCAGAAACTAAACAAGACCAAAAAGATCATTCCTAAATAAAAGCGGGAACTTCCCTACTAATGCTGACCCTGTGACCCGGATAAGCAGCAGATGACGAGTTCTTTACCAGCTGTCATAAAGCAACTAGTGATGTCTGAATGATTAAAACGATTCACCTGTACGCTGAATCTCTCTGCAGGGCCTGATTCTGCACCAGCTGCAGCGCTACAGTCTGTCAGAGAAGGTCCTGAGGGATGCTGTGCAGGTCAACAGGTAAGGTGTTTGTTTTGATTTCTTCTTGCATCACCTCCTTGTTTCCATTTTCTCCTCGTCATCTCTTCCTTTATGGGATATGGAAAAATCCAGCTAAGGGAATCTGCACGTGTTAATGTGTTCAGTTTCATCAGATTTCGTTAAAGGTCTCGTTCCCATGGAAACCGTGTAATACTTGGAATACGATCTGTCACTCTGCATACTGAACGTGAAAATGTTCTCCAACCCTCATCTCCTGTATTATTCAGTGTCTTCTACATTACAGGCAAAATTAGTATTCATGCCCCACCCACTTTGGCTTGGGACCGCCCACAGGAAGAGAGAGCAGAGCGTGTCTCAGCTAGTAGAAGCTAACTGCACCAACATGGTGGAACGTGTTCAGGCTGGAGTTATTTACGGAGGTCAACGCTGCATTTTTTCCCATGAAAGGAAAGCAAATGAAGGCAGCGGAAGAGTTGCTTTGCTTTAGGCCAATCAGAGAAAAGATCAAAGACTAGACGTTGAAACAGGAGCACCAGAGCTTTGTTTCCACAGATAACGACTCATGCTAGAGATTAAGATGTTTTTATCGTTCTCCTCCCCCCGTCAGCACAGCCCACGACGTGTGGAACAGTCTGGGCGAAGTGCTGCAGGCTCAGGGAAACGCCGCCGCCGCCACCGAGTGTTTCCTCACCGCCCTGGAGCTGGAGGCCAGCAGCCCCATCCTGCCCTTCACCATCATCCCCAGAGCGCTATGAGACACTCCCTCCCTCACACACACCTGCATGCACACTTGTACAGCCTTTTCTCACGTTGTATATAATGCAAATAGCATCACTTCCTTCATCGCTGTGTGTTTGTGCTGAAACATGGTTCAGTCTGTGCATGCACCTCAGTGTATGTGTGCCAACACGTCTCCTGTGTCTTCTTGTTTTTGGTGTAAATACGTTTGATTTTGTCGTTACATTCAAAAGAAACCTTTTTTTAAACATCTAATTTAGTCCAAAGACACACACATATTTGACTAAATCAATTTGGCAGAAAGTTGTTTTTATTTTTTACGAGTCAAAACTTTCGTTGCTGCTGTTGAGACGTTTCCGTTGTTTTTGTTACCGTTCAGCCGACTGAGAACCAACTGGAGCCTCGATTGATCATTCAGTAAATGCCAAAAAAACAACCTGGATGCATTCACACAGACGGTCAGACTTGGTGTTTTTATGGAGTTTTAAACCAAAACTCGTTCTCTTGAACTATTCTGTGACTTCCTGTTAGTTTGCAGATCTGTGAAGTAAAAAAAACTGCAAAAGTTACTGATAACCAGAGAAGTCTGGTTGTTTTTATCATGAATCGGAGGAATCTGTTGCTTTGGGTTTTCCTTAATCAAATTTTTCTGTGTGGATGCAGCCAAAATGCTCATGTCTGTTATTTTTATTTGATAGAACGTGTACATTTGGCTGTTCCTTGTGTTTTTATTTTAGAGTAAATTATAATTCTATTTTCCAGAGTGAAGCAGTGGGAGGAATGTGACGAGCAGGTTGATCAGTCAGTGAGTCCTTTTTGCTGTAAATCAATGACTGAAATTAGAATAAATAATAAAAAAGCGATCATCTGTGTGATATTGATCCATCTGAGCCCGTGTGGTGTTTCCTCTGACCTCAGGGGCTTTGGTGTGTGTTACGCTCTCAGGTGTGTCTTTTGTTCTGCAGGATTACAGCACTGACAGGTTTTGTACCCGGGTGTCAGGATGCCGTAGCCCCCCACCTGTACCTGCGGTTTCTCAGATGTCACCGAGCGTTAATCTCCCCCCACACACGAAGCTCTGAGCTGGTTTTACCTGATCATTAATGGGAATAACCCACAGAGCTCATTTAAATCATGTTACATGAAACGGAAGAAACTTAACTCGTTTTTGTTTCTTATCCAAGATCAGGATCAACAGATCCAGCAGGAAACCCTAGCATCTGTGTAGCTGCGTTCTCCAGCTCCTCCTGGGGGATGCTGAGGAGGAGAAAAGACGTTTAATCCTTTCAGCAAGTCCTGGGTGTCGGAGAACCAGACCAGGAAGCGTTTTTATCAGATGATTGAGCCCAGGCACTAGAAAGCTCGTCAAACCCTTTCACTTTTTAATTATTATTGCTATTTTGCTTTTTCCCTGCAGAAATGTATAGTATTAAACATTTAAAATAAATAGAAATTAACACCATAAAGGGTTGACCCACATAAATCCAAACCAAAAGCAGAGTTTTCTTTGAAATCCTGAAGCAGAGCAGCAGCAGCAGCTGACTGACAGCAAGTGGAGAACTAATCTATATAAATACAGACGGTTACATAACTGCAGTTACTGTGTGCCACATACATGGAACACCTCCTCCTACACGCCATCCGCTCCGATTGTCATCAGATCTCCAAACGAGAGCCGTTTTACTCGTGGCTGGGGCCGAAGCGCACGTGAAACAAGTGGAAGTTTCAGGCGGTTTCACGGATTAACTCGCTGGATCTCCGGCACTTTTCATCTCAGAGATTCTATAACTGTCAAACTCCCACGGTTTTCTGCTGCCCATTCCTCCTCCCACCATCCCGGCCAGGCTTCCGTTGCCTAGCAACAACTCATCATCTGCAGACATTCTTGGCGATCCGGAGAATTCCTTGAGACACCCCCAGAAAGAAAGAAACTGATTAAGCTCGGTTAATGTTGGTGTTGTAGAGGTTCTTAAAAAATCTTTTGGCTTTTTTTCCTTCAAACAGAAAACATGAGGTTTTTATGTGAACTGGAAAGATGAGGGCTTTTTTGGTTCTTAAAATATTCAAGTTTGCCTCTGCAGGACATCACACACACACACACACACACACACTCTTCTGTAGCTCTGATGAGTCATTGTGAAGAAGCACAGAGTGAAAACACAAATCCTCTTAGTTCATGATATTTTATTGGAAAAACAAAATGTAAAGACTAGCATGTACAACTTGGAATGCAGATCAACTGAACCAAACAGAACAGCTGAACTGGACCGGGCCGGGCCTCGCTGCATCCACACGCACACAGGCAAACCCACACAAATACAAATGCTGCAAAGCGCCGACCCCGTCCCCCTTAAACTGAAACCCACACCCCCTTAGAGTCACACACGCACAGCCTTTGAGGCAACATCCTGTCCCTGCTTTAGAGGAAAAACCAGATTAATTTTTTAGACAAGTCTACAGTGGTCCCTCGCTGTAACGCGGTTCACTTTCGCGGTTTTTTGTGTGCAATTTTGCATGCTTTTTTTAAACAGAGCGTTGTGTTTTGCGTCCAAAGGTTGAAAATTTTAGTCTTTAAATGAGAATCGTGTGAAAATGTCAGAAAAATGTACAAGGTGTGTAGTGATGGGTTTTACAGCATTAAAACATTGTGGCGGTGCGCTGGGATGAGCGCATTAGCAATCAGCGTTCAGTATGGAGTGGAAACTGTGTGGTCCTGCGTCTTTACACACAAGAGAAGATGAGTCTCTACAACATGACGACCAGAGACTCAGACTGAGGCAGCGAGAGCCTGAAATGCTGGCGTGTGTGCAAATAAAACTGTTGAGAAACGGATGTTCTGGTGTGTTTGCCTGTGACCCCAATAGTAGCTGCGTACGCTACAAACATCTATGATTGTAAAAAATGAAGCTGACTAATTTGCTAAATTCGTCTATTGCGGGTTATTTTTAGAACGAACCTCCCGCGATAAACGAGGGACCGCTGTATTTCCAAACGAGACTCGTACTGGTGGTTGACGCCGATATTGCCTCAGAAACCGTGCTTGTACACGATCATCTGTTAAGCCCCCCCGACGATCTAAGACATCGCTGCCGAAAGAGCCCGTCGCCCTCAAAAAAGGTAAACACACAAAGGAGTAAAATGATTAACCTGACATGCTAAAAACACAATCTAAATTTACTTTATTCCATTCAATCTTTTTTTCTTACAAATATCGGTTGTCACCAAGTGAACAAACGTGCTGCTGGTCTGCTCACCCCCATCCCTCTGACCCGCCCCTTCCTGGGTCCCAGAAGAACCCGGGCCCACAGACTGGGATCTCAACAGTAACTCATGGAACGCTGCATGCATGAAGAACAGGAAAAAACAAACAAAAACGGGAATAGAATAAAAGAAATGCAGTAGAACAGCCCAAATAATCATCAGGATATCAGGCGGATGGAACCAGCAGCTCGGAGGCCGCTCGCCTAACAAGTCGATATCTGATTGGGCAGCTTAGCACTGTGTGTGTGTGTAGGGGGGGGGAATACAAGCCAGAACATGCAGATTAATTTTTTTTTTCTTTTTGTCTTTTACCTTTTTTGAGCTTGTTTATAAGGACAGATTTCCAGTTTTCCAACATTCAGTTTAAATTGTCTATACAGAAGAGCATGAATAAATGTAGATTTTTGCAATAAGAGGTAAGTGAAACATCTGACTGATTGTGAGCTCGGTTCATTTGGCGGTCATCATCTGAACGAACTCTGTGGGGACAGAAAAAAAAAGTACAATCAGAACAGCCCCATTGTGTGGGAATAAATTAAATTCACGAGGAATAAAGACATGAGCAGCAGATTGAGGACCGGGTCCTGATTTATGCTCTAAAAGGATAATCAGAGGGCGTGTGCTGCTGCGCTAAAGCCAGAAACTCACTCGACTGCCGGAGACACAAGAAAATAGAATCACGCTGAATTGGAGTCTGTCCAAATTGCAACTGATGTGCAAATTTTCCTTCAGCAATTGAAGTGTCTTAATTGTGTCCCGTTTAACTGACAATTTGGTCTCCAACCCCTTTCAAGGTTGTTTCACACTTCTGACTCACCAAAACTAAACTAAGAACGGTTCCAGAATGATTATTTGTTTGAGGAAATTGGAAACCCTCAGGAACGCATTAAGTCATTTAGGAATCTTTGTCCCAAATGCTGTTAGCAGCCTGTTGCTAACGGCTGCAGCCCAGTGAGATTCTGGCTTCACGAACACGTTTAATCCATCATCACGTACCCTCGTAGTTCACCTGTCCGTCTCCGTCGATGTCAGCTTCCCTTATCATCTCATCTACCTCCTCGTCCGTGAGCTTTTCTCCCAAGTTTGTCATTACATGACGCAGCTCTGCCGCGCTGATGTAACCGTTGCCGTCCTGACGGGAGACAGGAAAACAAAACACAAACATTAATGAAGTTTTACAGGAATACAGAAAAACACCCGATCCAAAGAAGCTTCCTGCAGTTCCCTCTCTAAACAGCAGGTGTCACTACTGGAGAAAAACACTGGACCTTTAACAGGAAGTAGATTCTTTACAAAGACAAGCTTCAACTTGTCAGCAAGTTTATGTAACATTACATTTTCTAAAAGTTGTGTTCAGATGTTTGTAGAAACAACAAAAACTGAATGTTTTTTACCACATTAAAGTGTAAAAACCCCATTAAGCATCTCGTTACTGCAGGTGAACAACTAGCTGGTTAAAGCAACTCGACAGCAGCAGAGTTGTTTATTCAGCTCTTGTGACAAAAGCAAAAATTCCAAACAAGAACTTATATTAGAAAACGTTTTAGACACCGAGACTGCTGGTAACTATTAAACTTGGCACAACCAACACCTACTTTATCGAAAACTCTGAACGCCTCCCTGATTTCTTCCTCACTATCCGTATCCTTCATCTTTCGTGCCATCATCGTTAGGAACTCTGGGAAGTCGATGGTCCCGTTGCCTTGTGGAGACAAATCAACCCACAAGGTAAATATGAATATTTGTTGAAACTTGAAAATGATTTTTGTGTTTCGAGGCCATGACGGCGTACCATCAGCGTCCACCTCATTGATCATATCTTGGAGTTCAGCTTCAGTTGGGTTTTGACCGAGTGACCTCATGACCGTCCCCAGCTCCTTTGTTGTGATGGTGCCATCTCCATCCTTATCAAACAAGGAGAAGGCCTCCTTGAACTCTGACCAGGAAAACAGAAACAGGAAGGGTTGAACAGGACAGAACGGTGACGAACAGGACAGCGAAGCTGAAGCTGTGTCTGAACCTACCAGCGATCTGCTCTTCTGTAAGTTGGTCAGCCTAAAATAAAAACAAACAGGACATTTTTACTTCTATTACACAAAACCTTTGTAGGTTTCCCAAATGTTTACTTTGAACATATTTCTATCCAATCAGAAGCACTGGGGATCAAACGGACCTAAACCCAAATAACCAGATAACAGTTCTAGCTAACTGAACCAGGTTCTGTGAACAACCTTAATATCTTCAAAGTGAATATCTGTGAGGTCTGCCACCAGTTTAGCAGCTTTTGGTTCCGGTCTTTTGGCCACCCTGCCTCCAACTCTTCCATCCAGCCTCAGCGCTCCTGCTCCTCTGTGCTGCTTTGGATCCAAACCTCGTCCTGCACCAGTTCCTCCTGTTTTCATGCTGAGACCATCCAGCGCCCCACGGACCATCACCAAGCCTTCAGCCAGGCACTCGGCCCGTTTGCCATTCTGGACCCCTTGTTTTTTAACCTCTGCTAACTCTGCTTTGGTCCTCTGCAGGCAGCTCCTCAGGTCCTGCATCTCTCGAACCAGATTGTCCACGCGGCTGGATGACGTGTCCATCAGCATCTGCAGGAAAGCTCTGTAGTTCCTCTCCTGCTGCTGGATCAGCTCCTTGAAGTAGTGCTCCTGCTCATCCAGCAAATCATAGACGGTGGACAGGCTCACCAGTTCATCTTCTGCTGGGTACACAGCTACTTTCTTAGGCAGCATAATGAGTGAAGACTGGCAGGAGGGACAGGATTTATGGGTTACAGTGGGAGGAATGGGTGGATGATAAAAATACTGGGCAGACATCTATCAGTTTCTTTCAGATGGCAAAAAAATGATGAAACAAGATTCAGTAGAACAGGATCATGTTCCAGCTCTCTGAATAGTCACACTATTGTTTGGGTTAAGAAAAAAAAAGACCGTATTGATCGAGTTGCTGGCGAAGTGGACGTTTTAAATCATACTGAATCTGCTGACCGTTAGATGGACGTCTGAATGTTGATGAGGTGGCTGGATAATTGCCAGATTTGTCTTTCAATCCTTCCAGTGGCTGATAGATGGCAGAGGTTTTCACAATCCCAGCAGATTACACTGACCTGACAGGTGACGTCTCTCTTCCATGACATGGATGACAAGTTGACGGAACAGCTGGTCCTTCTGCTGACGCTGCCCCGGTTCCTTGTCCATCTATCTGGATCTCTAAATCTGACTGCCTACTCCTCTCCCTCTGTGGGTGTATGTGACCAGACGCCGTTCCTCCCTCGCTGCATCTGACTGCAGGTGGGTGACACTGCAGAGCTCCCCACCGGCTGTCCCTCCATATCACTCTGTACTCCTGAGATTGACGGTCAGGACTGAGCAGTACAGTAAATGATGAAGTTTCCACCTCCTGCAGTAGCTCAATAGATGAATAGTGTTTATGTGTGTGTGTGTGTGTGTGTGCAGGAGGCCAAGCTGGAGGAAGGCCATCAAACGTGTCAGGAAATTAATTTAAAGGTGTGTGAAAGTAACAGTGCCCCCACCAGGAGGGGGTCACGGGAGTTGTGGCTGCATCTGCATGTATGTGTTAATCTGCAGCCTGTCAGCTCACAGCTACGGTTGCCGCTCCTGGGGAGGATCAGTTCACCCATCAGCTTGCCTCCTACTCAGCATCATGGGTCACATCAAACAGACCTGACAGGAGCTCCGACCACATGCTTACAAGCTCTGAGGGACGTGTTCCTGATCAAATTGCCTTTAGCTAGAGTAAGAATTCACCCTTAGTAGGGAGGAAATGCTCATTTCACTCAGTCACCAGCACTAGCTGACTCTAAAGCATTGCAGCCAGATGTTTAAGTGATAAGACAAGCCTCTGCTGATTCATATTGCACAATCTCAAACTGTAACTTTACATTAGTTTCTGCAGAAACATCTCGCCACTCTTACTGACAACAAAGAGTCAAAATTATGTTTGAAGATGACGTTAAAGTTAACAGTTTTATATCTGAATAATCTGTTAAATGCACGAGTGTGGTCTGCTTTCATGATGGCAACTATCTTTGTCATGTCCAAACAAATCTCCCCCACAGCACAGAAATCTATTTGTCCAAATAAGACAAGAATTGTGTTCAAATATGAAATATTTAATTTTCTTTGCCAAGCAGCAGCATCTCACGTCTGAAGCAGCAGACAGAAACGATCTGTGTGCGGCTGATGGTGGTTAAAAAGCCGCTAACCTTCTCAAATCCTTTCCAAATTGCTTTCAAGACATTATAATCTGACAACAGAGATCGTGTTTCTGTTGCAGCAGATGGTGCAAGCTGAGATAGGAGACTGTATTGTTTACATTAAAAAAAACTAATTTCTTATGACCAAGAGACTTTCATTTATAAAATATGTAATAAACATTTGATCAACAGGGAGCATTTAAATAAAAGAACAAATGAATGGAAGGTGTGGAATTTAATGATGATGGTTCACTTCCTGGTAGATCCAGATGTAATTACAGCCAAATCATACCGATTATCAGTGGTTTTACATTTAAAACATGCGTTTTTACCCCATCACTTTTAGCCAAACTCTTTTGCCAACTCTGGATTACTATAAAACACAAACACACTCCAGAACAAAAGATAGAAAACTTTAAGTCCTCCTTAAGATGGAGATTCTAACATTTTGCGTCAGCTGACAAACAAGAAAGTTTTAATAGGATTAAATAAATAAGTGCGCAAAAAACAGCTTTGATCTGGGCAAATTTAATTAAGAGAAACCCCAATAGCATATCGTGCTCCAATCTAGACTGAAAGGAGCTGATTTTTATTAAAGCAGACTTTAGATAACAGGATTTACTGTCACACAGGGAGTGGCAACCCTACAAGTCAACATTTTACTTTTTAATTCCAAACAGGAAAACGTCAGAACCGAGGCTGCATCTGTTCAATAATTCTGTCATAACTTCTTATCCACGCAGGAAAAAGGCTTATGAACTTTCCTTCATGTCAGTGATCGGTTTTATTATGGCCTGGTATCACTACCGGTTGAAACGATATTCCGTCCATGTTAGACTTTGACCAGTAATGCTACAATGACTTTATGGACATCACCCGTCAGGCCATTTATCTTTATTAGCTAAAAAAAGACGTGTGGTTGTTATTCCACATTTAAGAAGAAGCATCCCTGAAGCAAACTATCGCAACCCGTAAAGCAACAACCACGAGCTAAATCTGGAACGATAACGCGACACATTACCGGAAAAAAGACCATTCATTGAGGGTGTAGAATTAGCTCCGATGCTAGCAGCGGAAAGCAGAACCGCCACGACTTACTACCGACTGAAACATCCACCGCATTTACCACAACGAGACGCTTCTCGACCACATTGAGACAGACGGATTGCGCGCAAAATCGGCGGTTCAAATTCAGTCCACCCGTTGCGAGAGCGATGGAGGTACCGGGGTGCTTCAACCACAATCCTCCCGCACAAACAAACAAACGTCATAATTGTTTAAGCTAGCTCTAATTCACGGGTCTTAAATACACATGAGGGTTTAGTGCGGTTGATTAATACTCACCATGTCTGTGTGTCGGGACGGTTCTCCTACTAGCAGACCAGTTACAAGGAAATGGACGGATGCCACTGAGCGGAGCGGGCTGAAGGCGGGTAAGCGAGGCGAACCACCGCTCTACGGCTCTTGTGTATTCCTCCGCGCTGTGGGGCAATTCATTTGAATTTCGTATCTCTGGTTGTTGTTAGAGATGATTGCTTGAGTTACTCTGCATTTATTAGGCTGTTAGAATAATATAATATAAGTTAGAAAGCTGGTAAATTATTACACACTGATGTGTTTATTATATACTGCAGGGAAGCTTGGACTTCACACCTTTACCTGCAGGATTATTTATTCTAGTCCAACATGTGTCTCACTCTGTCAAATCAAATTAGACTCAAACACTGAGTTAAATCTAAGATTTGTTTAAGAAAATTGCTGTATTTGTTATGGTTTCTAATGCTTAATTAATATGATATTCCACCACAACAGACAAGTATGCGTTTACAAGTCATTATAAATAAAACAAATGAGGCACATGTGTAATAATGGAACAGAATAGAGCAGTAGCTCATCTGGAAATATTTTTAATAAAACATTTAAATAAATAGCAACTGTCGTTTTCAACGTTTTCCATTATATGTGTAATTTTAGGCTTTTTCTTAGTTTAACTTAGTATAATTCTGTATTTCTGGGCCGTAATAGATTCACAATAGTTCACAGCATCAATAATATGACAATAAATTCCACAGACTATTAAATTATATTCATTAATTTGATTTAAATGCTACTAATTCACATAAAACAGATCCAATTAAATCATGTGTCAGTTTTATTCAATAAAGTTAGTTTGTTCATAATAATAATTTCAGTACTGCATAATTCTAAATATAATCAAATTCAATTAAGCATCAGATTCTGAGTCTGATGGTCGCATTTCCTGCACGCGCACACTGATAGTGGCGGACTATTTTATGTTACACCTAGTTTTATTGAAGCGGAAGGATACGTTCTGAGCGGTCTATCTGACAGCAGTTGGGATGTTTTGGCTTTGCTTTTGAAAGGCATCCTCTGATTGGACAGGACAAACCCGCAATATTCTGCTGATGTACGGAGGCCACCGATTGGCTGGGGTGAATCTGCAATGCGTCAAACCACGGCGCGGCAATGAGGGCAGGGGGAGCGCCACAGCGGATGCCCCGAGATTACAAAAAAGGGCAGGTGATAACTCACAGGTAATCTACAGGTGTGGTGCCTGAGAGTGTTGAGCCACATATGGAGTGGATAAATAAGCATTTCCTTCAGTTTAACATATATTTAGGAAAACATTAAGAGCCATTTTTAATTAAATTGAACTTTTTTCATTTAAAAAGTTTAAATAAACTATAGCTCAAGCAACTTTTATGTTAAAAATGAACATCATTGTCATCATTAGATACATTTTCATTAGATCACAGCATAAATCTAAATTAACATGTTTTTAATTAATCATATGACAGAATTTTTGCAACATATATTTTTCAGTTTCTTTAGAATAGAAACGACAGATCCAGATTTTGATTTATCGTTACGTGTTTCAAACATCGACATATAAATCTAGGTTTCAACGGCATCTGCTGTCTTCCTAAGAAGTGTAGTCGGTGAACATCAATGAAGGAGTGACACTTCTGAGGAAGACCGCAGATGCCATTGAGACGCAGAAAGGTAAATCCAAACCTGGATCTGTCATCTAAAGAAACTAAAAGACATGTTGTAAAACAAAAGGACAGTATGAACATTACAGCACTGGTGAATCTTATAATGCCATTTTGCATTTATTTGCATGGATTATTGATATTTACCATTTAATAGGTACATGTTTTGTGCCATAATTTGGTTTATAACTTGAAATAGGTTATAAATAAGAGCATGAATGTACCCGTATAAACCTAAAGAGATAAACTTCCAACACAAAGAACCAATATACAGGAATTTTTATTCACAAAATTAGGTTTTAAAATCAATTCAGAACATAATGTACAAATGAATCAGTGCTCCTTCCCCGTTTATAACTAAAACTTTGTATGTTTGTAATTTTCTTGCAGCCTGGCTTAGTGCAAGTACAGGCAGCTCCAGTTCTTATATCAGGTGCGTTTTCAGTCTTCCAGCAATATATCCAGCTCTTCTAAAGGCAGTCTCAGTCGCAGTTCTTTCTCTGTCATCAGGTCTATAAACTCCTGCAGATGCTCAGGAAACAGCTGCACTGCATCCATGTATAAGCCCTGGTCCATCCAAACACAGAAATCAACAAGTCATCAAATTTTAACACTAAAAACAAAAAAAATCTAGTTTATACAGGTTTAAAGATGAAGAAAAAGAGATCTTCTGCTGCTAAGGTAATAAAACTTTAATGACTGGCTCACCTTCGCCCAGGGGATGTTCTGCAAGCCCTTATAAAAGATCTCTCTGGCCTTATCTGCTTTACCTTCGGACATCTAGGAAGTCACAGAAGACACAACTTTTATTTTTAAACGAGTGGAAATAATTGAGAATTTTGTAAAATGCCAAAAAGACACAAAATCTAAACAAATGTGACTTTTTTAAATTCCCCCAAACTAAATGAACAGAAGAATCATAGAAGCTTGGTGCGTCTACAGTGAAACTGCCCTTCTGTAATCAGTGACTGTGTGCAAATATGTGAAGAATTGACTGTCTTACCAGGAAGTGGACGTACATCCTCCACAATAAAGGACAGTGAGCACCCGTCTCTGTTGCTATGGCGCTCTCAAACAGTCCTCGGATTCGGTTGCTGAGGCCGTTTTCTGGCAGTAGGGGTAGGGGCTTATCGAAGCAACACGATCTAAAAATACCATGAAAAATACATCTGATGTTTTGACTCAAATGTGGCACAGAGCTGATGCTAGATGTCAGGCAAAACAAAAGGACAAAAGCAGGGAGGTATAACTGTGGCAACAGGTTGTGTTTTTGTTGTTTATAGCACATAATTAGCGTTATTACTGATGGTTTTTACCTCTGAGCAGCATCCACCAGCTGCTTCCTCTGTTGTTCAGCAACAATAGCAAACAGACGAGGTGTAACGCTGCTGTTGTCTCTGGTTACAGAGTGAAAAAACCGGCGGGCCCGGCCAGCACTGTGGTAGTGGTTCTCCAGCTGAAACACGAGTCACAAACCTGTCAGCTTCTGCAGGGTCAGACTCTCGTTTTTAAACTTCTAATCCGAGTCTGTGAGGATTTTACCTGAACGTAAATGCACCAGAGCGGGGCGCTGCCGGGCCAGGCTGAGAGGGCAGAAGTGAGCGTCTGTCTCAGCGTCACCAGAGGAAACACACTGATGTTGTTGTGGAACCTCAGCAGCGCCACCTGCTGCAGCGCCAGCGCCTCACACTCTGAGGCCAAACGCCGGTTAGAGAGGCTGGAATCAGCTGCTTCCACGCTGCCGGGTTTAACGGAGCCAGGGGCTCGTTTTCGGTGCAGCTCCTCCATCTTCTCTCGGGCCTGGCTGTAGACGGTAAACGCTGCCTGGATGCTGACAGTTAGGTACTGAAACAGAGCGTAACAGCCAACCAGGCCTCTTAACCTCAGCTTCTCTTCCTGCAGGTCTTCTTGACTTCCTGGTACCAAGAATAAAATAAACAAATGTTAAATATTCAAGAGAGACTTGAATTTCTTGTTTTTTCTTTGTTTTTTAGACATCATTGCACATAAATAACTCCTGACTTTCTTTTAGTTTTCATTTCCTAGACCTATTCTCCCTGTAGCCTAAATCATGCTGAGACTTGCTAAACGTCAGCGAAGAGTTAGAAACCATAAAGAGGTATTTCAACACCACTGAGGGCTTGTTTCTAAGTTCCAGGAAGCCGAAAATATGTTTTGTGTGCAACACAAAACCAGAATACTCCAGAAATTCAAGCTCCACCAGGATCCACTAAAACACTCAGAAATCGTTTAAAACCAAACCTTTTCTGTCTGACTGGAAATTCTGGATGTTCTGCTCCAGATCAGACAAGCTGCTGCTCACAGCCTGTTCATAGGACCTCCTCGCTTTCAGGATGGAAACCGGAGAGATGGACTGAGAGGATGACGTTCCCTCTGCTAGCCGGGTCAGAACACAGACGGCCGGTGACACTGTAGCATCAGTGACTCGACCCGTTTGCCCCTTCGCTCCATCCTCCACCTCCAACTGGGACCACAGGAGGCACAGCTCACACAGACTGGGCCCACTCAGGCCTTTGGTTCCCCCCATCGTTGTGGCCGTGGAGAAAACCTTCCGAGCTTCATCCAGATTCCCCAGGATCCACTCCAAGTGTGCGTACTCCCGCCACAACACCAGAGAAGAGCGATTGTCGGGTTCTTTAAGCAGCCTTTTAGCGACCCGCTTGCTGCTCTTCCCCTGAGAGCGAAGACGCTTCTTATTGCCGCTGCGCAGGCAGCGCAAAACCTGGAGAACGAACACAATGAGATGTACAACTGCGTGCAAAAGTCTTGAACTACTTCTCATTTGGGTTGTAAGACTTTAAAGCGACGTTTTTAAACATTTTCAAGTCATTAACGAGTCAACGTCTACCTTGAGTTTCTCGTATCGGATCCAGCTGAGTGACAGAAACGCTCGGCGGTGAGGAGGAAGGACAGGCTGAATTATCCCAAACACGTTGGTGAGGAACTCCTCACCCTGCTTCCCGAGCCCTGTCCACTTCCTTACTCCCTGTAGCGTGGTCATGTGACCTACAGAGTTCACCCCAAGGTCAGGTAGGTCATAGGAGGTCAGAGGACGCTGGACGTCGTTACCTGAGATGCACACCTGTTGTTACTTTTGTCTCCCAGCTAAATGCATCACACTGATCGGTAATGTTTTTTACCCTGAGTGAGCAGAGAAAGGTTCTCCAGAAGAAGGCCCGGCTGACAGGGAGGAGAGGAGATCACAGAGTCCACAGGCAGACCCAGAATGGACAAGAACTGGAGAAGAAGCTGGAGCTGAAGTTCTGATGACGACAGAACAATCAGAGACGGACCGATGTCGTCAAACAGCACCTGGAGGCGGTGAGAGCGGAAGACAAGGACGTCAAACACAACAGAAACATAAACGAATGATCTAACCGGTTCTGAGGTTCACCTGTCTGTCAGGATCCTCACAGTCCTCCTCTGACTGGCCCTTAGCTTTGTCTGGTCTCCAGGGTAACCAATGAGCTGCTTCACGTATCGCCTCTACATCCAGCCACACCGTTCCTCTGGGCAGAGTCCTGTCCTTCACCTCCTCTTCCTCCTCCTCCTCCTCCTCATCCTCCTCCTCTGTAGAGGAAAACAACAGCAGGAACAGACTGAAAGCCTGGTTCCCTCATGTTTAGATGTTGTGTTTTTTTAGTTTTACCTGCACCGGGTTGAAGCCACCCTCCTCGTTCTTGTTGGATCATCCAGGCTTTCCAGCCTCTGGCCCCCACCTCCCCGACTCTCGCCTCCCCGCTGTCCCAGAACGGCTCGAAGAACTCCACCTGTCCATCAAAACATCAGATGAACTAATGACGCTCCCGTGAATCTTCACTAACAGGAAGGTTGATATAAATCCTCAGAGATCTTATTACATAACTAAAACGCTGGTGTCCGTTTGCCTGTGTACCTGCTGCTTGGTGGACAGTTTTTTTACACTGTCAGGTTTGAAGAAGGTGAAGTCGATCATGGCCTGAAACAGAGAAATGGCCTTCTCAGAGTGACCAGACTGCCGTAGGAAATGACACTGTTGGGTGAAGATATCTGGACAAAAAAAGGAAAGCACAAGTTGGAAATGAGTCTAACTACTCGTGCATAACGTGTGAGTAAACTAGCAAACAGAGCTGGAAGAAACCCGATTTACCCAACATGTCTCCTTCTATTCCTGGTGGAGCTGGATGAGACAACATGCTGCCATCTCGCACGGCGCTGAGCGTGCTAAGACACTTTCCGTACGCAGAGTTGACTTTTGTTACAGTAAAGGAGCTGAAGTAACTCTGAGTGAACAGCAGATACTCCCTCCACATGGGGGCGCTGTTTGGGTGGAGGAACACCTGAAAGCAAACATTAGAAACCCAGAAAGGTCAATTTCTTCTCTAATCAGAATAAATTTACCTCAAAACCAGAATTATTTGTTTGAAACCGTTTCAGAGTTTGATAACATACCAAACATCAACTAAAGTTCTCCAAAACATTAATAAAACAGCAACAACTCTAAATCTAGAAGCATCTTGATAGAGGCTCACCAGTTTCTTCCATTCTTTAGCCAGAGCTGAGGGTTCCCAGAGCTCCTGACAGATCCTGAGCCTCTCGAGCTGCAGGGCGATGCAGGACGGGTTTGTAGCCACGGCTCGCTCTGCGATGCTCAGCTTTTTGTCCAGAATGGCTCTGTAGGAGGACTTATGGCGCTCAGCTGATTCACCGCCCTGCTCCTCCTCAAATGCCACAGAACTCACTTCATCCTGCAGGAGGAGATGAAGTTTAGCTCCATGTATATGATGAAGCCTGCAAAAATATTTGTTTTCTAATTGTGAGACATTTAAGTTAATATAAAACCAAATTTCATTCCCATGAATCCAGTATTGCCACTATATTTGAGACTCTAATCAGTAAAGCAGGACAAAGGGATGGAGTCTGTGTCACCTGGTAGCGTATGAACTCTATCCACAGCTCTGTGTCTGACGGCTGCTCTCTGAGCCGCCGGTTAAACTCTCCAGTCCTCCCGACCACAGACACGGGGTTTCCTTCTGTCTCCAGGTCCAGTTTTTGATCGTCCTGCGGTCCTTTCCCCTGCAGCCAGAGAGCCGTGGACGAGTCGTACACTCCGAGGGGATTTACGGACAGCGTCGTAAATCTGTCACCTAATTCAAGGATAAAAGTTAGAAATCAGTCACTTGGAATAAATTATTAAATTACATTTAAGTGAATCAAACTCCTCGTGAGATTTCGTCACTTTGTTTGTGTCTCAAATGAAACATCAGTTCAGTTTATGTTTTAACCCACAGGGTTTACTGTCAATATTCTTAACCCAGTACCTGACTCTTGTCTTTTGTTTTTCTCATCAACATCACCCACAGGGAGGAAGGAGGTCAACTGGAGGGCATCAGGAGCCGCAGGTGGAACAGGAAGAGGCGGCTCCGACTTCAGCAGCTGCCGACTGGCTGTAGAAAAGTATCTGTCAGCCGTTTTCTTACTGTCCCCTCCTTTCTGTCTCTTCTTTGTTTCTGAATCCTCCCAGCTGACTCCCTGTCTCTGAGAGTCCAGACCCAAAGTGGAGCTGCCTTTCCTTCTGTACCTGAAACACACACAGGAACTCTGGTACCAGAACATAAACATGACATTCCAAACAACCATTTCATTATAAAAAGTAATAATTACTAAAAACTTTGACAAACACTCTTTCAAAGGTTTATGTGTGAGCTACCTGGCTACGTCTCCTCTGTACAGAGACTTGTAAGTCCAGTTGGCCGGGTCGGGTTTACGGTCCACACAGAACGGGTGCCCTGTGGGCACCTGGAGGTCATCCAACCAGGAGAAACGACTCGCTAAGGAAGTGTCCTGCTGCCTGCACGGACGCACGGGTATGAACAAAAACCATAAATACAAAACAACAATAAAAGTATGCAAAGATTAGTGAAGTAAATATTTTGTCCTTGCCTGTCCTCCTCCTCCTTTATGAGATCACTGGGATAGATGGTGTCAGACTCAGATCCACTGCTGCTCGAATTCCTCTCACTTCTCTTTTTGTGCTTTTTCTTCTTTTTTCTTTTCTTCTCACTCTTCTTTTTCTTCTTTCTTGCTGGCATGTCATCCACTTCCCTTTCGTCCTCCTGACCGGAGGTAACATCCCTGATCACAAATAATTATGATTACATAAATGGGAATAAAAAAAACACACAAAATGTGAACCAACACCTGCTTGAAGCAAAGGCAAAAATTTAATGTTGAATTCCATTATTTGATTGGTTCTAAACAAATGAATGAAACCTTTCTTTACCTAGTTTCTGCTCAGTTATGGTGTCTTACACTTATTTATTTAGACATTAAACTACTGATACATGCAAGAAAAATAGAATGAAAATAGAAATTTTCTACCTTGATGCCTTTTTGTTTGGCTTCTCGCCGGTCTTCTCTAAGAAACGACTGTGAAGCGAGATTGCGTCTCCAGACTGGAAGCTTTTGTTGTTCAGCCAATCTAATTCTGTGAAGAAAAAAATGTCTTACAATAAAATAATTGAGACATCATAAAGCTGTGCTGTTTTGCATCCAACAGGTAAACGAAAACCAAATTAGCAAACTGACGTGGAATTTAAGAACCCTTTAGAATAGTCTAAAGTTCCCAACAACTTCCACCTATAAAAGATTTTTAAAGAAATGTTAAAAAGAGGACTAGATTACAAAAACATTACAGCTGCAGCTTTATTTTTATTTTTTTACCCATTAGAGAAAATGATCCAGAGTCAGAGATCTGTGACATGCAGCTAGACCTGTGTCACTTTGGTTATTTGTACTGTTTGTGATCACACTGAACAACAATAATGTCTTTTACTTTTCCTGCCTATGTGGAGCACTTTTGGCTAATTTCTACTTTCGCAAATGCAAAGTGATGAAAATCCAGCCTCTTCTGTATTTTGAAAAAGGAAGGTAAGCTGTATTTGCACACGCTAAGAAAGAAAGAAAGATAGATAGATAAAAAAAATTCTAATATCCCAAAGAAGTTGTTAATTATTGCGTTCTGTACTTTGACAAACCCCTGGCACATTTTGTAATTTTTTTTAAATAAAAAAAAATTGTCTTATGTTCCTATTTAATTTTCGTGTTTCTTTGATTAATATTTTCCTTGTAATGTTGCAAATTTAAAATAAATATATTTTAGTTTTATATTACAAAAATATAATAAAAATCTGGATTCTGGAATACGACGACAACAGACGGACGTTCAGGTTGAGTTTAATCCAGTTAACTGCTGTTTTAATCTGGTAAACACGAAAAGCCGTCAACGCGAAAACGTAATTTTACCACTTGTGTTACACGAAGGAATAAATAATCACCTTTGGACGAATCCTCAACTTTGTTATTAGCTGCTACGGAAAAAGCTGGAAAAAGAGCCATAATGCTGCATGTAAACAGTCGCTGGAATATGACGTCAAGCTGCGACGATTTACGTGACAATAAAATAAAAAGTTCAAGGAAAATATGTCAAAATAGGCTAGATAATTAAGATTAATGGTATTGCTTCACTACATAGCCTGTGTTATATTTCTAATTCAGTTTTTTATTCTGATTTTATTCCGGGGACCCATGAGCCGACCGGAAGAGGAGGGGACTTATGCTCGCCAAGGTAAACGAGCGATGGTATCATTGGCCAATAAAATCTAAGGATAAATTTAATAGGCCAATAGGGTGCTCGTTTCACGTTGATTGACATTGTGTTTGTCCAATAGCGTTCATCCATCCACCGTTAAGTAGGCTTCAACCGCCTAGTGGGGTTATTCCGTTGCAGGAATTCTGAAGGGAACGTAACTTTACCATTACCCGGTCATACCAAGTTTCTTGATAAAAATGAGAGAAATTGTACATCTGCAGGCTGGCCAGTGTGGCAACCAAATCGGAGCGAAGGTAGGAAACGCTTGAACTGGAAAGCGAATACGTAATTCACTGGAACACGGTATAAAAGTTGAATACAGTTTGCGCGGGCTGCTAAATGTTAGCTTACTTAGCAAAAATTGGCGGCTAATGATAGCCATTTGTTTTGGCTCGCGGGGGTGAAGTTCGCCGGTCAGCTAGCTAAATTAACCGCAGTTTCTCATTCTCTTTTATTCTAGTTCTGGGAGGTGATTAGCGATGAACACGGCATCGACCCCACCGGGACGTACCAAGGGGACAGCGACCTGCAACTGGAGCGTATCAGCGTGTATTACAACGAGGCTTCAGGTCTAACATGGCTTTGCTAAGTATTCTCAGCTACTCAGTTGGATTAGATCATTTGTGGATGAGCCATGGTAATACAATACCTCATGGAAAACTTGTTAGGACGGTTTCCATCCAGCAGGGGGCCTTAAAATCGCTCACCTCAAGTCAATGGTTACCATGGATCAGCTAGTTTCCATGATACAGCAAACTTACAAACAACTACATGGATTCATTCATACATTTAAAGAGGTTATGAACATAGAAAATGACTAATTCCTGAAGATGTTGGTTTTTTGTTTTCCGTGCTACCTTTTTATAAGCAAATTCTATACTGAAATGTTTTTTTACTTATAAATACATACATACATGTGTTCTAAAATACCTAACTATGTACTTTATACAGCTAAATATGTTTTAAGTAGAATTCTGAAGATTTTTATAGGTTTCTCACAAAGAGCAGAGCGTGAACTATTGCATAATGAAGTATAGCAGAAAATATAAGTAGTCATACTCTGATCCACATTAGATTGGAATCAGTTTAAAATCCACATTTGCATTTATATTTGAATGGATTTGACTTGTCCTCTTGTACTTGATTGCTGCCAATATTCTTTGCTGTTTTGCCTGGAGCTTCTTAGCAGGTGCTAAAAGAGTGGGTTAAAGCAGTTTTGTTTTTTTATCTGGGTTGTTTTTTGTGTGTTTTTCTTTACTAGGTGGCAAATATGTCCCTCGTGCCGTGCTGGTGGACTTGGAACCGGGCACAATGGATTCTGTGAGGTCTGGTCCTTTTGGTCAGGTGTTTAGACCTGACAACTTTGTCTTTGGTGAGTCTTTTTAGTGTCAGGATATGTTAGTTTTGTGGATTTAGTTACTAAAATTCTCTTAATAAACGTGGAATTTTTTTGCATTGGAAATGAGTTATATTTTTGTTGTAGTAAAAAAGGTTCTCTTATGCTGTAGCTGTGAAATGTATCTGTTTGTGTGTAACAGGCCAGAGTGGCGCCGGTAATAACTGGGCCAAAGGCCATTACACGGAGGGAGCTGAGCTGGTTGACTCAGTCCTGGATGTGGTGAGAAAAGAGGCAGAGAGCTGTGACTGCCTTCAGGGCTTCCAGCTCACTCACTCCCTGGGAGGAGGCACAGGCTCTGGTATGGGCACTCTCCTCATCAGCAAGATCCGAGAGGAGTACCCCGACCGCATCATGAATACTTTCAGCGTTGTGCCCTCACCCAAGGTTCATCTATCACATTTGATCAGAGTGGAATGTTTTTGCCCTTTGCTTGCTTCCTCCTCATCTAAACCATGTTCCATTTTTTTCCCTTTGCCTCCCACCAGGTGTCAGACACAGTGGTGGAGCCTTACAACGCCACCCTGTCCGTCCACCAGCTGGTTGAGAACACAGATGAGACCTACTGCATTGATAATGAGGCCTTGTATGACATCTGCTTCCGCACACTGAAACTCACCACACCCACCTACGGTGATCTCAACCACCTGGTCTCAGCCACCATGAGCGGGGTGACCACCTGTCTGCGCTTCCCTGGGCAGCTGAATGCTGATCTGAGAAAACTGGCCGTCAACATGGTGCCTTTTCCCAGACTGCACTTCTTCATGCCGGGCTTTGCACCTCTGACCAGCCGAGGCAGTCAGCAGTACCGGTACTGGAGCGCAGCTGTGCTGTTGGAGTAAAATTCACTTCTTATTTGAACTTCATCTCAGCTGAATTTCTATTCTTCTCAGGGCTCTGACGGTTCCTGAACTCACCATGCAGATGTTTGATTCCAAGAACATGATGGCAGCCTGCGATCCACGCCACGGGCGCTACCTCACAGTCGCCGCCATCTTCCGAGGACGCATGTCTATGAAGGAGGTGGATGAGCAGATGCTGAATGTGCAGAACAAGAACAGCAGCTACTTTGTGGAGTGGATCCCCAACAACGTGAAGACGGCTGTCTGTGACATCCCTCCTCGCGGCCTCAAGATGGCCGCCACGTTCATTGGCAATAGTACGGCCATTCAAGAGCTGTTCAAACGCATCTCAGAGCAGTTCACCGCCATGTTCCGCCGTAAAGCCTTCCTCCACTGGTAAGTAAAACCAAGAGGAGATCTGTACTGGTGTTTGCACATCCTACATGTTGTATGTGTTGTGGCAGGTACACCGGAGAAGGTATGGATGAGATGGAGTTCACAGAGGCAGAGAGCAACATGAACGACCTGGTGTCTGAGTACCAGCAGTACCAGGAAGCCACCGCTGAGGAAGAGGGGGAGTTTGAAGAGGAGGCTGAGGAGGATATGGCCTAACCCCCCATCTGCTCAGACTGAGTAGCATGGTTCAGCTTTAGTCGGGATGTTAAGTTTCAACATTTCATCGTTCTCTCAGCTTTTGAGTGTTTTAGATGTTTCTTGATCTTACCTGTTCTCTCGTTTCCTGTTTGAAATATAAATGTTTTTCCTGCTACTCAAACTTTAACCGTTACATGCTGACACGACAAAACCAAAAACTTGAATCAAATAGCTGTTGGGCAATCAAGAGCCATGAAAACTTGATGGTTCAGTTTTTCTTTTAGATTGAAATACAAATGTTTTTGTCAGAAAAAACTCCAGAATGTTATAAGACGATGTGCAGGTTGTTTCCAGTTTGGTGCCACAAAAGCAAATTATATCCTACTTCTTCTCTTACCTTCCTTTTCAAAGCTTTTAAGCAAGAATGTAACATCAACTGGTAAATGTTCCTTTTGATGTCATAACCGTTTTCTTTATTGCACAACAGTGACGGGGTGTGAGGAGGTGTCCACTGCTCTGTAACTGAATGTTCTGGTTTGTTGAGAGCTTAATAAAGCTTTTTTGAATTGGTGCTATACTCCAGACTTGTTTCTTTAGTCTTTGTTCATCTGCTGGTGACCCACGCAGCTTTACGGTTATCAGACTGGCTCAGTGTGATGAGGAAATGATTCTGATCTAGTTAAATGGGTTGAAGATAAAAATATTTGCCTATAAAATCACTGCAGGACTGACGTTTGACCTTATTTGTATAAATCGACCTTTAATAACCTTGTTTAAGATGCACATCTCATACCCGTTTACCTGTTAGATGGAGGGAAATGTACTCATGAAGAAGGAAGGGAAAAGATCATCTTTAATGTTTGCCTTCCAGATAAAATTTGTTTTTTCTTTTGGACGCAGCGGTGAGTAAAATGAGAGCCGATGGGAAACTGAAAAAAAAGTCATTAAATTCAAACCAAGTCAGAAAATTCCATCTGAACCAAAACTAAGAGGCATTCAGACGAGGCTAAAATAAAAATCTGACCTTAAAAAGGATAAAAACAAGGTTTTGTTTTTTACTTTTATTGTGCTTTTTGCAGTTTCTTTTCAAATCCTTTTAATTGTTGACAGCTACTCATTCATCATCATCTTTGGGCCTTTCTTCTCACCAATGAACTTTAGGAGGGTTCAAGTTTTCCTTATGTTTGATTTGTCTGCTGCTCAGCTTCTACCTGCTGCCTCAAAATGAGAATGCATTGAAGGAGAAGATGATAATGACTGATGGAAAATAAAAAGTTCATGATGCTGACAGAACCCAGATTTAGCCGATCATCCATTAGCAGAGAAACGTCTCTTTTGGCAGAAATGAACAAACGGAAATAAAAGTAAAACTCACTAGAATATAAAAAAATGAGAGGCACTCAGAGTTTCACCCAGTTTCTGATAATAAAGTCTGTTTTCACTTAAACTGGGTGATTTATTTTGTACCGTTTTTACAAGCAGGAACCACAACCTGTTTCCTGGAGGCATCTTCCATCCTGGAACTCCAGCATCAGATTTAAAAACACCAGCTCTGAGTAAAACAAACCCAACTTTTTATTTTTACACTGAAAATATTTAGCTTTAATCTCCAGATTTGTTGGAAGTATTTGAAACCAAACTTGTGTTAAACCTGCGACCCGATCACTTCAGCAGATGTTCATATTTGTTGTGACTCACCTGGAGAGGGAGCACACCACCTGTCTGACTGGATTCTGGACCAGCTCACTGGTTCTGGATGATAGAGATACAACAGCAGCTCTGGTTCTTACCAAGCTCTGCAGAAGCTCACCAGCAGCTCCTGATGGACTCCAGCAGCAGAAGACCACACCAGGTGTCTCTTCTGTCAGCTATGAACAGGAACCTGAGGCTGTAATTCCCACAGGATCAGCAGAACTGGACCAGAAGAGACTGGAAAAAACTTTCCTGGTCTGCTGAGTCTGGATTTCAGCTGCCTCCTAACCCTGACCCATCTTCTGATGCTACTTCCAGCAGGATCATGCACCATGTCACAAAGCTCAGATCATCTCTAACTGGTTTCATGAGTTCACTGGACTCCAACGGCCTGCACAGTCACCAGATCTCAGTCCAGTCCAGAACCTTTGGGATGTGGTGGAGCGGGAGCTTCACATGATGGACGGAGCTGATGCTGTCATGTCAGGATGGACCAGAACCTCTGAGGAAAAACCTTGTTGGATTAAGGTGGTTCTGAAGGTAAAATGAGGTCCAACCTGTTATCTAATGAACGTCTGAGCTGAAGATGTTTGCCACCTCTCGTAAAAACAATTATTTAAAATACTAAAAGAAGGAATAATAATAGTTTCACATTAAAACCTGCTTTCTTAATTTTTTGACAGGTTTGTCTCTGATTACCTGCAGATTTCAGCTGAAATGACAATTTCTTGTTTTCAAACCCAAATATTTTCAGTGTATAATAAAGTAACCTGTGACCTTAAGTGCAGACTTAGAATAAACATCTCACAAATGGAACGTCGAGTGAACGAAGACCAGGTTTCTTTTAACATTTGGTCTTCTTGGCCGATAAAATCAGATGTTTTTAAACGTTTTGTGCGTTCTGTAACAAGATGATGATCCAATGATGCCACTAATCTCACACCAAAGAGTCCGCTTGCTGTTTAGTCCGCCTCAGCCTCTGCTGCAGCCGAGCGCCGACACCGTTCTGCCTCCTGCTGAACCTCCCTGACAGCCAGGATCCGTGTGAGCATGCTCTGCAGCGTGTTGGAGTCCAGCGGTTGGCGGGTGTACCAGTGGGGGCTGTTGAGGTCAGAAATAAAAGGTCACATTTCCTCTACCGTCAGGTGGAAACATGGAGCATACAAACAGAAACTGAATCTTTACACCTGCAAGAAGTTGTAACGAGGCTCAGTTGTTTGTATAAGGAATAAATTCCCCATCAATAAGGTTAATAAATCTGCTGAAAAGAAACAGATGTAATCAGGTCAGACGACCTCTGACCTGTCCGTGTGGACGCCCCTCTCAGGTTGGAGGTAAAACACATCAGTTCGTTTCTTCACAGATTCCGGGCTGTTGGAGTAAAAACAACAAAACCAGATGTTTGCTCGTCTTCTGCAACTCCACCATTTGTGCTGCCGTGTCTCTGGGAGACGTCTCACCATCTGGAGAGGTAGAACTCATAGAGTCGGACCGGACACTGCAGAGGGTTGGACACGTTTTCTAACAGCTCCAGTTCTCCGACGTTCTCCGCGGGACGTTTCCTGATTCGCTCTGGAGACAAAACAAAAAATCATCTGCTGTTAAAAATCATCTCAAAACAAAATTCTGAATGACAAAACATTAAATCACCTGTTGGTTCTGATCCAGATGTGGCCGTGCCTCCATGGTAGAGGAGGGAGGTGACTTTTCCGGCCCGGCTGCAGGGTTTGGACCTCAGAGTGAGGCTGGAGAAGGACAGGCGCTGGTGCTGGGCCACGGTGGTTAGGTGGAACTTTTTGGTGCAGAAGAAGAGCAGCGTGTTGAGCAGCACGATGGGTGAGTACGCACCCAGCTGCTTACACTCCCACAGGTAGGACTCCTCCACACGGGAGGGAACAGCGCCACCTGGAGGCGGGAGAGAGGAGGACAGCTTGTCTAAACAGTTACATGTGTTATTTAAATCTCAACATTTACATGAAACATTACATATTTAGATTCATTCTAAATATTATTGTTGAATTAGACTTGATTTAAACTATTTATATTATGTTTAAGATATTTAGATTTTATTCTAAATATTAACTTATGCCTCAAAATTTAAGATCAATTTAAAATTGATTCTAAATATTTATCCAAAATTTAATATATTTAAATGTTATGCAAAATATTTAAATTAAATTTAGATTTTTAGACTTTTTAGACTCCAAATATGAGTCTAATGCACGTAGATTTGACTCTAAATATTAAATTTAAACCTAATTTATTTAAAATTTAAACCAAAAATGTTTTATTAAATCCTTATTTTTAGATTTTGATTGTAAATATTTTTATTAAACTTTATATTTTTCTATTTAATTCTTTACATTCATACAAAACTTTAGATGCTTAAATTTGATTATTTAATTTTAACTCTGCATTTAGATTTGGTTCTTGATCTTTATTATTTGAATCTAACTAGTAAAGCTTTTACACTTGGAGCAGAAGTAAAATCTAATTATTAAATCTGTTGATTAAAAATACTGTCAGACAAGCTGGTGTTTGATTTAAGTGGAGTTAGTGATTGTCGGTACCACTGGGCAGCAGTTTGGGTTCCCAGGGTCGCAGCATCCCACTGATCTCACTGGCAAACTGGCTGTACAGCTCGTCTGTGAAGATGTTCTCTATGCGACCCTGCTCAAACAGGTACTGTTCAAAGAGAACACAACCGGGTCGTTACTCTGTGAGGAACAGAAACGTCACCATAAAGCAGAGGAGAGAAGGCGTGTGCACCTGCTGTATCCCCAGACACAGGTAGAAGATGCTGTCAGGACTGTAGGTGTCTCCGTTTGGCCGTCGAACTTCTCGGATGAAGTGAGAAAGCGCGAAGCTCAGCTCAGCCGAGTCGCACTGAAGGATGTCCTCTTTAACATCGACTCTGCTGGCTGCAGAAGGGAGAAGATGGAAGATAAAGACCCAAAGCTGAGGGGATTCACTGGAAAACAGGACGTTCAAAGCTCACATTCTTGTGGGTCCTTGTTGCGCTGCTGGACCCAGCTCCTCCAGGCTTTGACCCCGTACAGGTGGTTCAGTTTGGACGGGACTGGAGCTACTAAAACGCGCCGTCCCGCTGGACCAGTTCGTCTTCGACTCTGAAGGGACAGACAACCGAAACGCTTTAGCCTGCTGCGTCCTCTTCCTCACACCTGATTAACTATAGTTGTGAAAAGTGTCAGATCAGAACGTGGCTGAAAGATGGAATGTTTCTAAATGTTGGAGGTGAATCTGAATTTGGATGGATCCATCTGGGATGTCTGGTACCCGTT
The DNA here is from genome assembly GCA_006937985.1 of Aphyosemion australe. NCBI lineage: Eukaryota > Metazoa > Chordata > Actinopteri > Cyprinodontiformes > Nothobranchiidae > Aphyosemion > Aphyosemion australe. Next base: position 1,379,436 of record SSNS01000081.1, on the reverse strand, counting down.
TACGACTGTAGGAACTATCTCTGTGTCTCTTCACTCCTCGCTGCTGAACAGAAACCTTCAGATTCAACGATTCTGTAAAAACATCAACAACGTCATGTTTGTACATTCTGCCTCGTTACACTCATGAAACACGATTTAACGAGCTTCTGACCAGGTGGGACGTCTGCTTCCAGGTCCATCAGAGGAGAGGATGGAGGCTGATCCTTAGTGATGCTGGCAGGAGGATGCTCTGCTGTTTGACTCTTCTCAGGCTGAGGATCGGACGTCTCTGAAAACTCAGTCTGAGGAGGATCAGCTGCTCCGGGAGCCTCCTCATCCTCACGGGTGACTTCAGACTTCATGTCTTCAGAAGAACATCTCCGGTCTGAAGCAGAAGGACAGAAATCCACCCAAGAGGATCATAAACACACGTCAGAATCTGGAAAATGAAATCTATTGTTTTTCTTTCACCTGAGCTGGAAACATCCACGTTTTCCCGTTTTTCTTCCTCGTCAGGAAACATCTCAAACTGGACCTCTGCATCTTTCGTGTCCTTGTTCTTTGCTGAAACAACAATTGGTACCGGAACCTGGAAAAACAGAAAACACCCTGCTGCAGCGACTCGACTCCAACAACAAATCAGACTTTATGCAACGTGAGAGCAGAGCAACGGGACATACAGGCATCGGCATCACCATGGAAACAGGCGTGTGCTGGGGGTAGATGTTCACAGGCACCGGGATAAAGACGGGTACTGGTACCGGTACTGGAACCATAACCATCTTCACATCGTCCTTCTCCTTAGGTGGGGCTGAGATGAAAACCAAAGAAAAAAGAAAACATGTTTTTATTTTAAAAATTTAAGAAAATTTTTAGAAACCCAAAATATGAATCTAAAAGTGGCAATAGCAATTATTTTAGTGTAAAACTGTTAATTCTTATTAAAAGTTTTTTTATTCTGCAGCTGCAATATCAACATCCAGCCAGCAGGTGGCAGCATCAGTAAAGCTTTGGGATTCAAAATGCCAAATAAATCCTGACTGAGCCATCATCTGTGACTCAGATTATAATCCCTCACCTCATATTTAAATACAAAAATATGTACTTAATCAAATGAAAAACGAGTATTCTTTATGGTGATAAAATGTGTAGTCATTATTTAGCATTTTTATATAATTGTGAGAAATAAAACATCCAAAATCATCTTTTTTCTCAAATGAAATTTATTCACATACTTTTTTAATTTTCATAAACAAGTCAATAAACCTAATAAAAAAAGAAAAGAAAAAGATCAGGAAGAAATTCATAAAAAGAAAAGAAAAATGAGTTCCGTCCCTCATATTTAACCCAAAGTGATTTTTACACTTTCATATCAAACTTTAAAGCAAATTTCGAACATGCTTCGTGATTCAAGTCGCTGCAGGTTTCAGGTGAGTCTGTGTCTGGGTGTCTCATTCAAACCTGCTGATGAAGTTCAGCATTTACAACCCACTGAACGTCTGCTGGGTTCAAATAAAACACGTCCTGATCTAGCACGTAGTGAAGCATCTACTTCAGTTAGAGTGTAACAGGAAACACAAAGTTCTCTGTGGTAAACGGAGTCAAAAACCAAAGAAAAACAAAGCATTTCTTTTATCAGCTCGATGCATTCTCACATTTATTCTTGAGGTAATGTTTTATTTAGAGGTTACAGCACACTCAGAGTTAGAGATGAAAGGTTTCAACTGCATCTGTTTTAGACAAACAACCTAAAAAGACGCGTGAACCCGTTCCTGCAGAGATCATAAATAATAAAAACTCTCTGCCAAAAACAAAAACTGTCAGAAACTGGTGTTTGCAGATGGAGTAGTGTTGGATTTAACCCGAGCTCGTGGAGGAAGACGGCTTCTGGGAACTGCAGATCAGGAAGCTGTGGAGAGAAAAACCGGGTGACAAACTCGACCCTCGAAAGAAGTCAGTAAATATTTGAACAGATCATGCAGCGACGTCACCTGGACTAAAACATCACAAGAATATCTGACATTAAAGTGTAAATGTGTGTTTTTCTGGAGGCTCACCTTGTGCTTCCAGCCCAGGAGCAGGTTTGTAGATGAGCCGGGTGTGGTAGAGCTCAAAACACGGCACAGGACAGAGGCTGGGCTCTTCTGGACACGTCTTACAGTAATAGGCCGTCTCACTTCCTGTTCTACTAATTTCAGAATCGTCATCCACTTCCTCCTCACCAGAAGAACTCATCCCATCGTCTTCATCCTCCCTCTTGCTCTCTGGATCAGTCTCATTTTTTCCATCCAGGTTGTCCTGCTGCATCTCCATCTTCTGATCTGCATCCTCCTCCTCCTTTAGCCTCTCAGGACCGTCCTCCTTTTGTCTCACCGAATTGTCCTCTTTTATCCTTTCCAGTTTGTCTTCCTTTTGCCCCTCAGGATTGTCCTTTATCCTCTCGGGATCGTCCTCCTTTTTGCTCCCTGGATCGTCGTCGTCCTTCCTCTCCAGATCTTCCTCCTTTATCCTTTCTGGATCTTCCTCCTCTTTCCTCTTTGGATCTTCCTCCATTTTCCTCTCCAGATCATCCTCCTTTATCCTCTCCGGATCTTCCTCCTTTATCCTCTCCCGATCTTCCTCCTCCATCTTCTGCTTCTTTCCATCCACCTCCTCTCCCTCCACCACCCTCCTCCTCCTCCTCCTCTTCTTCTTGTGCCGTGAGCACACCACACAGTCCGAGTTGTTCTCCCTTCTTCCCAGGAAATGGCGCCCAGTTAGCCGTGCTGGCACGCCGTGACACGATGGAGGTTTTGGTCCGGTGGACTGCGGAGAGCTATCTAGCAGAGCTGGTGCAATTGTTGAAACAACTAGTTGTGAGCAACAAATTATTAAAATATTGAAAAATTACTGAAGGAGACATGAACCATGGATTTCAGGAGCACATCTACAATATTTTGCAACTTTAGAGCTAAAATGTAATTTTTAAAAAGGAATAGTTTGGGTTTTTTGAAGTAATCTGAGTATTTATAGTCAGTCAGCATCTAACCTGCAGTAGATGACGGTTTGTCTGCTGCAGGTGAGATACCGACAGAAACTCATTTAAAAAAACACAAACGATTCCTTTAATAGGATATTATTTACTACTGAAATGTGTTTCTGTGTAATAGTTTACGTATTTGATGATGGATAAGCTAACGGCTAGTTTGAAAAACTTTGAAAAGCTGTTAGCTTATCAGGCTTTTGCAACAGGTTGGTCAGGAAGCTAACAGGTAATTGTGAATATTTGGTGATAATTGGGAATTCTTTTATAACTTTTACACAGAAACACATTTTAAAATCTACTTTACTGCATTCTATTTGATTTCTAAAACATCCTGGCATAAAAAGACATTTTATGTTCAGTTCTTTAATCTCTTGTGCAGATTAGTATCAAAAGTCTATTAAACAAAGCATCAAGCTCTAAAGCTCCTTTCAAACATGAATTTATTTGATTTCTGGACTCAGATGTGGCGTTGGTAACGCTCACCGCTCTGTGCAAACACGCTTTTAAACACGAAGGAGAAAACTCTGCAACTCAGTTTAGAGTCGGACCACCAATTTGAGTCAAACTCATCTGAAGTGATGACCAGAAGCCACCTCAACAAGCTGCTGCTGCATCTGTTCGGACTTCTGATGAGTTGAACAGAAGTAAAAAGATCTGAAACAATCAGACCGCTGCTGCAAAAGCCTAAATAAAAAGCCAAAAAAGTCCAGGTGCCATCAGAATTAACGTCTGAAAGGGGCTTTAAAGATTTAAGCTAACCTGAACCGGCAGAACTAATAATAGAAGTTAAACCTGCAGAACCTGTCAGCATTAAAAGATGTCGGAGTGAATCCTGTGTTTACCTTCTGATTCAGAGGGCGCCGTCAGCAGCTGGCACGTGCTCTCCTGGTCCAGGGTGAAGGGTCGGCACAGAACGGACTTGTTCTTCATTTGCCTGCGGCGGGGCGCAGGAACACGCATGGCATCGGTCTGGGTACTGGCCTGGGTCAGAACCACATACATAAAAAAGACTCAGTCATCAATATGTTAGAGACGAGCGCTTCTCTAATCAGATGCACAAAAAGGAACGGGTACGCACATTATCGAGATTCTTTCCATCTACGCTGGAGGCTGGTAGAGCGCCTAGATATAAAATATAAACATAAACAGCATAAAAAAATAACATATTACTGAAAATAGTACAACACCATCAGCTGATTCAATTCACTCAAAAATGATTCGAATAAAGGCAAAAAACTCAAAGAAAAAATGTCCTTAAACACATAAAAACAAGGTTTCACGATATTAACTAACAACTACAGAAACAGTTTTACAAAATAAAACTTTTACAAAAAACATATCAACACAAAAAATTCACAAAAACGTTTAAATGAAAAAAAAAAGAGCTGAAACATGTCAGAAACACAACATTAATACAAATAAAACAACAAAAACCACAGCAGAAGCTTCACAAAAGGCCAAAACTTCCAAACATGTCCAAGGCATTTCTTCTGTTTTTGTCCCTTTTTGCTTCCTGTAGAAACTCGCTCACATGAAGATGAAATGTAGGGAGCAGAACCCAAAAGGCTCGCCGTGTAAACCAACTGACCGGAGAGGGAAGTATCTGCCGACACGCTGGGCTGAGCAGCAGAACCGTTGGCCAACGAAACCACATCGCCGATGACGGGATTCATCTTGGAGGAGAGGTGAGGCTGTGCCGGAGCTGGATGGAAAGTAAACGATCTGGATTTGTAAATTAAGCTCGTTGTGTTTATTTGTAATGAATAAAATAAGTAAATTACCACATGGCATTTGTGGAACGGTGCCGTTGCTGCTGGTGTGTTGGCTCATCTCAAAGTGAATGTAGCAGTACTGAAGCAAGCAGGACATGTTGCAGAAGTTTCGGACTGAACCCAAACACTGCAGCTTCTCGATCATGTAGCCCTGTTTCCTGCAGCCGTCGCACCGCCCCATCTGAACCGCCCAGAGAGGAGAAGAAACCAGATTATCCAGTTTTCAGAGCAAGTTTTAAAAAAATAACACACAATTAGCAGCTATGAGTCACATAAAACACAATAAAGGCGTTCCTCTAGGATGTGTACTCAGTCCTTTACTACTTCTTATTGATATGATCATAGCTGCTGTTTCAGACGCTTTTTTATAATTTTTATATTTCTATTTATTATAATTAAAACTTTCTTTTTAGATTTTCTCAATATATTTTAATACAAACAATTTTGTTCAAAGGAATATAATATTTTTAAAAAGGAAAAACTTAAAAACGTTGAAAGTTTTACTCTCATTTCTTGAACACTGTGTGTGTGTGTGTGTGCATGAAATGCTCGCGCTCACCCCGTAGTAAAGCACAGTGAACTGGGACATGCAGTGGGGTTTGCAGAACTCCTCGGTCTTGCCTCCATAGTGGCTGAGAACCATCTTGTCTCCAACGGCTGAGCAGTAGGTGCACGGACGCCACTGACGATCACTTTTAAAGAGCAGCTTACAGTCTGGAGTGAAGAAAAATGCATCAATTATATACCGATCTGAGTATTCTTTGCTCTCCTGTCCTATTTGTTTTTATTTAACCAACAAAAGAAACCACTATGGTCTTAAACTGATCATGAAAGCTGTGAATGACTGTCACAAATTACTTGAAAGCATTTTAACTTACTTTCACTGCAGAAGAACAGGTCCTGTTGGTTGTAGTTAAAGTTTTCATAAATCACTTTCTCCTGTTTGCAGGACTCGCACGAGGCGACGATGTTCTTCTGGGTTTTATACTGATAGGAACACGTCTTGCAGCAGAACACAGAAATGCGACCCTGCAGACGAACAGATGCATCAGTTAGACGGGTAACAAAGTCTCTTCTGCATTTATTTATTTATCGTTTTGTTACCTGGTGACTGAACAGCAGCGGCTTTGTGTTGAACGGTTTGCTGCACTGATGGCAGGTCACTTTAACGGCGTCGCTGACCCCGCCTGCTGTTGGTTTCTGGGTCTCATTGGGGGGCGACTGGGCCTGGACTTGTCCCGGGACAGTGGGGGAGGAGGTGACTGAGGAGGGAGGCACTAGTGGGGGCACTGAGGTATGAGCGGAGTGGTGGCTCGGGACTGAGGATGGGTAATCCTGAGGAATGGGAGGGACTGAGCTGGCTACGGCGGAGGGTGCCGGCTTCGGAGCGTCTTTGATGAGAGAGTCCCTGAGAGAGTAGATTCCGTTGGTCAGCTCGGGCTGAAGCACATGACCCGACTTCTGCAAGGCGATGAGGAAAAAGTCGGATTAAAACGATGCAAAGACTCAGAGAAATGGCTGTTTAACCGGTGCGTTACCCTGAACATCGACACGCAGTTGTAGGAGCAGAAGTTCCGTATGGTGCCGTCCACCATGGCCAGGTGGTACTGAGGAATGGCTGAAACTTTGCAGAGGCAGCATGGGAATGGAGTTCCTACAAGAACATCAAGGTCAGACACAAACTAAACCCTAAAGCGAGGCGGCAGACGCTGATGGAGTCGTACCAATAAGAGCGTGCTGGGGTGGTCGGCTCTGCTCCACACAGGAAGGACTGCAGTACAGCTGAACTTTGCCCTTTTGGTCTCTCTCCATGATGCTGCAGGATGCCATCACTGATTTATGACAGTTTGGACACTCAGTCATCTTCCTGCATGTCTGAAAAAAAGTAGTTTTGCCCATTTTTACTCAGGGAAAGGTTCTGCACCGACGTTCGAAGCTAGCGGAGTCAGTGAAAGGGTTCTGTGTTACGCACCAGTTTGTAGGTTCCAACGCAGGTGGGGCTACAGAAGTTAAGCTGAGTTTTTTCGATGGTGATCGTCTGACAGGAGCCCGAGTTGCTGTTGCAGTAAAGTCCGCAGCCTTCGCAGCAGTTCATGGCGAGCTGACGCAGCTTACGCCACGCTAGAAAACAGGCGTTGCTGCAGAGTTTGTGCAGTCTTCCCTGATGGTTGACCTCGTGTTCGATCTGCTGTAGAAGTAAAACAAACGGGACGGGAAGATGTGGGACTAAAATAAAGCTGGTTCAGTAACAGAACAGTCTAAAACAAACCCTTAAACACTGCTATAACGCAGGACCTTGAACGCACCATCAGGGCTCCTGCTGTTGGATCAGAGGATTTAAACCAGATCCATGAGCTTCTGGGTTAAACTTACAAGAACCTGAAGGACACTTTTGGAGAGCACCTGGACTTCAACATCTTTATTCTGTTAGAGTCTCACCTTCTTGGTGGTCTTGCAGACGCTACAGAAGGGTTTTTCCGGTTGGCGCTCCACTGGCTTTTCTGGTAGCTTCTGAGGCTTCCTCCCCGGTCGCTTATCGATAATCTTGTCAACTTGCATCCGTTTGTGTCTGAACACGGACAAACAGAACTGGCCACAAAACTGCAGGTAGGTGTTTTCTTCACCTGGGATGGTGACCATGTCTCTGGGCTGAATGATTTCCCTGCAGAAACAGGAGTGGCGAGTTTAAAGCTGCACTTACACACGTGGTAATGTATCACAGGAAAGTAAAAGGAACCAAAACATCAAATCCAGAACCCCCAGGTGTTTTGTTCTGATGAGACGGCGAACCTGTTGCACTGGAAGCAGGACCGGTACTTGGTGGCTGGAGGAAGGTGACCCGTCAGACAGCTTGTGGAGCAGAAAAGCTGAGTTGACCCTTTCCTTTGAAATGCTGTTTGACCTTTCAGCAAAACCTACAACAAATTTTTTTTTAAATATTCAATAAATCTTCAATTTAAATGAGAATGTATTATAAAACGTAACCTTTTTTTTAACTTAAGGGCAAATATTTTAATTTCTGAAGTCTAAAAACAAAAAAAAATTCAATTCTAACACCTTTTCCTGGTTTCATGGGTTTAAAATTGTATTCAGCAAGATGTGAGGTAGAAACAAACACTTCTACAGTTTTTAAACGTCACCTTTGTGCAGCCGCTGCAGCGCACACTTCCAGGAGCGGGGGGTTGTGGAGGACGTGGAGGAATGACTGAGAGGGTGGGGACTGGAGGTTGGATCACAGCTGGTGGCCTGATAGGAAGGGATGCCATGGCCTGCAGAATGGCTCCTCTGCCCGGGATAAAAATGGCCGTGGGAGTCGGGATGGGAATGGTGGCCGGAACTTAAGTGGAGACAGAAAGGCTCATTGCTGCTGCTCACATTCAACAAACTATTTATTCCATGGAGAAATGAAGATTTCAGTATATATGTGCACCTCTTTACTTTTTTCAATCTGAACATCAGTTAAAAACAGTGAAAACATTAAAGTGAGCCTAAACTTGTGTTTTCTATAAATCTGCTGTGGTCTCTAATAGGAACGAATTCTGTAGAAAAAAAGCTCTGGCGCTCCTGTTTCAGGGGGTAGAGGTTAGCTAGAGGGGAGGCAGAAAACAACAGATAACAAGTCTTACTCATTAGTGTTCATGATATGCAAATGTCTCGCCTCTGATTGGCTAAGAGCAACGTGACTCTGCTGCTGCCTTCGTTCGCTCGTCATTCTTGGGTAAAAACTGTAACGTTGACATTTTATCTCCACAAATAACACAAGCCTGAAGGAGATCTGCCATGTTGTGGAGCTGCTAATGCTAACGGTTAGCTTCTACTAGCCCAGGCGCACTCTGCTCTCTCCTGGTCACAAGCCAAGGTGGGCGGGGCAACAAATACTAATATCCCCTGTGATGTAGAAGACACTGGCTTATACATTTCCATCATCCTCATCATCAGACACTTTTTAACATTTCAAGGCAGAAAACAAAAAAATTGTGATTAACTCCACGGCACAATTCCACCTTAAAAACACACTAAAACCAAACTAGAGAGTAAATAAACTCACTTGCAGGAGATGGGAAGGTGTTTGCTCCTCCTACGGAATAAACCGAGCTGATCCTCAGCTCCTCCTGAAGCAAATATTACAACAACTTAGACTTACTTTCTGCATTATTACATTAAAAACTACATCTGATTTCATACTAAACATTAGTAATGGCTTTGATGCAAACATTTATGTTTTTCCTCACACTGACCTCATGCTCTTGTTTAATCTGTCTGAGGGAGCTCTGAGGAAGCAAAGCAGCATCGTAGCCTTCATCAATGGGCTCATCTTTAATTTTTACACCAGGGGATGCTGGGGGATTGCTGTCCTCTGCTGGAGGGGCCTCTGGTGTCTGTGGAGAAAGGTCTTTGTAAATACCCGGTGAAGATGTTTTATTATAAACATGATGTTCCCTCACCTCCACCTGTTGGCTGTCTTCAGTCTCCTCCGTCTGATTAAGGACATCTGATATTTAAGGCAAATCATGAGAATGTGAATAAACCAGACTAGACAAAGGGAATAAAACTATTTGTTTACTATTTACAGCAAAAAGCAGACTGTAGACTAGTTTCAGGCTCAGTTTTTGTGTTGGTTTTGGATAATTTGGGGCTTTACCTCTGCTGTCGTCTGGCGTGTCATCCTGCGAGGAGTGGGAGGTGTTGGCCGACTCACCACTCCCTTCATTCTCCTGCTGCTCCTCATCTTCATCTGCAGGTTTGCGAGGAAAGGGAGCACCTCGAGGTGATCGGTTCTGTGGTCCAAACTGGCTGATCGTTGACTTTGTCTTCCTCGCATCACCGTCCTCCGTAGACTCATTAGGCAGGGCAAAGTGCCAGTCTTCATCTTCCTCCTCTTGTTCGTACAAAGGAAGCCCATCCAGCGCATCATCAAATGCTGCCTCCCCACTTCCTCCAACACCTCCTCCCAAATCGAACAAGGAGGGTTGGTTGGAAGAAGAGGATGTGTGGCGAGGAAAGTTCATCTCTCCCGTCCCTTCATCCATCTTTTCCTCTCTTCTGCTGCAGCTGCTGTCTTCGTCTCTTGGCTGGATTTCCTTTAGTCCCGGAGTCTCACTCAGACTCTTTGCTTCAGTCTGACCACCACTCTTGGAGGAGGCGACCGAACCCCTGGAGGAGTCAGCAAAATCCCCCAGCCCCATCACTTCATCGAACATTCGGGACATCTGCTCCTCATGCTGGACAGAGGACAGAGTTCGGTTAAAAAGTGTTTCAAGCAGGTAATTCATGTTTCCTTACAGGTTGGTTAAAAAATGAAGAAGTGTGTCTTTTCTTTGTCCATTTTCTCATTTATTTAACTGAAGATAAAAGTTCCTGATTATGATCTGTGGTTCTGATGTTGATATCTCCAAAATGCAAGTTTGTTTAAATCTACAAAAACATAAATATGAGTAACAAATGAGCTGAGATGAAATAAGTAGCTTTGTTTTTTAAACCCATTGGTTATTTTCCCAAAGACATTTAGGACCAACATAGATGCTGTCAGGCTTAGATGGATCCAGGCCTCGTTTTGGTCTGACAATAATGTAAAAAAAGACGCTCCACCAAACTCGATGTAAAATTTATCAATTTTTTGATCATTGGCTATATTTTAAAGTTAGAAATACTAACAAACTCAACAGCTACGTTTAAGAAAACGTAGTTGTTGCTAAAACTTTAACGGGAAAAAAATAACGAAAGTAAAACGTCAAAACTGGTATAAAAGCAGTGCTTTTTATTGTTCACAGCTAATTTAGCGATGCTCAGTCAGTAAAATCAGCTCTCAGCTGCGATACAAACTTTAATTAGAGGATTGGACGAAAGCTTTGAGGTTTAACTACAGCTGAGTGACATATTGTGAAGTGTGTGTGATTTTTCTTTATTTTATGACATGTTAAATTGGACTAACAATAGTGGCATGCAGCGAGCTACAAAGCTAACCAACGTTAGCTTAAATCAGCAGCTCTCGACCGGAAGCTGCCTGACAACAACCGCTAACCAAAATGTGCAGCAGGGTCAGCTTAGTTTGCGTCTGACTGCTGAGACAATAAGGTCTTTTCTACTTCTTGCTGTAAAAAGCTTACCTTTAAACGTTTAAGTCTAAATTCCTCCGAGTCGGCCATGTTTTAATTATGCTGCAGACGCCGCGCTCCCAGACGCCCACCTCCGGGGTGGTTCGGTAGAGCCCAACAGATTTTCAGATTCACACCAATGCCTTCAAAACAATCTAACAAGAATATTACTTGTATTTATGGCCATGCCTGATATTAATAAAGTTGAATTAAAAAGTATTTAAATAATCATTTAGAAAGTATTTTAACGCGTGGTACTTTTATAATTAAACAGTAATAAACCAAATGTTACCCATAACAATTCTCGTTTGCTTCTGAATACAACATAAAAACCTATTTTGCGTATATGTTTAGGGTTAAAATGTCTGCACTTTGACCTGATTTATATCTATTTAAACGCTTTATTGAATATAAATGGTGCGTTTGACGTTTAATCTGGAAACCTCCTGTCCAGCAGAGGGCAGACTAAATAAATCTGTCTCTACCGTAAGTTTTAGTCAAAGTGCACGCGGAACTTAATTGATTATTAATGTATCTAATCTTTAGTAAGAAGATTTATTTTCAGTTTTTAAACGCATATGAAAAAGACGTATTGATTTCTTTATATTTTTTATTAGGTATTACAGAATTACAGAAACAAACTTCTTGTTAGATATTTGCATGCGCGTATAGCTTTAAGAGCACGGGAGGCTATATTTTACTTTCTAGAACTACATCAACTAGATTTCGCCTGAGCTTTATTGTCAATGAAAATTGTCTCTATTTGCTTTGTATCTATGCTCAGCGACTCTGACCTTTCACCTGGGTTCAGTCCTCAGGAAGTGATCGCAGGAGAGTTCATTTGTTGACATTAGTTGACGCTAATTGCTGTATTTGTATTTCTCTTTGCTGTCAGACCCTCTTATAACATTTTTCTGGGCGTTGCCTAAAGCCTGCTCCCCGGCGGGTGGAATGGCTATGACGGCGGTGAGAGCGGCGGCAGCAGCCGGGGTCCCAGCGTCATTGTCCCGCTTCAGGGGCGCGCTGGTGGCGGCTGTGCTGGGAGACTGCATCGGTGGCGAGTTTGAAGGGGCCGAGGAGGTTCCTATGGAGAGCGTAATGCAGCACCTGAACGGCCTGGACGATGAAACGAAAGGCAACGGTCAGTAAAAGGATCACGGAGCATTGAGATTGGTCATCAACAGGCCAACAATGACGAACACATCTGTCAAGAAATATGGACAAAATGTCCTTTACAATAAAAATGTACATTTATGCAGGTACGAAAGTGAGTGATGATGAGTGATGCTATTAAAATGTTAAAATTCTGAGTCATTATATAGTTAAAATGACATGAAAAAGGAAAACCATTGTGCAAATGTTTTATTTTTACATTCTGATCATTTATTTTTTTATTTTTGCCTGAAACAGTTGGTTAAAAAGCAGATAATGTCCCTGGAAGACGTTGTTTAACGGAACAAACAAGAAAAAGAAAAGAAGAGTGACTCTTTGGAGATTGGGCTGTAAAAGACCATCTTCATAGTAATTTTAAAGGTTTAAGTAATCTAGTATAATTTTAGATGATGATGAGCACAGAGCTACAACCATGGACGTAAACACTTTCTCGCTATCTCAAGAAGGTTTCAGTCTCTGTACAGACTACATTGGTGTTGTTGTTTTTAGGTATCCTTGAATATAGTGACGACACTGCAATGACGCGTTGTGTGGTCCAATCTCTTCTCAGCAGAGCTGGATTTGATGAGCATGACCTGGCTCGCAGGTGAACTACCCCTCATTGCTGGAATGCTGGAGTTCTCTGCAGATTTTACCTCTGAAATCAGAAACTTCAATCCACGGTTTCCATATTTCCAGGTTTGCAAAGGAGTACAGTGCCTCCCCAGGTCGTGGGTATGGGTCTGGAGTGGTCCAGGTGTTGAAGAAGCTCTCCTCTCCTCAGATAAATGACGTATATCAGCCAGCGAGAGACCAGTTTAACGGCCGGGGCTCCTTTGGGAACGGAGGGGCCATGAGAGCAGCCCCCTTCGCTCTGGCTTTTCCTGACCTGGCTGATGTCAAGAAGGTAAGACGGAGGCAGGTTTGCATATTATCTGTGCTGCTTTAAATGGTTTAGTGTTTTTATTCAAACTGTTGGCTTTTGTTCGCAGTTTGCCCGTCTCGGCGCCATGCTGACACACTCCTGCTCTCTGGGTTATAATGGGGCAGTTCTGCAGGCCTTAGCCGTCCATCTTTCCCTGCAGGGGGCACTAGCTTTGCCTCACCAGTTCATAAGCAGACTCATCACAGAGATGGAGGAGGTGGAGAGTGAAGAAGCAGCACTTCGTGATGCCAGAATGTGAGTTTTATATCAGTAGAAGTGTTATTATATAACTCCATCGAAACACATCTGATCATTTTCTGTTTTAAAATCTGGAGACAGGTGGTTTGTGATTAATGTTCTGTTGTTTGATCGTGTGTCTGTCCAGCCTAAAAGAAGCAGAGAAGCCGTTCTGTGAGCGTCTTCACAGAATCAGAGACCTGATGGACAGGAGCAAGGTCAGCATAGAGGAAGTCATCTCTGAACTTGGTCAGTAACTGTTTGACTTTGTTCATTTTGCGTGTTTGCATGTCCCACAATTCCCTTAGACCGTAACAGGTAAATTAGAAACTTGTTCTCAGGAATCTTTGTAGATGATTTCTGAAGGACTTGCCTCACAGCAGCCCCCAAGTACACCCTGATCATTTATGTCTAACTTCCTTTTTGTTATTAAAATTAGCTGACAGGCATTTTCAGGAACTCTGTGTACTTTTCTTTTGCAGAACAGAGGTATTTAGCAACAGTTTGTTCCTAAAGTTAATGTTAAAGCCCCATTAGTCATCATCACACACGTGAAATTACACCTCCATATTTGACCCATCCCTGTGGGGAGTAGTGAGCTGCATCAGCAGCTGTGCTCAGGAACTATTTGGTGGTTTAACCCCCCAATCCAACCAGTGTCAAGCGGGGAGGCGTTGGGTCCCATTTTTAAAGTCTTTGGTATGACCCGACCGGGATTTGAACCTCGATGTCCCAGTCCCAGGGTGGACACTCATACCACTAAGCCACTGAGAAGGTCATTGAGCCTGAGGATTTATGCAGTTTGACAACTTCACAGAAATGTAAAAGATTTGTTTCTCGAATGAAGTCTGTTTGGCAAACCCAACTTAAACTGAGGGAACACGTGTTCTATTTTTATTCCTACACTCAGCTTAATTTGCTCAAAATGTTATCTAATTTTTAAAATGTAAATATTTCTTACAGGAAACGGCATCGCAGCTCTCCACTCAGTTCCCACTGCCATCTTCTGCGTCCTCCACTGTCTGCAGCCTCAGGAAAGCTTCCCGGAGAGCTACAGCGGCCTGGAGAGGACGATAGCTTACAGCTTGGCCCTGGGGGGGGACACAGACACCATAGCCTGCATGGCCGGGGCCATCGCAGGGGCCCATTACGGCATCGAGGCCATCCCTCCGTCCTGGATCAGGTTCTGTGAGGGCGCCGAGGACGCCGACGTAAACGCAAAGCGGCTCCACACGCTGTACCACACGTCACCACAAGGTGGCGGGAGTGAGACAGATGACAAGTCTGAAAACGGCACAGAGAATAAGACTGGAGCGCCTCAGCTGGGTTAAATAAATCAGGACTCTCAAACATCAGCGTTTTTTATTTTTGGCTCCAGCTGCTGTGTAGATCTGTAGGTTTACTGTGAGAAAAACGCTTGTTTCTAAAAACTACACGTCATTTGTCAGGTTTGAACATGGAAGATAAACAAAAACGTTAACATTTTAGAGTCTTAATATGAGAATCTGACTCTTCCTGTGAATTTAAGTTAAATGAATAATATAAAAAGAAACTTTTACACTTTCCTCCTTCCCTGCTGTCACCTGTTTTGTGCTGATCAACGTCTTATTTGTAGAAACTTGTAACTTGACCATAATTGTTTTATCTTTTGGTGGTTATTAAACTCTTGTAAATTTACATTAGTGTAACGTGTGACGTTCTTAATGAATGCATGAAGTCACTGCAAGGCCCTTTTCACCTGCCCGTTTCCAAAAAATGCTGTTGAAATGATTCGTTTCTAACCTTAGCTTATTGAAAACCTAAAATAGGACAAAACATTTAATTATTCTGAAGGTAACCGATGATAAATGAACAATTCACCTGACAACAGACAGAAGAAATGAATGTCTGTTAGATTAATGCAGACAATAGTTTTTCATTTACACCAACCAAAGTGAGTGCAGATGATCATAACTATCTGTCACTTTATTAACTGTTTCTATTCCGGTTTATGAGCTCTCATTTGTAGTCTGAGCTGATGTAACAAGGAAAAGACAGAAAAGTAGAAGCAATTATGTCATCATCCTTTTTAATTCATGTCTGGAAATAAGGAGCAGCAAAAACGTGTGCAGAAAGAACTTAAACACAAAATAAGACAGGCAAAAGACAGCTACAGGAGGAAGCTGGAGAATCAGCTGGGGCAGAACAATGCTCGTGGTGCCTGGAGAGGCCTCAGGAACATCACAGGTCACAGTGGGAGGAGTGGTGCCAGTGGGTCTGCTGACAGGGACCAGAACCTGGCCAATGAGCTTAACCTGTTTTTTTAACAGATTCGACTCCACTCCCCCCATTGCTGCAACAGGCAACACCACCACCCCTCACTACCCCCCCTCAGTTACATCGGACCAGGTGAGGAGAGAACTGAGGCGGCTTAAGAGCAGAAAATCAGCAGGTCCTGATGGAATCAGCCCCAGACTGCTCAAAGACTGTGCTGACCAGCTGTGTGAAGTGGTCACACACATGTTCAACCTGAGCCTTCGACTGGAGCAGGTCCCCATCCTGTGGAAGACCTCCTGTGTGGTTCCAGTCCCCAAAACTTCACATCCCAGGGAACCAGACCACTACAGACCTGTCACCTTGACCTCCCACCTGATGAAGACTATGGAGAGACTCATCCTCACCCATCTGCGTTCAGTGGTGAGCCCAGAAATAGACCCACTTCAATTTGCATATAAACCAAACATGGGGGTGGAGGACGCCCTCATCTACCTGCAGCACCGGGCTCTGAATCACCTCGAGATGCAAAAAAGCACCGTGAGGATCATGTTCTTCGACTTCTCCAGTGCCTTCAACACCATCCAGCCGTGTCTACTGCAGCAGAAGATGAGGGGTGCAGGAGTGGACGATCATCTGACTGCATGGATCATCAACTTCCTCACCAACAGGCCACAGTACGTGAGGCTGCACAACTGTACGTCTGAGGTGGTTGTGTGCAGTACACTGTAAATTCCAACAAGTTAAGTTTACTTGAAAATATTGAGGAAACCGATTACCTTGGGAAAAGTAAGTAAACAAACTTAATTGTGGCAAGTATAGTGAAATTATTATATGTGAGTGAGCTGTACTTTATTTGAAGTTGAGACTACTTAATAAATCTCAGTATAGTTAAATTCAAATCAAGTTGATGCAACTTAAATACTTTGAGTCACAATAACTTAATATACTCAGCCAAGATAAGTGGGCGTTACTTGAAATTTGGTACAATTTAAACAATTATGAAAACACATTTATATAAGTCAGCTTGTTTTTAAGCAGACACTGAAAGATGCCAGCTAACTGGTACCTCATGCTCCAATCAATCAATCAATCAATCAAAATTTATTTATATAGCACAATTCATATAATAAATGTAACTCAAAGTGCTTTACAAATTAAAATGACCCCAAATTCCCATAATCCCTCTCTCCCCTGAAATGTAGAGGCATTTAAAAAATAAAACCCTCATTACAGTCATTATCAAACACACACACACACTCGCACACACGCACACACAGAAACACATGCTAAAGGATATATGATCAAAATGTAACACACTGGGCTGAGTTCAGATGAGCTAGACCATCTAAGTTAGGAAACGCCATCAAGGGAGCCATCTGCCCCGACAGCAGCAGATCCACATCAGCAGCCGAGGCGCTAACACAAAGCGCCCAGGGGAGGGAGGGGGGAAAACCCCCACTTCCACCCAGGCCGCCACAGCAGACGACCACCCCCAGGGCAGAGGGCTCCCACAGAGGAAACACTGGAAGAGGATAAAATAAGGTTAAAATATAAGATAGTAAAATTCTGATAAAACAAATAAAATAAGTAAAAGGAATAAATCAGTAATAAAAATAATGAGATAAAAGCTAAGCTAAAAAGGTGAATCTCTAAATGATAGTAAAACTCTGATTGAATAAAACATATAGGATAAAATAAATGATAAAAATCATCAGTTAAAAGCTAAGCTAAATAGGTGGGTCTTGAGCCTGTTCTTAAAAACATGAACGTTCTCTGCAGCCCTGAGGTCCTCCGGCAGCCTGTTCCAGAGGCGAGGGTCGTAGTACTGAAAGGGTGTGTGTCCTGACTTTAGGGATAACAAGGAGACGGCTGCCAGAGGAGCGCAGAGACCGCGAGGGTTTGTACGGTAAAAGCAGTTCTGAGAGATAAGAAGGCCCAAGACCATTAAGACACTTAAAAACCATTAAGAGAACCTTAAAATCGATTCTGAAACATACGGGGAGCCAATGCAGTGATTCTAAAACCGGAGTGATGTGCTCCCGCTTCCTGGTCCTCATCAGGACTCGTGCTGCTGAGTTTTGTAAAAGTTGTAAGCCTGAAGTTCTCTTTTTAGGAAGACCAGAAAGCAGGGCATTGCAGTAATCAATTCTGCTGGTGATAAAAGCATGCATTAGCGTCTCCGTATTGGCCCGAGAGAGAATGGGGTGGACTCTGGCGATGTTCTTTAGATGATAAAAACCTATTTTTGTGATATTTTTAATGTGTGGGATAAACGTCAGCTCAGAGTCAAAGATGACGCCCAGGTTCTTCACTTGTAAAGAAGGATTAAAGGACATTGATTCTAGTTTTGGTAAAAGTTTCTCTCTCTGAGCCTCAGAACCAATGACTAAAATCTCAGTTTTGTCCTGGTTGAGCTGGAGAAAGTTTTCTGCCATCCAGGATTCAATGTCTAAAATACAGTTAAAAAGTGCATCCATTGGCTGTGTGTCATCAGGAGACACGGATATGTACAACTGTGTATCATCAGCATAACTGTGAAAATTCACCCCATGTCTCCTGATGACACCGCCAAGAGGGAGGATATGTTAAAAAGCACAGGGCCTAAAATTGATCCCTGGGGCACACCACATGTGATGCTGTGGACCCCAGAGGAACAGGTATCCAGACTCACCATAAAAGTCCTGTCTGTGAGATAAGATGTGACTGCAGGCAATCGGTGAGTGTTGAACTCATGGAAACTGAGACCAGAGCCTTTAGTGTGAACCACCACACTAATACACACAGAGGAACGGCACAGTGGTCCCATTCCTGAGACCTTCCATCTCACTTATGGTGCCAAAATGACAAAACAAATAACCCCACCTTTGCAACATTGAACAATGCAATATCTAAGAACAACACACAACTTAACACAACACAACCTCCCACACACAATAAACATGCATAAACACCCCAAAATAGAACAAAATAGCTAAGAAAATGACTACCCACAATGCACTTCACCCACTGCTGCTTTCACACGTGTTTAAGTAATATGAACTTAGTTTGTGTAAGTAGAAAGTGCTGATTGGACTTGAAAAACACAATTACATAAGAAAGCATGTGAAACAGCTCAACTAACTCAGGATTAACAAGTAATGCTAACAATTTAGAAAATTTTAAGTAATGTGAACTAGATATTTTTGAGTTAATAATAAAATAAATTTTATTTATAAGCGCCTTTCAAGACTCTCAAGGTCGCTGAACATAAAACATGAACACAAGTACCAAAGTTTAAAATCAATATAAACAAATCAATTCAAGATAAGAACACTTAACATCAACAACAGAACAATGCATAAAAACAAATTAAGAACAGGTTTAAAAACAATAAATAAATAAAAAGTAAGGGCCAATAAGACAACGCCAAAAAAAAAAAAAAAAAAAAAAAAAAAAAAAAAAAAAAAAAAGTTGAATCAAAGTCTGCGTTTACAGTGTACTGGAGCTCCGCAGGGTACAGTGCTCTCACCCTTTCTCTTCACCTTCTACACCTCGGACTTCACCTACAAATAGGGTGACCAGATGTCCCGCTTTGTGCGGGACAGTCCCGCATTTTCATCACTTTTCACACGTCCCGCAAATTGAGACAATGTCCCGCATTGACAGTCTCCCGTTCCGAATTTCAATCTTGCATAAACGCTGTGGAGAAAGCCGCCTGTTGCTGTCAGTTGAACCAGGAGGCGGGACTTTAACGCCGGTCCGGAGCGCTTGGGGCGCGCACCCGAACCACCAAAACAGAAGCGTCAGCGAGAACGGAGGAAAGATGAACACCGTGGTGAAAATGCTGTTAGAATAAACTCGTGGGTTGAAAGTGTTCATTGAGACTCTGTCAGGGTCTTTGTGTTGTTTCTCAGAGTCATTTTTTGTGTCACGGCGCGGAGTCTGATATGAAACAGAGCAGAGAATCCAAGAGTCACACAAAAATATGTTGGTCTGAACTGAAGCAGGGTTCCCAGTAAGTAGACAGGTCCCAAACGAGTTTCTAACACACACAAGGTGCTGGAGTTATTTTTATTTCAAATACATACAAGCTAAACTCTTTTAAAGCACATTAAAGAGAGAATTAAATGTAAGCCTTCATTATTTTTCTAAGACATTTGAGGAAAAAAGTCATTCTAAGGAACCCTGTTAGATTAGATGTGAATTTCTTCAGATTTAAGTCAGTGATGTTTTTTCTCTCTCCCCTAAATATTTACTAGAAAAGATGTGTTGTCATTTTTAAAAAAAAACACCATTTTGTTTCTGAAATAAGAAAAAAATAGCAAAAAAGTATGAATAATTGTTGATTTTATTGGAAAATGTATTAAAAACAAACTTAAATAGATCTAAAATTGTTACTGGTACTTTTACTGTCATTCTGTTGTGGAAAATATTCAATGAAAACTCTGAAAAGCTGCTAAAACCTGCATATTTTTTTACTGTGGGCCTTTTTATATTATTAAAATGAGTTGATGGGTTTAAAATCCTTTTAGCTAAAGCTAATCAGAACCACTAGAAGGTCCAAAGAGCCTGAGTTAAGCTGTGGTAATGAGAGCAGCTGTGAAATAGTCTGAAAACGTTTGCTTGTTCAAGTTGAATTCAAATAGAATATATAGTACATGAAATATATGATGATAATAATATTTATAATAACTATGTATATTTACCAGTGATGTTGGAGCTAAAAGGCAGAAAATACGTTTTTTTTTTTTTTTTACTTTTTTACTTTAACTTGTTAAATTGGAATTTTATGTTGTCCCACATTGAGTAGTCTCTGTCCCACATTTGGCGAGTTGGGATCTGGTCACCCTACCTACAAAACCAGCAGCTGTCACCTCCAGAAGTTCTCTGATGACTCGGCCATCGTCGGCTCAGCTGTGTGTCTGAGGGGAACGACCAGGAGTTCAGGTCAGTCATCATGGACTTTGTGGACTGGTGTGAGCGTAACCACCTTCGCTTGAACACCAGTAAAACAAAGGAAATGGTGATTGACTTCCAGAGAAACACTCCTCACTCACTAGTAAACATCCAGGGAGCAGACATTGAGGTGGTGGACACCTTTAAGTACCTGGGTGTTCACCTCAACAGTAACTGAACTGGTCCCACAACACAGATGCTCTGTATAAGAAGGGCCAAAGCCGCCTCCATCTCATGAGGAGGCTGAGGTCCTTCGGAGTTAACTCCCAGCTGCTAAAATCCTTTTATCACTCTGTTGTTGGCTCTGTTATTCATTCTGCTGTGGTCTGCTGGGGTGTAGGCAGCTCTGACGAGACAGAAAGAGACTGAACAAGCTAGCTACCAAAGCTAGCTCGGTTCTGGGCTGCCCGCTGGATTCTGTTGAGGAGACGTGTGAAAGGAGGATGCTGGGGAAGATGACCTCCATCTTAAGAAACCCCTCCCACCCACTGAACTCCACTGTGGAGGTCATGGACAGCTCCTCCAGAGGTAGACTGAGACATCCCAGATGTAACACTGAGCGCTATCGTAGATCCTTCATCCCCTCTGCTGTAAGAGTGTATAACTCCTCAGTTTAAGCTGTACTGGTATCATCCTGGTACACAATAACACCAATGCAATATTCATGTGTTCTATAATTGAGCAATACCGGATTCACATTGTTGTCTGTGTCTCTTACAGTATGCTGCATAGTGTTGGTACCAAGTTTGTTTTTATCTTTATTTGTGTTTTTTTAGTGATCTAAGATTACAATACTAGATTACTGCCTATGTGTATATACATGTATCCTTGTTTTTATCTTCTTCTAATTACCTTTTGAGTGATGGTGCTGCTGTGACAAGTGAATTTCCCCACTGAGGGATCAATAAAGTCTATTCTATTCTATAACTAGTGCAGGTTGTTTTTTATTCTAACTGAATCATAAAAGTCATAATAAAAATAGCTGATTGCATGTTAGGATATGTGTGCAACTTTATTTATTGCTCTTGTAGCTTCAGGGTAGATTTTCAGAATAAAAGCACATTTGAGGGTGAGAAGAAATTTTAAAAACCCACAAAAGGTCATAGTAAAAATACTACCAAATCTACTTGAAAGACATTTTTAACTTAAATTAAGTTAGTAAGTAAATAAATTTTATTTGTATATCACTTATCACAGAAAAAGAATCACAAAGTGCTTCACAAAGATCAACAAAACAAAAGATAAAGTCATCTTAAAACAAAACAGAATATAAAATCAATAAAAATCGAAAAACAGAAAGTCATAAAATGATAAAACAAATGAAATATGATTATAAATACTAGTTAAAAAAGGGATAAAACATAAAAGATTTAAGTAAAAGCAGTTTTAGATAAAAGGGATAAAGGAAGTTCATTCCAAAGTCGGGGTGCAACAGCCTGGAAAGAGCGATCACCTGGACTTTTCTATCTGGTCTTTGGAACTTCTAGGAGGTTCTGGTTGGTGGACCTGAGGGCTCGGGTTGGAGCATAAGGCTTTAACAGTTCAGTAACATAAGGAGGAGCTTGGCCATGTAGAGCCCTGAAAGTTCTAGTCAGGATTCTAAAGTTAATGGGAACCAGTGCAGAGACATCAGAATAGGAGTGATGTGAGCTCTTCTGTTTGCTCCAGTTAGGAGCTTCGCTGCAGAGTTCTGGACCAACTGAAGGCGGTCAAGGGCTTTTTTGTTAAAACATGTGAAAAGTGTGTTACAGTAATCTAGACGGGAGGAGATAAAGGCATGGAGAACCATTTCAAGTTCATGTTTTGACACCAACCTTCACAGTTTGGAGATATTTCTCAAGTGGTAAAAACAGTTTCTGACCAGTGTTTTTGAGTGGCCTTCAAGAGACATTGATTGGTCAAAGACACTCAAATTCCTCAAGTTTGACTTGACGGCAGAAGCTAAATGACCAAGTTGTTGACTAATCAGAGGAGCCATGCTCTCAGGGGCAATGATCAGACATTCAGTCTTTTCAGAGTTTAACTGAAGGAAGTTATCTTCTAGCCAGCTAGTGATCGCTGATAGGCACTCTAGTAGTTCAGCCAGTTTATGGAGCTCAGATTCCTTAAAGGAGCAGTACAGCTGAATGTCATCTGCATATAGGTGATAGGAGACATCATGAAAAGCATCAATTATCTGTCCAAGAGGGTGTATATATAATAAAAACAGGAGTGAACCTAAAACAGAGCCTTGGGGGACCCCATAGAACAGATTGGTGAAATCTGACATGATTGGGTTTATACAGACACTGAAACTTCTGTTAGAAAGGTACGATCTGAACCAGTCTAGAACAGTTCCAGAGATTCCCAAAGTGGCTCAATAAACCTAATGTTACTTTTCCTTACCTCATTCAGTTAAAAACAGATTTTACATTCACACNAACACCGTGGCGAAAATGCTGTTAGAATAAACTCGTGGGTTAAAAGTGTTCATTGAGACTCTGTCAGGGTCTTTGTGTTGTTTCTCAGAGTCATTTTTTGTGTCACGGCGCGGAGTCTGATATGAACCAGAGCAGAGAATCCAAGAGTCACAAAAAAATATGTTGGTCTGAACTGAAGCAGGGTTCCCAGTAAGTAGACAGGTCCCAAACGAGTTTCTAACACACACAAGGTGCTGGAGTTATTTTTATTTCAAATACATACAAGCTAAATTCTTTTAAAGCACATTAAAGAGAGAATTAAATGTAAGCCTTCATTATTTTTCTCAGAAATTTGAGGAAAAAAGTCATTCTAAGGAACCCTGTTAGATTAGATCTGAATTTCGTCAGATTTAAGTCAGTGATGTTTTTTCTCTCTCCCCTAAATATTTACTAGAAAAGATGTGTTGTCATTTTTAAAAAAAAACACCATTTTGTTTCTGAAATAAGAAAAAAATAGCAAAAAAGTATGAATAATTGTTGATTTTATTGGAAAATGTATTAAAAACAAACTTAAATAGATCTAAAATTGTTACTGGTACTTTTACTGTCATTCTGTTGTGGAAAATATTCAATGAAAACTCTGAAAAGCTGCTAAAACCTGCATATTTTTTTACTGTGGGCCTTTTTATATTATTAAAATGAGTTGATGGGTTTAAAATCCTTTTAGCTAAAGCTAATCAGAACCACTAGAAGGTCCAAAGAGCCTGAGTTAAGCTGTGGTAATGAGAGCAGCTGTGAAATAGTCTGAAAACTTGCTTGTTCAAGTTGAATTCAAATAGAATATATAGTACATGAAATATATGATGATAATAATATTTATAATAACTATGTATATTTACCAGTGATGTTGGAGCTAAAAGGCAGAAAATAAGCTTTTTTTTTTTTTTAACTTTTTTATTTTATCTTGTTAAATTGGAATTTTACGTTGTCCCACATTGAGTAGTCTCTGTCCCACATTTGGAGAGTTGGGATCTGGTCACCCTAGGTGTTGTGTTCTTGTGTTGACAGTTTTCCCAAGCCCTGCCTGTTGGCAGCATTCAGATTGGTGTTCATAACTGTCCGCTATGTTCATGACATTGTTTCTGTTTCTCCGGCTGTTTAAATGTTTTACATCTCATGCCCGCCGGCAACTGTTGAAGTTATTTTTCTTTATTGGTGGCTGGTTAATCGGAACTGGTTGGTTCAGAACCCGTGTGGCGTTGACCATATCCGGCTCCGCCTTTAATCCAATAGGTGTGGCATAAAGGGCGGAAGCTATACAAACTAGAATGTTGGTTACGTATTGTAACCCCAGATTCTATGAGTATAGCGTAGCCCTTTAAGCACCGAGGCCCCATTGGTTCTGGGGGGGCTCTCCTGAGCCTTATGGAGATGATTTAGGGGTCTCAGTCCCTAAAATAGGGATGGTGGGACCCGCCTGGTAGGCGGGCATACATGAAAACTCTTCAGTGGTAGGAAAAGGAAGAATGACGTAATCCAATAGGTGTGGCTTAAAGGGCTACACTATACTCCTAGAATCTGGGGTTACAATACGTAACCAATGGGATTAGTGTTACTGGGATATTTGACGCAAAAGTGCTAGCCGAATTGCACAATGGTATTTAAGCCAGAGCTAGCACAATCTCCTGATAGGAATCTACATTACAAGACAATTGGAAAAATGACGACTTCAGTTGATGGAATGTATAACAATTGAAATCAGTATGGAAAGAAAGAATATAATGATCAGTTGTGTATACAGAGTACCAGGCTCTAAGATTGAACCCTTTAAGATGGAGGAGATTTTTGTAAATGTGAACCAGAAAGAACTGTTTATTTGTGGGGACTTCAATATAGACTTACTAAATCCAAACAAACACAAAATCACAGACAAATTCATAGATAGCATGCCCAGCATAGGTTTATTTCCCCTAATAACCAAACCAACTAGAATAACATCACATTGTGCCACCCTGATAGATAACATATTTACAAATATAATGAAGGGAACAGTAAATTGTGGGATATTAATCAATGACATAAGTGATAATTTACCAGTTTTCACTGCTTATGATTGTAATTATAATAATAATAGAAAGGAAATGGACTACACTTATAAAAGATTGAAGACAGACCAGAGATTAATTAATTTGACAAATGACTTATTACTTCAAAATTGGCAAGAAGTATATAAACAAAATGAGGTGAATAAAGCATATGATACTTTTTTACACAGATTTAAAATATTGTTGGAAAAACACTGCCCAATATTAAAAAACACTAGGAAGAACAACTACACAGGAAAACCATGGATGAACAAGGGTTTACAAAACGCTTTCAAATAGAAAAATACACTCTACTTGCAATTCATAAAAAATAAAACTATCAGAAAATAGAAAGAAAAAATATAAAAACAAACTGACAAATATATTGAGAAGATGTAAACGGGAAGAATATAATAAAAATAATATAAAAGGTATGTGGAATGTATTAAAAAGTATTATTAGGAAAGAGACAACGAAAAACACTTATCCTCAGTATTTCGTGGAAAATAAGACTCAAAATTCAGACATCAAGGAAGTGGTAAATGAATTTAATAATTTCTTCGTAAATATACGACCTAAGTTAGAAGAAAAGATACAAACGGATGGGATAGAAATGGATGTTACCAAACACATTCGAAAAAAAATCATAACTCGTTTTTCCTAAGATCTGTAGATGAGAAAGAGATCTATGATATTGTCAAAACATTAAAGAATAAAAATAGCACAGAGTGGAATGACATTGACATGATCACAATAAAGAGGGTCATCCAGGGCATTGTTAAACCATTAACTTATATTTTTAACCTTTCATTTACACAAGATTTCCAAATAATATGAAAATTGCTAAAGTAATTCCGATTTATAAAACAGGAGATAAGCACCACTTCACAAATTATAGACCAGTGTCAATTCTCTCTGTTTTCCAAAATACTAGAAAAACATTATCAGAAGATTTGATGAATTTGCTGCAGAAAATGACTTGTTGATGGAAAGCCAATATTGATTTAGGAACAACAGATCGACTACCACAACAGATCTCATGGAAGAAATATCTGAATGTATAAATNATTAAAGAGAGAATTAAATGTAAGCCTTCATTATTTTTCTAAGACATTTGAGGAAAAAAGTCATTCTAAGGAACCCTGTTAGATTAGATGTGAATTTCTTCAGATTTAAGTCAGTGATGTTTTTTCTCTCTCCCCTAAATATTTACTAGAAAAGATGTGTTGTCATTTTTAAAAAAAAACACCATTTTGTTTCTGAAATAAGAAAAAAATAGCAAAAAAGTATGAATAATTGTTGATTTTATTGGAAAATGTATTAAAAACAAACTTAAATAGATCTAAAATTGTTACTGGTACTTTTACTGTCATTCTGTTGTGGAAAATATTCAATGAAAACTCTGAAAAGCTGCTAAAACCTGCATATTTTTTTACTGTGGGCCTTTTTATATTATTAAAATGAGTTGATGGGTTTAAAATCCTTTTAGCTAAAGCTAATCAGAACCACTAGAAGGTCCAAAGAGCCTGAGTTAAGCTGTGGTAATGAGAGCAGCTGTGAAATAGTCTGAAAACGTTTGCTTGTTCAAGTTGAATTCAAATAGAATATATAGTACATGAAATATATGATGATAATAATATTTATAATAACTATGTATATTTACCAGTGATGTTGGAGCTAAAAGGCAGAAAATACGTTTTTTTTTTTTTTTTACTTTTTTACTTTAACTTGTTAAATTGGAATTTTATGTTGTCCCACATTGAGTAGTCTCTGTCCCACATTTGGCGAGTTGGGATCTGGTCACCCTACCTACAAAACCAGCAGCTGTCACCTCCAGAAGTTCTCTGATGACTCGGCCATCGTCGGCTCAGCTGTGTGTCTGAGGGGAACGACCAGGAGTTCAGGTCAGTCATCATGGACTTTGTGGACTGGTGTGAGCGTAACCACCTTCGCTTGAACACCAGTAAAACAAAGGAAATGGTGATTGACTTCCAGAGAAACACTCCTCACTCACTAGTAAACATCCAGGGAGCAGACATTGAGGTGGTGGACACCTTTAAGTACCTGGGTGTTCACCTCAACAGTAACTGAACTGGTCCCACAACACAGATGCTCTGTATAAGAAGGGCCAAAGCCGCCTCCATCTCATGAGGAGGCTGAGGTCCTTCGGAGTTAACTCCCAGCTGCTAAAATCCTTTTATCACTCTGTTGTTGGCTCTGTTATTCATTCTGCTGTGGTCTGCTGGGGTGTAGGCAGCTCTGACGAGACAGAAAGAGACTGAACAAGCTAGCTACCAAAGCTAGCTCGGTTCTGGGCTGCCCGCTGGATTCTGTTGAGGAGACGTGTGAAAGGAGGATGCTGGGGAAGATGACCTCCATCTTAAGAAACCCCTCCCACCCACTGAACTCCACTGTGGAGGTCATGGACAGCTCCTCCAGAGGTAGACTGAGACATCCCAGATGTAACACTGAGCGCTATCGTAGATCCTTCATCCCCTCTGCTGTAAGAGTGTATAACTCCTCAGTTTAAGCTGTACTGGTATCATCCTGGTACACAATAACACCAATGCAATATTCATGTGTTCTATAATTGAGCAATACCGGATTCACATTGTTGTCTGTGTCTCTTACAGTATGCTGCATAGTGTTGGTACCAAGTTTGTTTTTATCTTTATTTGTGTTTTTTTAGTGATCTAAGATTACAATACTAGATTACTGCCTATGTGTATATACATGTATCCTTGTTTTTATCTTCTTCTAATTACCTTTTGAGTGATGGTGCTGCTGTGACAAGTGAATTTCCCCACTGAGGGATCAATAAAGTCTATTCTATTCTATAACTAGTGCAGGTTGTTTTTTATTCTAACTGAATCATAAAAGTCATAATAAAAATAGCTGATTGCATGTTAGGATATGTGTGCAACTTTATTTATTGCTCTTGTAGCTTCAGGGTAGATTTTCAGAATAAAAGCACATTTGAGGGTGAGAAGAAATTTTAAAAACCCACAAAAGGTCATAGTAAAAATACTACCAAATCTACTTGAAAGACATTTTTAACTTAAATTAAGTTAGTAAGTAAATAAATTTTATTTGTATATCACTTATCACAGAAAAAGAATCACAAAGTGCTTCACAAAGATCAACAAAACAAAAGATAAAGTCATCTTAAAACAAAACAGAATATAAAATCAATAAAAATCGAAAAACAGAAAGTCATAAAATGATAAAACAAATGAAATATGATTATAAATACTAGTTAAAAAAGGGATAAAACATAAAAGATTTAAGTAAAAGCAGTTTTAGATAAAAGGGATAAAGGAAGTTCATTCCAAAGTCGGGGTGCAACAGCCTGGAAAGAGCGATCACCTGGACTTTTCTATCTGGTCTTTGGAACTTCTAGGAGGTTCTGGTTGGTGGACCTGAGGGCTCGGGTTGGAGCATAAGGCTTTAACAGTTCAGTAACATAAGGAGGAGCTTGGCCATGTAGAGCCCTGAAAGTTCTAGTCAGGATTCTAAAGTTAATGGGAACCAGTGCAGAGACATCAGAATAGGAGTGATGTGAGCTCTTCTGTTTGCTCCAGTTAGGAGCTTCGCTGCAGAGTTCTGGACCAACTGAAGGCGGTCAAGGGCTTTTTTGTTAAAACATGTGAAAAGTGTGTTACAGTAATCTAGACGGGAGGAGATAAAGGCATGGAGAACCATTTCAAGTTCATGTTTTGACACCAACCTTCACAGTTTGGAGATATTTCTCAAGTGGTAAAAACAGTTTCTGACCAGTGTTTTTGAGTGGCCTTCAAGAGACATTGATTGGTCAAAGACACTCAAATTCCTCAAGTTTGACTTGACGGCAGAAGCTAAATGACCAAGTTGTTGACTAATCAGAGGAGCCATGCTCTCAGGGGCAATGATCAGACATTCAGTCTTTTCAGAGTTTAACTGAAGGAAGTTATCTTCTAGCCAGCTAGTGATCGCTGATAGGCACTCTAGTAGTTCAGCCAGTTTATGGAGCTCAGATTCCTTAAAGGAGCAGTACAGCTGAATGTCATCTGCATATAGGTGATAGGAGACATCATGAAAAGCATCAATTATCTGTCCAAGAGGGTGTATATATAATAAAAACAGGAGTGAACCTAAAACAGAGCCTTGGGGGACCCCATAGAACAGATTGGTGAAATCTGACATGATTGGGTTTATACAGACACTGAAACTTCTGTTAGAAAGGTACGATCTGAACCAGTCTAGAACAGTTCCAGAGATTCCCAAAGTGGCTCAATAAACCTAATGTTACTTTTCCTTACCTCATTCAGTTAAAAACAGATTTTACATTCACACAAGCTTCTGTTTGGTGATTATTTTTGATTTGAAAGCAGATGGAAATAATCAACATAAAAGAAACTGGTTTCTTTTAAAACAAACTTTCATAAAGAACCATGAAAATTTAAATTGCACTAACACAAAACTATTTAACACCAAACACAGTTCATTTAAATACAATAATAGTTTCTAAAGCCAGTTTTCTGGGTGCTGATTATGATTATGTCCATCATGTTGGAGAGGATGAAAATGTAAGCGCCCCCAATCACAGGTTCTTCTCTACCGGGGCAACCTCCAAGAAGAGCTGCAGGAAAACAGTCAGTTTGCTCAAAAGTCCGGGGCAGAGCTTGAAATGGATGAAGGGAACGTAGACTACAGCTCCACTCAGGATGAATAAAGTCACATAAAGATACTCGATCTGAGGGTCGTCTATGATCGGTGCCAGCACCAGAAATACGGCCACAATCAGGACCAGAATAGGGAGGATTATGGGAACCTGTGGGGACACAAGAGACAGGTGTGACGATGATCTGTTGTGGAGGTTTAACGAGATCTTTATAAAAACTGGTGTGATACTGACGCTGTACGGTCTGGGGAGATCTGGCTTCTTGATTTTCAGATAAATCAGTCCAGACAGAGTGATGCCGTAGAAAATCCAAGTTGTGAAACTGTCATCAACAAAAACGATAGTCAAACACAAAGCTGTTGAGTTTCATTAACCGTAAAATAACACCGAGGTCAAATCCACCTGAAGAAGTTGATGATGCTCTGAAAGTCTCCAGGAATCAGCACCACCAGGGAGATCAACGTGGTGAAGATGAGAGCTGGAGATGGAGTCAGGTGGTGGATGTGAGCCATGGACAGAATATCTGGCTGCAAAACAAACAATGGAGAATAAAACTCTGCAACAACTTTAATGTAAACAAATGGATCCAAAAGAGATGATTACCATGTGGCCTTCTCTGGCTGCTACAAAACACACCCGACCCCCGCTGAAGAACGACCCGTTTAAAGATCCAAAAGCAGAAAGAGCTGCAGCCACAGACATGATCCACCCCCAGCTGCCCAGCACTTTATTCCTGTTTGAGAAGCATCCATAAAAAACACAAAAACAGCATCTCCATACTGATGATTAAAAACTGAAAAGGTTCATTTATCCAGGTGATCAGTTTCTTCATGGCTTCCTACCCCCAGGTAACAGCGACAGCGTTGGAGGTCATCAGTTCTTCAGGCGTCATCACGGTCAGGTAGCTCACGTTCACCAGCAGATACAAACCAGTCACCAGAGAGATGGCTATCACCAGCGCTCTGGGGAGATTTACCTAAAACAAAATAATCCCACATGTGAAGAAAAGATAACAGTTAATGTTCTCACCTAGTTTCCTGACTTCTAAAGCTGTTCAGTTAAAAAAGAAAAATGTGACATTTGATGAATGTTGGTGACCAACGGGAAGCAATTTTGTTATATTTGAATAAAATAGAACCAAAACAACAAATGAATAAAGCTATTGCACACATTTTCCACTTTGAACAGCAACCAAATCCTTATTGTTACCATTATAGGTGAATAAATCGATGAGTCTATCTTAATTGTAGCCATCATTTTTGATACATTTTTCTTTCATAAAGGCAGGTACATTAATGCCCCCCAAAACAGCTGTAAAACTCCACATTTTTCTATTATACTCAAGTGTAATTTATTTTTGCTTTTTTATTAGAATTTTTGTCCAATTGCCCAATTTTGTCTAATTTTTTTTACTGGCAAACTTTAATTGATTAATGGTCTCAAATATATATCTAGAATCGTGGTTCTGTTTACATTTTTGTTTGTAAATTTAGCAGAGCACAGGCATATATACGTAGACGCCTCGTGGACTGGCGCTACCTATTGCAGCTGCCGAAGTGGCCGGCCGCCATCTTAGATGGGTCTCCATTCGCCTCCACTGCATTCATTTCTACTGAGGAAGGTGCTCACCCAGCTGAAAAACACATTTTATCCAGCTTTTTCACAAATTCAGACACATGGTATGGCATGATAATTAAAATAGAAATATCATTAAACTAAATAAATTAAATTGAAAATCCCATCAGGTAGGCTATAAAAGTCAATAGTAATCCCACGTGATCTGTTTTCAATAGTACGCAGGTTATTGCAACAGTAGGCTGCACAAAAATGGGCATAGTTGCTCACTCTGCATTGACTTTGGACAGTGAGGAGACCCATCCAATATGGCAGCGAATCTGTTACGCTCTCCAGCGCCCAGTGGGGCGTTTACATATTCAAGTCATTAACAGCCGTAGCTCCCCCTTGTGGCGTCTAAAGGAAATAACACTTAACCGATCCATAACTTTAGACGAGCAAAAAAATATATGTATATATTTTCAAAGAGAAATAGTTAAAGCAGAACTTTCATAAAAAAGAACGGATAGTAAAATAACTTCAGAATCCCACTCTCCACTGGTTATTTACGTGAAAGCTAGTGGTAGCATCGCATCACAGCTAGCTAGCTACTACCGGAAGTTGGAAAAATAGCGGTTAACCATTGCGTCCCAACCTCA
This sequence comes from Aphyosemion australe, assembly GCA_006937985.1. Lineage (NCBI taxonomy): Eukaryota > Metazoa > Chordata > Actinopteri > Cyprinodontiformes > Nothobranchiidae > Aphyosemion > Aphyosemion australe. The sequence goes on along the minus strand of SSNS01000081.1, from coordinate 1,347,704 downwards.
TTTATACAGTCATTGGTCACAGCGAAGGACTTTTATTCCGCTATTTTTCGGTATCTACATATATTCTTGATAAATGTTCCTCCGTAATCTGTCACTTTCAGCTAGTTTCGACTGAAAAGGTAAAGCTGATAATATCAGATACTAGTGTTGAATTTGTTGCTAGCCACCACCTGGAAGTCCAATTTTTATTTTGACTGTTGAGGCTCTGTGCTATCGTGTGTGTGTGTGTGTGTATGTATGTATGTATTTACATTTTTAAGGCATTTGAGGTTAGTTAGTGTGACTGCAGTTCAAATTTAGAAGTCCTGGCTTTAAGCTGTGATTGATATCTTGGATCTTGTTATAAAAGTTCTTTATACATTCCTGCTAGGGCTGCCACCCCCACCCTGTGACCTGGACCCAGAAGAGTAAACGATGTCAAGACAGTAACAAGGTTAGTTGTTTTTAAATAAATAAGCTATATGAATAAACTTCAACTAAACCAAACATTTACCCCCTCCTGTATGTTGCTCAGTAGTTTTAAAATGTCCACAATCTCAAATTCTTTGGTCTTAATTTTATAGTTTATTTTTGCAACCTTTGCTTCATTTGATTTTGCAATTTTTATATTTGCTGCATGTTAAAATTGGCTGATTTTAGTTTGAGCACATTTTGCTGATATATTTTAACATTCAATTATTTTATTTTCACTGATATAAGGACAACTTTTTATCACAATTGAGCCTCGAACAACAGGGATAAAAACTGATAGTTTTCCTTTGATCTAACACAGAGTTTCCTCGTCACAAGTTAATCACTGACCCATAAACCTGTGAAAGGTGTTAACTCATTCCCTTCACTGGTAAGTTAATTTAAAAAATAAGCAATAATATCCTTGAATTGGCAGGAGGATACCTACATTTTCCCACAGTCTCACCTCTGGTTTTTTCAGCTCCTCTGAGACACAATTTAAGTTGTTCCACCCAGCGTAAGACCAAAGTCCTTGATAGAAAGCCATTCCTAAAGTGCTCACTGTGAACTGAGTCCCTTCAAATGACTTCTCAACTTTTAAATTCTCCACAATCACATTTCTGCTCTGTATGACTTCCACTATCCCACCGATTACAATCACTATCAGAGTTATCACTTTGGCCACCCAGAAAACCACTTGGACTCTAACAGCAAAGCGGGAATTCACGATGTTGATCATGGCAACAAGCAGAATAGCGACAGCTGCAGCGCATTTCACAGCCAGATCTGGAGGTTGACAGCCAGAGTAAAAAGGTGCCATCGCATACTTTGCAATGCTGATGGCCTTTGCAGTGGTAGCAAAAGGCTTCACAAGCAGGATGAAAGTGATTGCAGCAAAGAAAGCCGGACATGAGCCATAGATCCTCAGTATGTAGATGAACTCCCCACCAGATTCAGGAATGATGCCCCCGATCTCCATGTAGGACAAGGCTGCAAACATAGTTACGACTCCAGAGAGAGCCCAAATCACCAGACTGGCTCCAGGGCTTCCCACGTAGGCCATGATAAACTGGGGGGACATAAAGATCCCAGATCCGATCATGATTCCAGAAACCAGAGCTACACCTCCAACCAGTCCAATAACCCGCTTCATTTTCAAGGTTTCTTGTTCCTTTGCTGCCATGATGTTCTCTGAGATCAGAAACAAAATCACCAAGGAGCCAAAAAAGATGACTGAGAAGTGGTCGGAGGTTTTGGGAAGTTAAAGCCTTTTAAAAGCAAAGCAGAGACTGATCCGAGGGCAGTGGCGTGTCTGGCATAATTTGACAGGTGGAGCACAAAAACTCCACAGCTATGACACACACACACACACACACACACACACACACACACACACACACACATGGTTGCAAGTAATTCATTCATGAGATCTGACTTTGATCCATATTATATAAACCAGAGAAATAGATCAAACCTACTCACCGAAATGCAAATATTTAAATGTAATAACTCAAGAATAATTTTTTTAGATACAAGATTTTTTTAACCACTATATTTATATGGCACATTTAAAAACAGCATGGGAGCAGACCAAAGCATCTCCTAATCATTGACACAAAACAAATTAAAACCCAAACCATAACAATACAGGTAAAAAAGGTACATTCATTGCAATTTAAAAACACTACATAAAAACAGATAAAACAGCAGTCAAGCATGAAAAAAATTTAGGGATTAAACAAGAGTCACAATCTAAAGCCAAATCATAAAAATGTGTCGTCAATCGTGACTTGAAGACACCGACAGATGGTGATTGCCGAACAGTGAGTGGCAGTGCATTCCAGAGGGTGGGAGCTGCGTACACGAAGGCTCGCTCTCCCCTAGCTTTATAGTGTGACAGTGTGAGTGTCCTGTCACTGGATCCCGATTGATCATGCACCTGGGCTGCTTGGCCACAGGGATATCCCTTTGGCTGACTGGTTAGTGCGCGTGACCCTCACCCGGGAGTCTGGGGTTCAAGACCCGCCCGGGCCCTCGTTTGTCCACCTTGCCACAATAGTTTACTTTGGGGGGGGTGCGATGCAACAAATGGTCAGCTGACCATAGCAATCACCCAGGCACATAGGTCATGAGGAGGTCAGACAGAGAAGGGGGTGCAAGGCCATGTAGAGCTTTATATGCAAAGAGCAAGATCTTAAAATTCACCCTAAAAGCCACAGACTGCCAGTGTAGGTGTGCCAAAATCGGGGTTGCATGGCTACATCTGTTTGTATTTGTCAGGAAACATGCAGATGCATTTTGCACAATCTGCAACTGGTTCATTGCTGAAACAGGAATCCTGACAAGGAGTGAGTTGGCATAGTCAAGGGGTGAAGTTATAAAAGCGTGTATCATGGATTCCAAATGTGACCGCTTCAAGATCGGTTTTAGGTGCGTCAAGCGGCGAAGTTGGAAAAAACACAGTCTAACTACCGCATTTATCTGAGGGACCATTGTAAAACCTGCATCCAGTTTCACCCCGAGACTAGTAACACATGTCTTTGGATCCCAACTCATCAGTGTAGGGACCACTGTGGTGTGAGACTTGTTTCTGGGATCAAATAGAATAGCCTCGGTCTGTGACTCGATGAGTTTGAGAAAGTTAGCTGCCAGCCACCCCCTCACATCAGAGAGACATTCTGCAAGTAGTTGATCTGAGTTTTACCTGTTCATTTCCAAATATAACTGACAGTCATCAGCATACACATGATAACCAATGCCATGCCATTCGAAAATCTTGCCCAAAGGGAGAAGATATATTGAGAACAGAAGAGGCCCCAGGACAGAACCCTGCGGGACCCCCCATGTCAGCAGCAGTCTGGTAGACGCACAGTCACCAATCTGCACACAGAAAGATCTCTCTTCCAAATAGGAGCGGAACCAAGCCAACGCAGTCCCCGAAAGACCAACCCAGCATTCCAGGCGAGTCAACAGAATCTGGTGGTCCACGGTATCAAAAGCAGCCGAGAGATCCAACAACAGCAGCAGAACCTGGGCCCCTGAGTCGGATGCAACCATAATATCATTCATCACACGAAGCAAAGCAGACTCAGTGCTGTGATGCAGTCTAAACGCAGACTGAAACATGTCAAACAGTGCATTTGTCTCCATATGGGCTACAATCTGTGAATATACCACCTTCTCCAGGACTTTTGACAGGAATGGAACTTTTGAGATTGGGCGCAATTTTTCAAAGTTTGAGTGATCCAAACCAGGCTTTTTCAAAATCGGCTGTACAACCGTTCTTTTAAAAGCCATAGGAAAAACACCAGTGACAAGGCTAGTGTTCACGATGTTCTGAATGTCAGGACCCAGGATATTACCAAGCTCACGCAGCAACTTCAGCAGCAGAGGGTCAACTGGAGAGCAGGCCAATTTCACAGATTTGATCAGTTTCTTCTCTTTGTTATGTTCTTTCTGTGGTTCTTTTCTAACTCCATTGGTTTTTCTTGCTCAATACACAGTGTAGCAATGTTTTTTATACCTTAAATTACTGACAGTTTCGGTGACACACAGCCGCCATCTTCAGAGCCTTGCCCTAGGGCACTGACGATGACGAAGCTGAAGACAAACATGTAGGCCACGACCTTCCCCACTGTACGCAGCATGTAGTTGTATTCCCCTCCAGACTCTGGTATGTTCAACATAGTAGAGTCCCCCCAGCATTGCTATCAGCCCACAGCAGGTCCATATAATAAGGCTTGCCCTGGGACTTCTGATGGAGAGCAAAACGTACTGGGGGGAAATGAAGATCCCAGATCCCACATGGACCCTGTGATAAAAGACATAACTTCTATTATCCCAACTTCCTTACTCAGGCTGAGCTTCTGTGCCATCACTGGTGGGCAGATGTTGCTGCTTGCTTAGAAATAATTACACTGGACTCAGCTCAGCCTTTGCTATAGATTAACTGGGAACATTTGTGGGACGTTAGACTGACCAATAGGAGGGGAAATCTCCCTCAAACAGACGTGAAGGTGTGGCGAGGCTCTTTGACTTTGCTCACCTCTTCCAGGAGCATTCTTTACTGTAATTGACTGTAGTTGTTTGTTATTATACAGGAAAAATCTGGCTGTGAATGAAAAAATACATATGAGAACCTAACTATTCTAGAATACTCATGCAAACAACCTGGTTTTATTGCTCATATAACCACCGATAAACTATGAGTGCTCTTTGCAGCGCATGAAAAATAAAACAACAACCACTGTTTGGATCAAAAGTTATACACATCAGGACAGCTTAAAAAGTCTTTCTTCATCTTGAACAGATCCTAACATCTAGTGCAGAAGCCAAAGAGCAACACTTAGTTTTGCCTAATAATAAAAAGAAATGTTTACACTTTCCTCCTTCCCTGCTGTCACCTGTTTTGTGCTGATCAACGTCTTATTTGCAGAAACTTGTAACTTGACCATAATTGTTTTATTCTTTTGGTGGTAATTAAACTCTTGTAAATTCACATTAGTGTTTGAATTAAAATCTAAGTAGTTCATTTTTATTTTATCAGCTCTGTTGAGCTGCTTTATAATATGGTGCATATGGTGCTTTTTAATGAAACAATGAAGAAGACGCTCTGTTATTTATCATGAAAACTAGACATAAAACACGTGTGACGTTCTTAATGAATGCATGAAGTCACTGCAAGGCCCTTTTCACCTGCCTGTTTCCAAAAAATGCTGTTGAAATGATTCGTTTCTAACCTCAGCTTATTGAAAACCTAAAATAGGACAAAACATTTAATTATTCTGAAGGTAACCGATGATAAATGAACAATTCACCTGACAACAGACAGAAGAAATGAAGGTCTGTTAGAATAATGCAGACAATCGTTTTTTATTTAGACCAACCAAAGTGAGTGCAGATGATCATAACTATCTGTCACTTTATTAACTGTTTCTATTCCAGTTTATGAGCTCTCATTTGTAGTCTGAGCTGATGTAACAAGGAAAAGACAGAAAAGTAGAAGCAATTATGTCATCATCCTTTTTTATAACTAGTGCAGGTTGTTTTTTATTCTAACTGAATCATAAAAGTCATAAAAATAGCTGATTGCATGTTAGAATATGTGTGCAACTTTATAGCTCCTGTAACTTCAGGGTAGATTTTCAGAATAAAAGCACATTTGAGGGTGAGAAGAAATTTTAAAAAACCTACATAAGGTCATAGTAAAAATACTACCAAATCTACTTGAAAGACATTTTTAACTTAAATTAAGTTAGTAAGTAAATAAATTTTATTTGTATATCACTTATCACAGAAAAAGAATCACAAAGTGCTTCACAAAGATCAACAAAACAAAAGATAAAGTCATCTTATAACAAAACAACAGAATATAAAATCAATAAAAATCGAAAAACAGAAAGTCATAAAATGATAAAACAAATGAAATATGATTATAAATACTAGTTAAAAAAGGGATAAAACATAAAAGATTTAAGTAAAAGCAGTCTTCAGCTGCTTTCTAAAGGTGTCCAGACTGTCAGTAACCCGTAGGGATAAAGGAAGTTCATTCCAAAGTCGGGGTGCAACAGCCTGGAAAGAGCGATCACCTGGACTTTTCTATCTGGTCTTTGGAACTTCTAGGAGGTTCTGGTTGGTGGACCTGAGGGCTCGGGTTGGAGCATAAGGCTTTAACTGTTCAGTAATATAAGGAGGAGCTTGGCCATGTAGAGCCCTGAAAGTTCTAGTCAGGATTCTAAAGTTAATGGGTAACCAGTGCAGAGACATCAGAATAGGAGTGATGTGAGCTCTTCTGTTTGCTCCAGTTAGGAGCCTCGCTGCAGAGTTCTGGACCAACTTGAAGGCGGTCAAGGGCTTTTTTGTTAAAAAATGTGAAAAGTGTGTTACAGTAATCTAGACGGGCATGAAGGCATGGATAACCATTTCAAGTTCATGTTTTGACACAAATCTTCACAGTTTGGAGATATTTCTCAAGTGATAAAAACAGTTTCTGACCAGTGTTTTTGAGTGGCCTTCAAGAGACGTTGATTGGTTAAAAACACCCAAATTTCTCATGTTTGACTTGACGGCAGAAGCTAAATGACCAAGTTGTTGACTAATCAGAGGAGCCATGCTCTCAGGGGCAATGATCAGACATTCAGTCTTTTCAGAGTTTAACTGAAGGAAGTTATCTTCTAGCCAGCTAGTGATCGCTGATAGGCACTCTAGTAGTTCAGCCAGTTTATGGAGCTCAGATTCCTTAAAGGAGCAGTACAGCTGAATGTCATCTGCATATAGGTGATAGGAGACATCATGAAAAGCATCAATTATCTGTCCAAGAGGGTGTATATATAATAAAAACAGGAGTGGACCTAAAACAGAGCCTTGGGGGACCCCACAGAACAGATTGGTGGAATCTGACATGATTGGGTTTATACAGACACTGAAACTTCTGTTAGAAAGGTACGATCTGAACCAGTCTAGAACAGTTCCAGAGATTCCCAAAGTGGCTCAAAAAGGCTAATGTTTCTTTTCCTTACCTCATTCAGTTAAAAACAGATTTTACATTCACACAAGCTTCTGTTTGGTGATTATTTTTGATTTGAAAGCAGATGGAAATAATCAACATAAAAGAAACTGGTTTCTTTTAAAACAAACTTTCATAAAGAACCATGAAAATGTAAATTGCACTAACACAAAACTATTTAACACCAAACACAGTTCATTTAAATACAATAATAGTTTCTAAAGCCAGTTTTCTGGGTGCTGATTATGATTATGTCCATCATGTTGGAGAGGATGAAAATGTAAGCGCCCCCAATCACAGGTTCTTCTCTACCGGGGCAACCTCCAAGAAGAGCTGCAGGAAAACAGTCAGTTTGCTCAAAAGTCCGGGGCAGAGCTTGAAATGGATGAAGGGAACGTAGACTACAGCTCCACTCAGGATGAATAAAGTCACATAAAGATACTCGATCTGAGGGTCGTCTATGATCGGTGCCATGGACGAAATTTTTGATTTCAGATGTGGGGGGGACACAGCAGGCTTGTGTGCATCTGGGGTGGGGGGTGTTATATGATTGAATGTTTCTTATGCTGCTCCTTCTGCACTGTTTACTGCTAAACTTTTTTGACTATGCCTTTTATCTAATTGTCTGAATTATTTTTTTGTGTATTTTGATTAATGCTTTTGTTGCTCCTGCTCTGTAAAGCACATTGAATTGCCTCCATGTTTGAAATGTGCTATACAAATAAAGCTGCCTTGCCTTGCCTTGCCTTATATAAAGTTACAGACCTCTTGACGCGTCACGTGCCCAAGCTCCCGCCCCCCAGCTTTTGACTTGGGGGCAAGAAGACGGTACAGCCCCACTGAGCACCATTGTTATTGTCTGTCTGTCCCTAGACCAGACCTAAAGTGGGTCAGATGCATTAAAGTTCTGAAATCTGCCTTTTTTGAACTGTCACAAATCAAATAAAGGTTTAACCAATCACAAACTGTTCTTTAAGGACTCTGCTATCAGTCTAATATAATCTAGTTAAGCTCTGAATAATCTAAGTATTGTAGTTTTTAGCAGAGCCAGTTCTAATGTGGTCTACAGGTGAAACTCAGAAATGAGAATCTGGTGTAAAAGTCCACTTATGTCAGTAATCCAGCTCAGACTGAGAGACCATCTAAAGGCTCAGGAACCCTCTGCAGGTGTTCTGGATTCATCAGCTGATTAGAGTGCGACACTTTGAGTCTAGAATATTGAACCTTTTCACTATATTTGAATTGATATTTTGAATGTGGAGTTGTCATCAGTTGTAGACATAATAATCACAATTATAAGAAAAAAAGGCTGAAATATCTGACTGCACAGAATGAGTCTGTCTCATAGATTAGTTTCACGTTTTAGGTTGAATTACTGCCACTCAGGTGTTCTTGTGCCTTTGATGAGCCTCAAGCTTCACTCAGCAGAGGCAGCTGGGTTTGGGTAGCCTGGCAAGCCATCCTATATATGTGAATATATAAAACTCTGCAAAGCAAGAATTTGGTCTAGTTCACTAGGCTAGGGTTTGGGTTAAGTTCAGACTTCAGCATCGACCCTGTTATGACCATAAATCTATCAGACAAGCAGATTAAGATTTGTTTTGCTCTCAATGGGAAATTATCAAATGAAATTGATGTAAATATGAGTCCACATCCAGACAGAATCATCGTCTCTTTGTCTCATGATCAGCAGCAGCTGAGATGTTTATGCTCACAAAGTTTTTCTTTTTTTTATCAACATTCCCACTTTCAAGTGCAGCTCACTCCTCTTGTTCTGACTTTTTTTCTTGTGCTTATTCTCATCCGTTTGGATGCATCTCCACCTCCATGTTTCCACCTGCCTGTCGGCGCATCTGACCACTGGTTGTTCAGATGCTGCTGCTGTCAATCATTGCGGGAGCGTGCACGGTGTCGGATACCTCGTCTCTTTGTTCTCTCCTCCTGCCTGGGCTAACTGTAGCTGACGGTGCTGTGTGCGCGGCGCGCAACAGCGATGCGCCTTTTGCGCGTTTGGAGAGAATGAGTACTCGTGCGCAAAACGAGGCCCCTCATGGAGCGCGTGTTCTGCATATATCGGGAGGGGCCCACTTAAACAACGGTTGTAGTTTTCTTATGGTATGAGCAGAGCGCGCTGGGAGTGCAGCTTGTAATGAGCGCGCGCGATTTTTTCAGTTGGGAGGCGCGGAGCAGCTGGAGAAACATATCAATGATGGAACGTAGGAGAATCTTTGACGTAACACCGGTGCTCAGAGGTGCAGGTTAATGATCAACGGGAAAGGGAGGAGGAGAGGGGGAAACAGCGAGCGAAACACGGAGGGACCAGACTGTTAGTAAAGTTTTGAGCAAAACTGCTGGAAATGTGTGGGTGTTAAAACACCCACATCCCCCATGGGTGCGACGCCCATGTGCTCAACCAAATCCATTTAATGGAGCGTAATATTGTTTTTGGACGAAAAAAAGTGCAGGGGACCAAAACTGCCTTTTGAAAAAGTGGGGGGGACATGTCCCACCCGTCTCCCCCCAAAATTACGTCCCAGATCGGTGCCAGCACCAGAAATACGGCCACAATCAGGACCAGAATAGGGAGGATTATGGGAACCTGTGGGGACACAAGAGACAGGTGTGACGAAGATCTGTTGTGGAGGTTTAACGAGATCTTTATAAAAACTGGTGTGATACTGACGCTGTACGGTCTGGGGAGATCCGGCTTCTTGATTTTCAGATAAATCAGTCCAGACAGAGTGATGCCGTTGAAAATCCAAGTTGTGAAACTGTCATCAACAAAAACGATAGTCAAACACAAAGCTGTTGAGTTTCATTAACCGTAAAATAACACTGAGGTCAAAAATCCACCTGAAGAAGTTGACGATGCTCTGAAAGTCTCCAGGAATCAACACCACCAGGGAGATCAACGTGGTGAAGATGAGAGCTGGAGATGGAGTCAGGCGGTGGACGTGAGCCATGGACAGAATATCTGGCTGCAAAACAAACACTGGAGAATAAAACTCTGCAACAACTTTAATGTAAACAAATGGATCCAAAAGAGATGATTACCATGTGGCCTTCTCTGGCTGCTACAAAACACACCCGACCCCCGCTGAAGAACGTCCCGTTTAAAGATCCAAAAGCAGAAAGAGCTGCAGCCACAGACATGATCCACCCCCAGCTGCCCAGCACTTTATTCCTGTTTGAGAAGCATCCATAAAAAACACAAAAACAGCATCTCCATACTGATGATTAAAAACTGAAAAGGTTCATTTATCCAGGTGATCAGTTTCTTCATGGCTTCCTACCCCCAGGTAACAGCGACAGCATTGGAGGTCATCAGTTCTTCAGGCGTCATCACAGTCAGGTAGCTCACGTTCACCAGCAGATACAAACCAGTCACCAGAGAGATGGCTATCACCAGCGCTCTGGGGAGATTTACCTAAAACAAAATAATCCCACATGTGAAGAAAAGATAACAGTTAATGTTCTCACCTAGTTTCCTGACTTCTAAAGCTGTTCAGTTAAAAAAGAAAAATGTGACATTTGATGAATGTTGGTGACCAACGGGAAGCAATTTTGTTATATTTGAATAAAATAGAACCAAAACACATATAGTACTTTTGTGGCAGGCCACCAGGAGGCTCCACTCACACCCAGAAGAGAGGATGTAAACAGGATGTGATGTGTGACTTGTATGTATATATGTTGCGTGTTGTTCTGTGGTACTGATCAGTTGGAGTGATTAAATGATGTGATCAGACCTACTCACGTGTCGTCCCTGACTTCCTCCACATTGGTGACCCTGTGAATGAACATGTCTGCTAACGATGAGCTAGCTGCCGCTGCTCCGGCGCCGCTACCAGCCACTGGCCTGCCGCCCGCCATGCAGTTCTCTTCGGCCTTTGCCGTTAAGCTCCCGGATTTTTGGCAACATGTACCTCTGTCGTGGTTTGTTCACATCGAAGCGCAGTTTGCCCTGCGTGGGGTTTCTGCTGACGACACGAAGTACCACCATGTGGTTGCATCGCTGGACCCTTTGTCTACGCGACGGGCGATGAGCATTCTCCGGAATCCCCCGGCTCATGGAAAGTACGACGCCTTGAAGCAGCTGTTGGTGAGACGCTACTCCCTCTCCGACGAGGAACGGGCCGAACGTCTCCTTTCCCCCGCTGGTCTGGGGGATGGCACGGCGTTGGAGCTTATGGAAAGCATGTTGTCCCTGCTTGGTTCCGACGATGGTGGATTCCTCTTCCCGCATCTGTTCCTGCGGCGACTCCCGGCTCCAGTGCGGGCCGGCCTCGCAAACTCTCCACTCCTGCGTCAGAAGGATTACCGCACGTTGGCGGAGGAAGCAGATAGGATCCTAGCTGCCACCAAGACCTTCACGATGCAGGCGGTGGTCCCGATGGCGCCCGAGATGGAACCCGACACACAGGTTGCCCCAGCGGGACTTGCCGAAGTACCGACAGTGGCCGCCATTACCGGCCGTGGACACCGGAGGACTGGCCTTTGTTTCTACCACCAGCGTTTTGGCGCCAAAGCCCGGCGTTGCATTCCTCCTTGCAGTTTCTCACAGCAGGGAAACGGACCCGCCAACATGCAATAGCAGCTGCTGCTGTTGGCGATGGAAATAAGCTGCTATTCATCAAAGACTCATGATCAGGAAAGCAGTTCTTGGTGGACTCAGGCTCACAGCTAAGCCTGATTCCCCCTACGGCGGCTGATACGCTGGCGGAAGGCTGCGGGCCTCTGTTAGCCGCAGCTAACGGCTCCCCCATCAAGACATTTGGTGAAAGGTTGGTGACTGTGTGTTTCAACAAACGTGACTTTCAGTGGAACTTTATTGTAGCCACAAGCTCATTCCCTATTTTAGGTGCTGATTTTCTCTGTGCTCGTGATCTTCTGGTTGGTGTAGCTAACAGACGTTTGGTTGATGCAGTTTCTTTTGCTTCTATGACTTGTGTTACACGTGGTACGGGACCATTAATGCATGCAAACTTTCTAGCTACTGGAGATGTTTTTCAGCATGTATTATCTGAATTCCCTACCCTGACTGTGCCCACTTTCTCTAACTCTGTCGTCAAGCATGGGGTTGAACATTTCATCCCCACATCGGGCCCCCCTGTGTTCGCACGTGCACGCCGTTTAGACCCTGCAAAGCTAGCTGTGGCCCGCACAGAGTTTGCCAACATGGAGCATTTAGGCATTGTCCGCAGGTCTAATAGCCCATGGGCCTCCCCGTTACACATGGCGCCCAAAGGCGAGGGACAATGGCGCCCTTGTGGGGATTTCCGCCGCCTTAACAATGTAACGACTAACGACCGTTACCCCATCCCCCACATCCAAGACTTTTCTGCCCACCTGGCTGGTACGTCCATTTTCTCCAAGGTAGATTTAATACGGGGTTATCACCAGGTTCCGGTTTGCGCAGAGGACGTCCCGAAAACTGCTGTCATTACACCATTTGGCCTTTTCGAGTTCCTGCGCATGCCCTTCGGGCTCAAAGGTGCAGCCCAAACCTTTCAACGGTTGATGGACTCTGTTCTACGCGACCTGACCTTTGTTTTTGTCTACCTGGACGACATACTGGTTGCCAGCTGCTCCATCGAACAGCATTTGGACCATCTACACCAGGTTTTCCTCCGTTTGACCGAACACGGCCTGATCGTCAACCTTGCTAAATGCCAATTTGGCTTAGCAGAGATTGATTTCCTGGGCCACCGCATTTCTGCCAACGGTGCTGTCCCGTTGCCAGCAAAAGTGCAAGCTGTGGAAAATTTTCCACAACCGCAGACGGTCAAAGCACTACAGGAATTCCTGGGGATGGTCAACTTCTACAACCGTTTCCTCCCTAGGGCGGCTGCACTTCTGCAACCGCTATACAATGCCCCCAAGCAGAAGAAAGCCAATGACTGCGTGGAATGGACCCCTGACCGCGTGCAAGCTTTTGGAGAGGCCAAGGCTGCACTAGCAAATGCTGCCTTGTTGGTCCACCCCTCCATTTCTGCCCCACTAGCATTGACAACCGACACCTCAGATGTTGCAGTGGGAGAAGTGTTGGAACAACGGGTCTCTGGCATCTGGCTCGCCTTTTTTAGCTGCTCGCTGCGCAACGCCGAACGTAAATACAGCACGTTCGACAGGGAGTTACTGGCCCTCTACCTGGCCACACGCCACTTCCGATTTTTCATCGAAGGCCGTTCATTCACAGCGTACGTGGATCACAAACCTTTGGTTTTCGCTATGTCCAAAACATCAGAGCCGTGGTCCGCACGTCAACAGCGACATCTCGCTGCAGTCTCTGAATTCACGACGGACATCCAACATGTGGCTGGGAAGTCCAATGTGGTGGCTGACTGTCTCTCACGTGCGCTGGTAGCTCCGGTTTTTGTTGGCATTGACTTTTCAGCCATGGCAGCTGACCAACGCGGTGATACTGACATACAGACGCTCCAGACCACACCTACTGGGTTGAAGTTGGGTGAAAGCCAGATGCAGGAAGGCCAGCCCACCTTGATCTGCGACTTCTCTACAGGCCACCCTCGACCCTTGGTGCCGATTTTGTGGCGACGCCGCGTTTTCGACTCCCTACACTCACTGTCACACCCGGGGGTCAAAGCCTCAGTCAAGCTAGTCGGATCCAAGTTTGTGTGGCCCGGTCTACGCAAGTCGGTTCGGGAATGGGCCGCGGCATGCATACCGTGCCAGCGCGCTAAGGTCCACAAGCACCGTTGGAGCCTTTTCCCATTCCTGGCCGCTGTTTTGACCACGTACATGTCGACCTGGTGGGCCCCCTTCTCAGGGTTTCACCCACCTCTTGACTATGATCGACCGGACAACGCGTTGGCCGGAGGTCGTCCCCCTGACATCCACCACTACCACGACAGTTGCCCAGGCTTTCCTGTCCACCTGGGTTGCCCGTTTTGGCCCACCGTCAGACATAACTTCAGACAGGGGCCCACAATTCACCTCCGAATTGTGGTCCGCCATGGCAGTCAGCCTGGGCGTCCAGGTCCATCGCACTACAGCCTACCACCCACGGGTTGTGCGAGCGGTTCCACCGGTCTTTGAAGGACGCGCTTCGCGCAGCCTTGTCGGATGCCAATTGGGCCAACCGTTTACCATGGGTTCTCCTGGGCCTCCGTTCGGGGGTTAGGGAAGACCTCTGCGCCTCCCCAGCCGAACTGGTTTACAGCCAACCAGTGCGTGTACCAGGACATTTCTTCCCCGAATCTCCGAATCTCCCCAAATTCCTCCGCAATTTGGCCCCACTCGAAAGCCAGAGGGCCCAGACGTGTTTTCGCCTCGAGCCCAGAACCTGATGCACCATGGGTTACCCCACTCGTGTATCCCCCAGAGGCTGGAAACCTCTAAGTTCGTTTTCATTCGCCATGATGCTCACCGGCCACCACTGCAACCCATTTATGACGGCCCTTTCAGAGTCCTTGAGCCAGGCCCGAAACATTTTCTTTTAGATCTGGGTGGGCGCCGGGAAACTGTGTCCATCGATAGGCTTAAACCGGCACATGTGTTATCTGACGAACCTGTGTTGACAGCTCAACCTCCCCGCAGAGGGCGACCTTAGAGGACCCCCCTCAGCTGTCAGCAACCCAGGTTCCCCTAAACCCAGCTCACCACTCAAACCCTCAACAACAGTGCCACCCCCCTGCGCCTGTACCCGTTGGGCCCAGAGTAAGCCGTTCTGGTAGAATAATCAGACCTCGGGTCTGGGACTAGGGCATATTGAACTGTTTCTGGGTGTTCTGGGGGGCCGTGTGTGGCAGGCCACCAGGAGGCTCCACTCACACCCAGAAGAGAGGATGTAAACAGGATGTGATGTGTGACTTGTATGTATATATGTTGCGTGTTGTTCTGTGGTACTGATCAGTTGGAGTGATTAAATGATGTGATCAGACCTACTCACGTGTCGTCCCTGACTTCCTCCACACTTTGGTCTTAATTTTATAGTTTATTTTTGCAACCTTTGCTTCATTTGATTTTGCAATTTTTATATTTGCTGCATGTTAAAATTGGCTGATTTTAGTTTGAGCACATTTTGTTGATATATTTTAACATTTAATTATTTTATTTTCACTGATATAAGGACAACTTTTTATCACAAATGAGCCTCGAACTACAGCGATAAAAACTGATAGTTTTCCTTTGATCTAACACCGAGTTTCCTCGTCACAAGTTAATCACTGACCCATAAACCTGTGAAAGGTGTTAACTCATTCCCTTCACTGGTAAGTTAATTTTAAAAATAAGCAATAATATCCTTGAATTGGCAGGAGGATACCTACATTTTCCCACAGTCTCACCTCTGGTTTTTTCAGCTCCTCTGAGACACAATTTAAGTTGTTCCACCCAGCGTAAGACCAAAGTCCTTGATAGAAAGCCATTCCTAAAGTGCTCACTGTGAACTGAGTCCCTTCAAATGACTTCTCAACTTTTAAATTCTCCACAATCACAGTTCTGCTCTGTATGACTTCCACTATCCCACCGATTACAATCACTATCAGAGTTATCACTTTGGCCACCCAGAAAACCACTTGGACTCTAACAGCAAAGCGGGAATTCAAGATGTTGATCATGGCAACAAACAGAATAGCGACAGCTGCAGCGCATTTCACAGCCGGATCTGGAGGTTGACAGCCAGAGTAAAAAGGTGCCATCGCATACTTTGCAATGCTGATGGCCATTGCAGTGGTACCAAAAGGCTTCACAAGCAGAATGGAAGTGATGGCAGCAAAGAAAGCCGGACATGAGCCATAGATCCTCAGGATGTAGATGAACTCCCCGCCAGATTCAGGAATGATGCCCCCGATCTCCATGTAGGACAAGGCTGCAAACATAGTTACGACTCCAGAGAGAGCCCAAATCACCAGACTGGCTCCAGGGCTTCCCACGTAGGCCATGATAAACTGGGGGGACATAAAGATCCCAGATCCGATCATGATTCCGGAAACCAGAGCTACACCGCCAACCAGTCCAATAACCCGCTTCATTTTCAAGGTTTCTTGTTCCTTTGCTGCCATGATGTTCTCTGAGATCAGAAACAAAATCACCAAGGAGCCAAAAAAAGATGACTGAGAAGTGGTCGGAGGTTTTGGGAAGTTAAAGCCTTTTAAAAGCAAAGCAGAGACTGATCCGAGGGCAGTGGCGTGTCTGGCATAATTTGACAGGTGGAGCACAAAAACTCCACAGCTATGACACACACACACACACACACACACACACACACACACACACACACACACATGACTGCAAGTAATTCATTCATGCGATCTGACTTAATAAACTTATTATATAAACCAGAGAAATAGCACAAACCTACTCACCGAAATGCAAATATTTAAATGTAATAACTCAAGAATAATTTTTTTAGATACAAGATTTTTTTAACCACTATATTTATATGGCGCATTTAAAAACAGCATGGGAGCAGACCAAAGCATCTCCTAATCATTGACACAAAACAAATTAAAACCCAAACCATAACAATACAGGTAAAAAAGGTACATTCATTGCAATTTAAAAACACTACATAAAAACAGATAAAACAGCAGTCAAGCATGAAAAAAATTTAGGGATTAAACAAGAGTCACAATCTAAAGCCAAATCATAAAAATGTGTCGTCAATCGTGACTTGAAGACACCGACAGTTGGTGATTGCCGAACAGTGAGTGGCAGTGCATTCCAGAGGGTGGGAGCTGCGTACACGAAGGCTCGCTCTCCCCTAGCTTTATAGTGTGACAGTGTGAGTGTCCTGTCACTGGATCCCGATTGATCATGCACCTGGGCTGCTTGGCCACAGGGATATCCCTTTGGCTGACTGACCCGCCCGGGCCCTCGTTTGTCCACCTTGCCACAATAGTTTACTTTGGGGGGGTGCGATGCAACAAATGGTCAGCTGACCATAGCGATCACCCAGGCACATAGGTCATGAGGAGGTCAGACAGAGAAGGGGGTGCAAGGCCATGTAGAGCTTTATATGCAAAGAGCAAGATCTTAAAATTCACCCTAAAAGCCACAGACTGCCAGTGTAGGTGTGCCAAAATCGGGGTTGCATGGCTACATCTGTTTGTATTTGTCAGGAAACATGCAGATGCATTTTGCACAATCTGCAACTGGTTCATTGCTGAAACAGGAATCCTGACAAGGAGTGAGTTGGCATAGTCAAGGGGTGAAGTTATAAAAGCGTGTATCATGGATTCCAAATGTGACCGCTTCAAGATCGGTTTTAGGTGCGTCAAGCAGCGAAGTTGGAAAAAACACAGTCTAACTACCGCATTTATCTGAGGGACCATTGTAAAACCTGCATCCAGTTTCACCCCGAGACTAGTAACACATGTCTTTGGATCCCAACTCAACAGTGTAGGGACCACAGTGGTGTGAGACTTGTTTCTGGGATCAAATAGAATAGCCTCGGTCTGTGACTCGATGAGTTTGAGAAAGTTAGCTGCCAGCCACCCCCTCACATCAGAGAGACATTCTGCAAGTAGTTGATCTGAGTTTTACCTGTTCATTTCCAAATATAACTGACAGTCATCAGCATACACATGATAACCAATGCCATGCCATTCGAAAATCTTGCCCAAAGGGAGAAGATATATTGAGAACAGAAGAGGCCCCAGGACAGAACCCTGCGGGACCCCCCATGTCAGCAGCAGTCTGGTAGACG
>SSNS01000081.1:1312320-1328853 GCA_006937985.1 Aphyosemion australe | reverse complement strand
AGAAATGAAGGTCTGTTAGATTAATGCAGACAATCGTTTTTTAGACCAACCAAAGTGAGTGCAGATGATCATAACTATCTGTCACTTTATTAACTGTTTCTATTCCAGTTTATGAGCTCTCATTTGTAGTCTGAGCTGATGTAACAAGGAAAAGACAGAAAAGTAGAAGCAATTATGTCATCATCCTTTTTTATAACTAGTGCAGGTTGTTTTTTATTCTAACTGAATCATAAAAGTCATAATAAAAATAGCTGAGTGCATGTTAGGATATGTGTGCAATTTTATTTATAGCTCCTGTATCTTTAGGGTAGATTTTCAGAATAAAAGCACATTTGAGGGTGAGAAGAAATTTTAAAAACCCACATAAGGTCATAGTAAAAATACTACCAAATCTACTTGAAAGACATTTTTAACATAAAGTGGCTCAAAAAAGCTAATGTTACTTTTCCATACCTCATTTAGTTGAAAACAGATTTTACAT
The DNA here is from genome assembly GCA_006937985.1 of Aphyosemion australe. Lineage (NCBI taxonomy): Eukaryota > Metazoa > Chordata > Actinopteri > Cyprinodontiformes > Nothobranchiidae > Aphyosemion > Aphyosemion australe. The sequence goes on along the minus strand of SSNS01000081.1, from coordinate 1,328,372 downwards.
TCACACAAGCTTCTGTTTGGTGATTATTTTTGATTTGAAAGCAGATGGAAATAATCAACATAAAAGAAACTGGTTTCTTTTAAAACAAACTTTCATAAAGAACCATGAAAACTTAAATTGCACTAACACAAAACTATTTTATACCAAACACAGTTCATTCAAATACAATAATAGTTTCTAAAGCCAGTTTTCTGGGTGCTGATTATGATTATGTCCATCATGTTGGAGATGATGAAAATGTTGTAAGTGCCCCCAATCACAGGTTCTTCTCTACCGGGGCAACCTCCAAGAAGAGCTGCAGGAAAACAGTCAGTTTGCTCAAAAGTCCGGGGCAGAGGTTGAAATGGATGAAGGGAACGTAGACTACAGCTCCACTCAGGATGAATAAAGTCACATAAAGATACTCGATCTGAGGGTCGTCTATGATCGGTGCCAGCACCAGAAATACGGCCACAATCAGGACCAGAATAGGGAGGATTATGGGAACCTGTGGGGATACAAGAGACAGGTGTGACGAAGATCTGTTGTGGAGGTTTAACGAGATCTTTATAAAAACTGGTGTGATACTGACGCTGTACGGTCTGGGGAGATCTGGCTTCTTGATTTTCAGATAAATCAGTCCAGACAGAGTGATGCCGTTGAAAATCCAAGTTGTGAAACTGTCATCAACAAAAACGATAGTCAAACACAAAGCTGTTGAGTTTCACTAACCGTAAAATAACACCGAGGTCAAAAATCCACCTCAAGAAGTTGATGATGCTCTGAAAGTCTCCAGGAATCAGCACCACCAGGGAGATCAACGTGGTGAAGATGAGAGCTGGAGATGGAGTCAGGCGGTGGACGTGAGCCATGGACAGAATATCTGGCTGCAAAACAAACAATGGAGAATAAAACTCTGCAACAACTTTAATGTAAACAAATGGATCCAAAAGAGATGATTACCATGTGGCCTTCTCTGGCTGCTACAAAACACACCCGACCTCCGCTGAAGAACGACCCATTTAAAGATCCAAAAGCAGAAAGAGCTGCAGCCACAGACATGATCCACCCCCAGCTGCCCAGCACTTTATTCCTGTTTGAGAAGCATCCATAAAAAACACAAAAACAGCATCTCCATACTGATGATTAAAAACTGAAAAGGTTCATTTATCCAGGTGATCAGTTTCTTCATGGCTTCCTACCCCCAGGTAACAGCGACAGCGTTGGAGGTCATCAGTTCTTCAGGCGTCATCACGGTCAGGTAGCTCACGTTCACCAGCAGATACAAACCAGTCACCAGAGAGATGGCTATCATCAGCGCTCTGGGGAGATTTACCTAAAACAAAATAATCCCACATGTGAAGAAAAGATAACAGTTAATGTTCTCACCTAGTTTCCTGACTTCTAAAGCTGTTCAGTTAAAAAAGAAAAATGTGACATTTGATGAATGTTGGTGACCAACGGGAAGCAATTTTGTTATATTTGAATAAAATAGAACCAAAACAACAAATGAATAAAGCTATTGCACACATTTTCCACTTTGAACAGCAACCAAATCCTTATTGTTACCATTATAGGTGAATAAATCGATGAGTCTATCTTAATTGTAGCCATCATTTTTGATACATTTTTCTTTCATAAAGGCAGGTACATTAATGCCCCCCAAAACAGCTGTAAAACTCCACATTTTTCTATTATACTCAAGTGTAATTTATTTTTGCTTTTTTATTAGAATTTTTGTCCAATTGCCCAATTTTGTCTAATTTTATTTACTGGCAAACTTTAATTGATGAATGGTCTCAAATATATATCTAGAATCGTGGTTCTGTTTACATTTTTGTTTGTAAATTTAGCAGAGCACAGGCATATATACGTAGAGCCTCGTGGACTGGCGCTACCTATTGCAGCTGCCGAAGTGGCTGGCCGCCATCTTAGATGGGTCTCCATTCGCCCCCACTGCATTCATTTCTACTGAGGAATGTGCTCACCCAGCTGAAAAACACATTTTATCAAGCGTTTTCACAAATTCAGACACATGGTATGGCATGATAATTAAAATAGAAATATCATTAAACTAAATAAATTAAATTGAAAATTCCATCAGGTAGGCTATAAAAGTCAATAGTAATCCCACGTGATCTGTTTTCAATAGTACGCAGGTTATTGCAACAGTAGGCTGCACAAAAATGGGCATAGTTGCTCACTCTGCATTGACTTTGGACAGTGAGGAGACCCATCCAATATGGCAGCGAAGCTGTTACGCTCTCCAGCGCCCAGTGGGGCGTTTACATATTCAAGTCATTAACAGCCGTAGCTCCCCCTTGTGGCGTCTAAAGGAAATAACACTTAACCGATCCATAACTTTAGACGAGCAAAAAAATATATGTATATATTTTCAAAGAGAAATAGTTAAAGCAAAACTTTCATAAAAAAGAACGGATTGTAAAATAACTTCAGAATCCCACTCTCCACTGGTTATTTACGTGAAAGCTAGTGGTAGCATCGCATCACAGCTAGCTAGCTACTACCGGAAGTTGGAAAAATAGCGGTTAACCATTGTGTCACAACCTCATTTATACAGTCATTGGTCACAGCGAAGGACTTTTATTCCGCTATTTTTCGGTATCTACATATATTCTTGATAAATGTTCCTCCGTAATCTGTCACTTTCAGCTAGTTTCGACTGAAAAGGTAAAGCTGATAATATCAGATACTAGTGTTGAATTTGTTGCTAGCCACCACCTGGAAGTCCAATTTTTATTTTGACTGTTGAGGCTCTGTGCTATCGTGTGTGTGTGTGTGTATGTATGTATGTATTTACATTTTTAAGGCATTTGAGGTTAGTTAGTGTGACTGCAGGTCAAATTTAGAAGTCCTGGCTTTAAGCTGTGATTGATATCTTGGATCTTGTTATAAAAGTTCTTTATACATTCCTGCTAGGGCTGCCACCCCCACCCTGTGACCTGGACCCAGAAGAGTAAACGATGTCAAGACAGTAACAAGGTTAGTTGTTTTTAAATAAATAAGCTATATGAATAAACTTCAACTAAACCAAACATTTACCCCCTCCTGTATGTTGCTCAGTAGTTTTAAAATGTCCACAATCTCAAATTCTTTGGTCTTAATTTTATAGTTTATTTTTGCAACCTTTGCTTCATTTGATTTTGCAATTTTTATATTTGCTGCATGTTAAAATTGGCTGATTTTAGTTTGCGCACATTTTGCTGATATATTTTAACATTTATTTATTTTATTTTCACTGATATAAGGAAAACGTTTTATCACAATTGAGCCTCGAACTACAGCGATAAAAACTGATAGTTTTCCTTTGACCTAACATCGAGTTTCCTCGTCACAAGTTAATCACTGACCCATAAACCTGTGAAAGGTGTTAACTCATTCCCTTCACTGGTAAGTTAATTTAAAAAATAAGCAATAATATCCTTGAATTGGCAGGAGGATACCTACATTTTTCCACAGTCTCACCTCTGGTTTTTTCAGCTCCTCTGAGACACAATTTAAGTTGTTCCACCCAGAGTAAGACCAAAGTCCTTGATAGAAAGCCATTCCTAAAGTGCTCACTGTGAACTGAGTCCCTTCAAATGACTTCTCAACTTTTAAATTCTCCACAATCACAGTTCTGCTCTGTATGACTTCCACTATCCCACCGATTACAATCACTATCAGAGTTATCACTTTGGCCACCCAGAAAACCACTTGGACTCTAACAGCAAAGCGGGAATTCACGATGTTGATCATGGCAACAAGCAGAATAGCGACAGCTGCAGTGAATTTCACAGCCAGATCTGGAGGTTGACAGCCAGAGTAAAAAGGTGCCATCGCATACTCTGCAATGCTGATGGCCATTGCAGTGACAGCAAAAGGCTTCAAAAGCAGAATGGAAGTGATGGCAGCAAAGAAAGCCGGACATGAGCCATAGATCCTCAGTATGTAGATGAACTCCCCGCCAGATTCAGGAATGATGCCCCCGATCTCCATGTAGGACAAGGCTGCAAACATAGTTACGACTCCAGAGAGAGCCCAAATCACCAGACTGGCTCCAGGGCTTCCCGCGTAGGCCATGATAAACTGGGGGGACATAAAGATCCCAGATCCGATCATGCTTCCGGAAACCAGAGCTACACCTCCAACCAGTCCAATAACCCGCTTCATTTTCAAGGTTTCTTGTTCCTTTGCTGCCATGATGTTCTCTGAGATCAGAAACAAAATCACCAAGGAGCCAAAAAAGATGACTGAGAAGTGGTCGGAGGTTTTGGGAAGTTAAAGCCTTTTAAAAGCAAAGCAGAGACTGATCCGAGGGCAGTGGCGTGTCTGGCATAATTTGACAGGTGGAGCACAAAAACTCCACAGCTATGACACACACACACACACACACACACACACACACACACACACACACACGGTTGCAAGTAATTCATTCATGAGATCTGACTTTGATCCATATTGTATAAACCAGAGAAATAGATCAAACCTACTCACCGAAATGCAAATATTTAAATGTAATAATTCAAGAATTACTTTTTAGATACAAGATTTTTTTACCACTATATTACCATACCATACGAATTTATTTATAAAGCACCATTTAAAAATAGCATGGCAGCTAACCAAAGTGCTGTACATAAAAGAGCCAAATGCTCGAACAACAAAAACATAATGAAAGCATAGAAATCAGGTAATACATAAAAACATAGCATAAAAAAATCAAGGATAATATTTCCTACTAAAAACTAACAGAATAAGAGAACAAGTAAAAAGTAACAGCACTATTGAAAGTAAAAAAATAATAATGCAACGGGTGATAAAAAACATTTGAAATGGCACATATAAAATCAAAAAAGTTACAAGATAGTGCAAGGTGTATAATGGGAGCTACTGAATCATAAAAACTATATTAAGTAAAGTAAAACCAGTGCTGCATTTTCAAGTAAAGTGTCACGGAGGGAAGGCAATGCTGAAAAAGTGTGTTTTAAGTGCCGACTTCAACCTGCTGACCGAGGGAGCCAAACGCACATGGATATTTATATGGCACATTTAAAAACAGCATGGGAGCAGACCAAAGCACCTCCTAATCATTGACACAAAACAAATTAAAACCCAAACAATAACAATACAGGTAAAAATGGTACATACATTGCAATTTAAAAACACTACATAAAAAAAGAAAACAGCAGTCAAGCATGAAAACATTTTAGGGATTAAATGAGAGTCACAATCTAAAGCCAAATCATAAAAATGTGTCGTCAATCGTGACTTGAAGACACCGACAGTTGGTGATTGCCGAACAGTGAGTGGCAGTGCATTCCAGAGGGTGGGAGCTGCGTACACGAAGGCTCGCTCTCCCCTAGCTTTATAGTTTACTTTGGGGGGGGTGCGATGCAACAAATGGTCAGCTGACCATAGCGATCACCCAGGCACATAGGTCATGAGGAGGTCAGACAGAGAAGGGGGTGCAAGGCCATGTAGAGCTTTATATGCAAAGAGCAAGATCTTAAAATTCACCCTAAAAGCCACAGACTGCCAGTGTAGGTGTGCCAAAATTGGGGTCACATGGCTACGTCTGTATTTGTCAGGAACCATGCAGATGCATTTTGCACAATCTGCAACTGGTTCATTGCTGAAACAGGAATTCTGACAAGGAGTGAGTTGGCATAGTCAAGGGGTGAAGTTATAAAAGCGTGTATCATGGATTCCAAATGTGTTCAAGATCGGTTTTAGGTGCGTCAAGCAGCGAAGTTGGAAAAAACACAGTCTAACTACCGCATTTATCTGAGGGACCATTGTAACATTCTCCCTTTCCTGATATTACATCTTACTTTCTTTAACATAGAATGTGCTACTATTAGTTCACCTATTGAATTAATTATAGATTCACTCAGATAAAGACAATAAAGTTTCTCTTACTCTTACTAAATAGAACTTCTACTAAGAAATCACAGTGTAGCCATAGAAACACTACTTGATATATGTGGTGTGTGTGTGGGTGCGGGGTGTGCCTGTGCCTGCTCTGTCTTCTCAACCCCCAGTGAGCCGTAGCGGATGGCTGCTCATACTGAGCCAGGATCCTCTGGAGGTTTCTTCCTGTTAAAAGGGAGTTTTCCTTCCCACTGTCGCTAAATGCTTGCTTAGTATGAGGATTGTACCAACACAATGACACTAGTCAGTGTCTTGATGCAATCTGCTGGGTCCCTTATATAGGAAACTTTTTTACTGATTGGCTTATGAACTGAACTGTATTGGAATGTTTACTTTGTGAAGTGCCTTGAGACGACTCTTGTCGTGATCTGGCACTATATAAATAAACTGAATTGAATTGAATTGAAATTGAATTGTAAAACCTGCATCCACTTTCACCCCGAGACTAGTAACACATGTCTTTGGATCCCAACTCATCAGTGTAGGGACCACTGTGGTGTGAGACTTGTTTCTGGGATCAAAAAGGTCATAGTAAAAATACTACCAAATCTACTTGAAAGACATTTTTAACATAAAGTGGCTCAATAAACCTAATGTTACTTTTCCTTACCTCATTTAGTTGAAAACAGATTTTACATTCACACAAGCTTCTGTTTGGTGATTATTTTTTATTTGAAAGCAGATGGAAATAATCAACATAAAAGAAACTGGTTTCTTTTAAAACAAACTTTCATAAAGAACCATGAAAATTTAAATTGCACTAACACAAAACTATTTTATACCAAACACATTTCACATGTAGTTGTATTCCCCTCCAGACTCTGGTATGTTCAACATAGTAGAGTCCCCCCAGCATTGCTATCAGCCCACAGCAGGTCCATATAATAAGGCTTGCCCTGGGACTTCTGATGGAGAGCAAAACGTACTGGGGGGAAATGAAGATCCCAGATCCCACATGGACCCTGTGATAAAAGACATAACTTCTATTATCCCAACTTCCTTACTCAGGCTGAGCTTCTGTGCCATCACTGGTGGGCAGATGTTGCTGCTTGCTTAGAAATAATTACACTGGACTCAGCTCAGCCTTTGCTATAGATTAACTGGGAACATTTGTGGGACGTTAGACTGACCAATAGGAGGGGAAATCTCCCTCAAACAGACGTGAAGGTGTGGCGAGGCTCTTTGACTTTGCTCACCTCTTCCAGGAGCATTCTTTACTGTAACTGTCTGTAGTTGTTTGTTATTATACAGAAAATATCTGGCTGTGAATGAAAAAATACATATGAGAACCTAACTATTCTAGAATACTCATGCAAACAACCTGGTTTTATTGCTCATATAACCACCGATAAACTATGAGTGCTCTTTGCAGCGCATGAAAAATAAAACAACAACCACTGTTTGGATCAAAAGTTATACACATCAGGACAGCTTAAAAATCTTTCTTCATCTTGAACAGATCCTAACATCTAGTGCAGAAGCCAAAGAGCAACACTTAGTTTTGCCTAATAATAAAAAGAAATGTTTACACTTTCCTCCTTCCCTGCTGTCACCTGTTTTGTGCTGATCAACGTCTTATTTGCAGAAACTTGTAACTTGACCATAATTGTTTTATTCTTTTGGTGGTAATTAAACTCTTGTAAATTCACATTAGTGTTTGAATTAAAATCTAAGTAGTTCATTTTTATTTTATCAGCTCTGTTGAGCTGCTTTATAATATGGTGCATATGGTGCTTTTTAATGAAACAATGAAGAAGACGCTCTGTTATTTATCATGAAAACTAGACATAAAACACGTGTGACGTTCTTAATGAATGCATGAAGTCACTGCAAGGCCCTTTTCACTTTATTAACTGTTTCTATTCCAGTTTATGAGCTCTCATTTGTAGTCTGAGCTGATGTAACAAGGAAAAGACAGAAAAGTAGAAGCAATTATGTCATCATCCTTTTTTATAACTAGTGCAGGTTGTTTTTTATTCTAACTGAATCATAAAAGTCATAATAAAAATAGCTGAGTGCATGTTAGGATATGTGTGCAATTTTATTTATAGCTCCTGTATCTTTAGGGTAGATTTTCAGAATAAAAGCACATTTGAGGGTGAGCAGAAATTTTAAAAACCCACATAAGGTCATAGTAAAAATACTACCAAATCTACTTGAAAGACATTTTTAACATAAAGTGGCTCAAAAAAGCTAATGTTTCTTTTCCATACCTCATTTAGTTGAAAACAGATTTTACATTCACACAAGCTTCTGTTTGGTGATTATTTTTGATTTGAAAGCAGATGGAAATAATCAACATAAAAGAAACTGGTTTCTTTTAAAACAAACTTTCATAAAGAACCATGAAAACTTAAATTGCACTAACACAAAACTATTTTATACCAAACACAGTTCATTCAAATACAATAATAGTTTCTAAAGCCAGTTTTCTGGGTGCTGATTATGATTATGTCCATCATGTTGGAGATGATGAAAATGTTGTAAGTGCCCCCAACCACAGGTTAATAATAATAATAATAATAATACATTTTATTTATAAATCACTTTACATTTCAAAAGGATTCTCAAAGTGCTATCTCACTATCTCAAAGGTTCTTCTCTACCGGGGCAACCTCCAAGAGGACCTGCAGGAAAACAGTCAGTTTGCTCAAAAGTCTGGGGCAGAGCTTGTAATGGATGAAGGGAACGTAGACTACAGCTCCACTCAGGATGAATAAAGTCACATAAAGATACTCGATCTGAGGGTCGTCTATGATCGGTGCCAGCACCAGAAATACGGCCACAATCAGGACCAGAATAGGGAGGATTATGGGAACCTGTGGGGACACAAGAGACAGGTGTGACGAAGATCTGTTGTGGAGGTTTAACGAGATCTTTATAAAAACTGGTGTGATACTGACGCTGTACGGTCTGGGGAGATCTGGCTTCTTGATTTTCAGATAAATCAGTCCAGACAGAGTGATGCCGTAGAAAATCCAAGTTGTGAAACTGTCATCAACAAAAACGACAGTCAAACACAAAGCTGTTGAGTTTCATTAATCGTAAAATAACACCGAGGTCAAATCCACCTGAAGAAGTTGATGATGCTCTGAAAGTCTCCAGGAATCAACACCACCAGGGAGATCAACGTGGTGAAGATGAGAGCTGGAGATGGAGTCAGGTGGTGGATGTGAGCCATGGACAGAATATCTGGCTGCAAAACAAACAATGGAGAATAAAACTCTGCAACAACTTTAATGTAAACAAATGGATCCAAAAGAGATGATTACCATGTGGCCTTCTCTGGCTGCTACAAAACACACCCGACCCCCGCTGAAGAACGTCCCGTTTAAAGATCCAAAAGCAGAAAGAGCTGCAGCCACAGACATGATCCACCCCCAGCTGCCCAGCACTTTATTCCTGTTTGAGAAGCATCCATAATAAACACAAAACAGCATCTCCATACTGATGATTAAAAACTGAAAAGGTTCATTTATCCAGGTGATCAGTTTCTTCATGGCTTCCTACCCCCAGGTAACAGCGACAGCGTTGGAGGTCATCAGTTCTTTAGGCGTCATCGCGGTCAGGTAGCTCACGTTCACCAGCAGATACAAACCAGTCACCAGAGAGATGGCTATCACCAGCGCTCTGGGGAGATTTACCTAAAACAAAATAATCCCACATGTGAAGAAAAGATAACAGTTAATGTTCTCACCTAGTTTCCTGACTTCTAAAGCTGTTCAGTTAAAAAAGAAAAATGTGACATTTGATGAATGTTGGTGACCAACGGGAAGCAATTTTGTACTGCCCGTGGTTATACAGCGGAAGTGATGCCGTCAACACCAGCAAGGCTCTGAAGATGGTGGCTGTGTTGCAGAAACTGTCTGTATAAATAAATAAGGACACTGATTAATTTAGACTTACCCGGCGTTGCAGTCGTCGTGAGGATTTATCTGTTTTCTTTAACAATCATCCACAGGTGATGTGAATCACGCTGTGACTGCTCGCAGGTGCTGTCTCCTGCTCTCAGCACGACCACGGGGTTCTGTTTTGCAGAAGAGATCGGCCAAACTGTCCTTGAAACAAAATAATTGTAGACCTCCGGACGTTTGAAAGCCGTTCATTTTTCATGAGTGAAGGGTCCAGGACTTTAAAAGTTAAAGTTAAAGTCCCAAGTCATCATCAAACAATGGTGAAATTACATCTCCGCATTTGACCCATCCCCATGGTGGGGAGCGGTGAGCTGCAGCTGTGGCTGCGCTCAGGAACTATTTGGTGGTTTAACCCCCCAATCCAACCTCTTAGTGCCAAGTGTCAAGCGAGGAGGCATTGGGTCCCATTTTTTCAAAGTCTTTGGTATGACCCGACCGGGAATCGAACCCCGATCTCCCAGTCCCGGGGCGGACACTCTACCAATAGGCCACCAGAGCTGGCTATTAAGTAGGAATAAATGTCTCCCCAGCAGAGTTGTGGAGAAAACACCGGCGAATCGGACCAACGTTTTTCGTCATCCCAGAGCTCATACGGGCTTTAAATAACTTTATTTTTTGTTTTCAATACAGATTTTAAGCTTCTCTCTACCCCTCCTCCTGTCTTTAGATGTTAAAGTGTTTATATTTTGGGGATTTCACCTGTAAACCCGTGAGAAAGTGTACGTTGCGTAATGACAGCAGGCCATATTGGCCACATTTTTTCTTTGACCCAACACCGAGTTTCCTCGTCACAAGTAGTGATGGGAACTCCGGCTCTTTTAAAAGATCTGGTTCTTACGGCTCGGCTCACTAAAATGAACCGTCTCTTTCGGCTCTCAAACGGCTCCTCACATTTTTTGTTTCTTTAATGAATTTATCACCAAAAATTATGCTAAACTGTGTGTGAACTGAATTACTAATCTACAATATACATAATATCAATTGTTTATCATTTAAATAACTAATTTTATTCAACACAAAGCAGAGAACTATAAAAACACATTTGAAATGACAAAAATAAACTCTGCAAGTAAAATATTTATTACATTTGAACTATTAGCCTGTTGGATATATTTTCCCTTTGCATATTCCACACTCTGCCTTTTAATTGTCACTGTAGTTAAAATGTGCCCAAATCTTGGTGCCTGTCCTATTTTCACTTATTTCCTCACCTTTCTGTTTGTTTCTCTTTCCTCCTCTTTTACAGATTTATCCCCACCAATATTTACAGGTCGGGTCCCGTCGTGTTAATAATTGTCCCAGGCATTTTGTGTGCGCCGCCCCTCTCCCTGCTTTCACAGCGATCTGAGTTACGCTGCAGCCCCCACCCCCCGGTCTCACGGCAATCAGAGGCACACTGTGGCTAGACATACGCTGCGTGTGTGCGTGCACGTGCATGACGTGCACACATTTAGCCGTTTTTTAGCGGCCCGGGGGCCTGCAGGTACAGTCTGTGTCACTCACTCCGGCTTCTCCCAGAGGGAGTCGGCTTTTCCAAGAGGGAGTCGGCTCCTATTGGTCACATCAATGAGCTTGCTCTGAGAGCTGTTTTGTTTGCGACCGACACGTCACTAGTCAAAAGTTAACCACTGACCTATAAACCTATGAAACTTGTTAACTCATTAAATTAGCAATAATATCCTTGAATTAGCAGGTGAATACCTACATTTTCCCACAGTCTCACCTCTGGTTTTTTCAGCTCTTCTGTGACAAAATTTAAGTTGTTCCACCCAGAGTAAGACCAAAGTCCTTGATAGAAAGCCATTCCTAAAGTGCTCACTGTGAATTTAGTCCCTTCAAAAGATTCCTCAACTTTTAAATTCTCCACAATCACAGTTCTGCTCTGTATGACTTCTACTAACCCACCGATTACAATCACTATCAGAGTTATCACTTTGGCCACCCAGAAAACCACTTGAACTCTAACAGCAAAGCGGGAATTCACGATGTTGATCATGGCAACAAGCAGAACAATGACAGCTGCAGTGAATTTCACAGCCAGATCTGGAGGTTGACAGCCAGAGTAAAAAGGAGCTATCACATACTCTGCAATGCTGATGGCCATTGCAGTGATAGCAAAAGGCTTCACAAGCAGAATGGAAGTGATGGCAGCAAAGAAAGCCGGACATGAGCCATAGATCCTCAGTATGTAGATGTACTCTCCGCCAGATTCAGGAATGGTGCCCCCGATCTCTGTGTAGGACAAGGCTGCAAACATAGCTACGACTCCAGAGAGAGCCCAAATCACCAGACTGGCTCCAGGGCTTCCCACGTAGGCCATGACAAACTGGGGGGACATAAAGATCCCAGATCCGATCATGGTTCCAGAAACCAGAGCTACACCTCCGACCAATCCAATAACCCGCTTCATTTGCAAGGTTTCTTGTTCCTTTGCTGCCATGATGTTCTCTGAGATCAGAAACAAAATCACCAAGAAGCCAAAAAAGATGACTGAGAAGTGGTCGGAGGTTTTGGGAAGTTAAAGCATTTTAAAAACAAAGCAGAGACTGATCTGACTGCTTGCTCAGAAATAATTACACTGGACTCAGCTCAGCCTTTGCTATAGATTAACTATTAACAGTTGTGGGACATTAGACTGAACAACAGGAGGGGAAATCTCCCTCAAACACACATGAAGGTTTGGTGAGGCTCTTTGACTTTGCTCATCTCTTCCAGGAGCATTCTTTACTGTAACTGTCTGTAGTCGTTTTAGTAATTATATAGATATATCTTGATGTGAATAAAAAATTACATATGAGAACCTAATTATTCTAGAATACTCAGGGTTTTCTCTAGGATTTTTTAAACTGTGGAGGTGGTCTGTTGGGGGTGACATGACTGTAAAACAACATGGTTTGTCCAGGTAATCTACTCGTTACCTCAACATCTTCCTCAGGTCCCTTCCTCTTCTTCGGAAAATATTTTAATTAGGGGTGGGAATTTAATGCGTTAATTATGATTAATTAATTAGAAAAAAATAACACGTTAAAAAATGAATGCATTTATGCCTTTAAGCCAGAGGGTCCCCCAATTGGGGGATGTTGAAGTTTAGCAGCAAAATACAAGCCCTAAATATCAATCTAGTCAAGCTGCACCTCTAAAGAAAAGCTCAGAACCTTGGCTACAAGACCATAAACCTTTTGTATGTGCTCCAAACACAACTAAAACTACAATCAAATGAGTGATCAGAAATCCCTCTTCATGTGTCTTTGCCTTCATTTCTGTCTATAATCATCCTAAATCAAATCAAATTGCACACACATTCTATCAACCCATTATTATTATTATTATTATTATTATTATTATTATTATTATTAATTCAATTCAATTCAATTCAGTTTATTTATATAGCGCCAGATCACGACAAGAGTCGTCTCAAGGCACTTCACAAAGTAAACATTCCAATACAGTTCAGTTCATAAGCCAATCAGTAAAAAAGTTTCCTATATAAGGGACCCAGCAGATTGCATCAAGACACTGACTAGTGTCATTGTGTTGGTACAATCCTCATACTAAGCAAGCATTTAGCGACAGTGGGAAGGAAAACTCCCTTTTAACAGGAAGAAACCTCCAGAGGATCCTGGCTCAGTATGAGCAGCCATCCGCTACGGCTCACTGGGGGTTGAGAAGACAGAGCAGGCACAGGCACACCCCGCACCCACACACACACACACACACACACACACACACCACATATATCAAGTAGTGTTTCTATGGCTACACTGTGATTTCTTAGTAGAAGTTCTATTTAGTAAGAGTAAGAGAAACTTTATTGTCTTTATCTGAGTGAATCTATAATTAATTCAATAGGTGAACTAATAGTAGCACATTCTATGTTAAAGAAAGTAAGATGTAATATCAGGAAAGGGAGAATGTTAGGTGGTTGGCAGCAGTGTGCCAGCCGATGGCCCCCTCCATGAGGCCACCACAGCTCAGCAGAACGCCAGTGTAGCTTCTTCTGGGGAGAAAAACACTTAGAGAGAAAATAAAGTTAACAGCTGGAATAACAGGAAATAATGCAGTTAGAGAGTGGTGGTAGAAGAGAGTAGCAGAGTGTGGAAAGTGGTCAGTATGTCCTCCAGCAGTCTAAGCCTATAGCAGCATAACTACAGAGATAACTCAGGATAACCTAGCCTTTTAGATGGAGGCATGTGGGAGGCAGGGCCAGGGAGAAGTCTTTAACGACAGTAGTCCCCTCTGTACACTCCACCTCCCTCTGCTCCCCACTCGTCTAAACCTGGGCTAACATCAGAATTTAACCATAAGCCCTATCAAATAGAAAAGTTTTGAGCCTAGTCTTAAAAGTAGACAAGGTGTCTGCCTCACGCACTAATGCTGGGAGCTGGTTCCACAGTAGAGGAGCCTGATAGCTAAAAGATCTGCCTCCCATCCTACTTTTAGATATTCTAGGAACCACCAGTAAACCTGCAGTCTGAGAGCGAAGTGCTCTGTTAGGAACATATGGAACAATCAGATCACTGATGTATGATGGAGCTTGATTATTAAGAGCTTTATATGTGAGAAGGAGGATCTTAAAATCTATTCTGAATTTAACAGGCAGCCAATGTAGGGAAGCTAAAACAGGAGAGATGTGGTCTCTCTTTTTAATTCTCATCAGAACTCTAGCTGCAGCATTTTGGACCAGCTGAAGACTTTTGACTACATTCTGTGGACCTCCTGATAGTAATGAATTGCAGTAATCCAACCTTGAGGTAATGAATGCATGAACCAGTTTTTCAGCATCACTCCTGGAAAGGATGCTTCTAATCTTAGCAATATTCCGAAGGTGGAAAAAGGAAATCCTACAAACCTGTTTAACGTGGGATTTGAATGACATGTCCTGGTCAAAGATTACACCGAGGTTCTTTACTTTGTTCTCGGAGGCTAATTTAATACCGTTTAGATTAGGTGATTGACTAAGCAGTTTCCTTTTCTGAGGTTCTGGTCCAAAGATGATAACTTCAGTCTTGTCTGGATTTAACAGCAGAAAGTTTAGAGTCATCCAGATTTTTATGTCTTCAAGACAAGCCTGTAATCTACCTAACTGATTAGGTTCATCAGGGTTTATGGATAAATATAACTGAGTATCATCAGCATAACAGTGGAAGTTTATCCCATGTTGTCTAATGATTTTACCAATTGGAAGCATATATATAGTGAAAAGAATTGGTCCAAGTACTGAACCCTGTGGTACTCCACAAGTAACTCTAGAGTATGAAGAAGATTTCTCATGTACATGAACAAACTGAAATCTGTCAGATAAATAAGATTTAAACCAGCCTAGCGCTGTTCCTTTGATCCCTACAACATGTTCAAGCCTTTCTAAGAGAATATTGTGATCGACTGTGTCAAAAGCAGCACTGAGGTCCAACAAGACCAGAACAGACACAAGATTCTTATCTGAGGCCGTGAGAATATCATTTGTAACTTTCACTAATGCGGTTTCAGTGCTGTGATACTCTCTAAAACCTGACTGAAATTCCTCAAACAGATCATTAGTGTTTAGATGCTCACATACTCGACTGGCCACTATTTTCTCAAGGACTTTAGATAAAAATGGGAGATTAGATATTGGTCTATAATTCATTAGGTCATCTGGATCCAGAGAAGGTTTCTTAAGTAGAGGTTTAATTACAGCAACCTTAAACTCCTGCGGTACGTATCCATTTACTAAGGATAGGTTAATTATATCTAAAATGGGGGCAGTAACCAAAGGAAATGCTTCTTTAAATAATTTGGTTGGGATTGGGTCTAAAATACAAGTTGAAGGTTTAGATGAAGCTAATATTTTTGATAACTCTGAAAGCTCAACTGCATCAAAACAGTTCAAACACAGATGAGGTTCTACAGTTACCTCAGATGCTGCCTCACTTACTGAGGAAGAAGAAGTCGTGTTGGGGAGGATGCTGATGATTTTGTTTCTAATAGAATCTATTTTATTAGTGAAGAATTCCATAAAGTCGTTGCTGCTGAAGGCTAAGGGAATAGCTGGCTCAGAGCTATGATTCTGTGTAAGTTTAGCAACTGTACTGAAAAGAAATTTAGGATTATTCTTATTCTCCTCAATTAGTGACGAATAATATGCAGTTCTAGCTTGTCGAAGCTTATTTTTATAAAGCACTAGACTATTTTTCCAGGATAAGTAGAACTCTTCCCGGTGTGTAGAGCGCCATGTTCTCTCCA